>OY754331.1:123797993-124362491 GCA_963573305.1 Pyrrhosoma nymphula | reverse complement strand
GTCTTATGTTAGCGATGTGTCTTATGTTTGCGTAACGCTGTTTTCGCTATAACCAATAATGTGTATAAAGAAATAATTTTTGCACCCTTCAGTTGGGCAGGGTATTTCTCTTATTTTGTCGATTCTTATAGTCTTATTGATGTAGCGCAGGTTCTCTTTAATGCCCTCCGTGTTGTGAGGAAACTCCTTACCTAAACTTTTCTTAGTAATTTAAGCCTCGCGTTAGGGTGGCCCAAAATTTCAAAATGTCAAAAGGTTAAGGTCGATATTGGCATTGATGCTTAAATTTTTTCCTTTTGAGGCAAACATAAAGTATACAAAATTTGGAGTAAATCAACTACCGGAAACCCTTGCCGCAGGGGCGCCAAAGGAAAGTTTCAAATGGTGAGAAATTGTTTTGTGTTTTAATCCGATGAAAATAGTAAATGTCAATATATTCTCCCTGACATACTTCTATTGTTCACCTCTTGAAAAGCTAAGACATTAGTAAATTATTAGTAATTATTAGTAAATAGTAAAAAATTGCCGTTATCATTAGCTAAATAATCGGTTTAAAAAATTATCACCCTTGGTGCATAGGCAACACGTAGGGCACCTTTCCGTGTTCTGCGTGTTGCCTACTGCCCTTTAAAGGGTTAAACCTTTGCAAGTATTTCCTAAATTACTCATTAACAATTCGGGTTTTCCTTCTTGTAAATAATAAGTAAAACAAAATTAAATTGAGTTTTTCATTTCTCGAAAATGTCTTATAAGAGTTCCCCCCTTCGAATAACCAATAGATTGCAATGACGAAAAGTGGAAAAGGTTTCGATGCGCTACAATGTTGGTTTTCTCCATAGCGACAGTTACACCACCAAATATTTATTCACCAAAGCACACATCATAGCACCACGCTTGAGGAAGAGAAGGTGAGGCAGAGGGATTTCCACCGCAAGATATCTCTGCGGGGAGTCACCTTTCCCGGTTGAACGGACAGAGTGACGAAATCCTAACAGAGACATTCGGACCTCTGGACGGTCAATTGCATGATCTATGCTGCTTTCAAAATAATGAGTCGCTCCTAATGGAGAAGTTATCTTGGGAGAACAAAGCAGGAAAGAAGGCTTGAGCAGTTGGAGGCCAAGATCACGCTGGCGCGACGGTAAGCGTCGGGAATTCAGTGTGCGAGGGACTACATCACATTTGGGCGAACTTGTACACCAAAAGTTCGTCGCCTAGCGAACATCCTCAGATTACGCGATCACTCAGTGAATGAGAGCGTGCTGCTTACAATCACGCAGCACGTTGTTGATAAGGTACGAGCGCTAACGAAGGCCCGGAAAAAACTCCTCAAGAGGAGTATGGCCGTGATGGAGATATCAACTGCTCTCCTTCACCCATTCCGTCTTTTTTTAAGGCTAAAACACTAGTATATTGCCGTTATAATTAGCCAAATAATTGTTTTTATAAAATTATCGTCCCTGGGACCTTGGCAACACGCTGGACTCGTTCTCGTACTCGTTAACGTATGCAAGTATTTCCTAACTTACTCAGTAACCTTCGGGTTTTCCATCTTGTAAATAAACTTCAAAAGTAAATTAAATTGAATAATACATATTACCAAAATATATTATCCCTGAAGACGATGGGGGAGTCATCCTTCTGAACTACGGAAGAAATGCAGAACCTGACCCGGTAGAAAACCCGTTTTGTTTTCAGCCAGAAGAATCACCAGAAAAGCTTGAAATACATTAGCTGACATTTCTCTATTACAACATTACCTGCCTAAAACGCTCGTATAACTTAAAAATCAAAAGTAACACGTATTTCAAGTATTTCGACAAATATCTTTCTCCTTTCCCCTTTCTCTTAATGAAGAAAAGTCTAACGATGGATATTGATAATTGCGTCAAAAGTGTCATTAAGAAAACGATGAAAAAATCTGCGGTACCCTCCCTAGCCTTCGTAGTTCATAGCACTATGTAAAACCCGAGGAGCGCTCCAGTCGTCATAGGTGCTTGTCGACGAAGGACACCCTCCGTTCCCATCACCGGCGGACGATAGTGATGAAATCAGGAACCTAGTGGCATGTGGACGGAAATGAACATCTAATGTCCAAATTTATAAATAATGAAGAACTTTTGAAACTAATCGCGAGGAATAGGTAGTTTACTGTAACAGTTTTTTCTTTATTCTTCTAATTAAGTTTACACTGGTAAATACCTTAAATATGATAATATTTCTTCGTCACTTTTTTTGCGACGGTCGATTTCCCTTATGCTCTCTTTCCTCTGTTATCTTGTTTATTAACTCGCATCCTTGGCGACGGCTCTTGAACTTGCGAGTAACGTTACATTACGTTAGTCGCTCCTAGGCCCATATTGATGCTCTAATGAAAGAAATTAAATCGTCATTTACGGTAAAAATTTTATTTTTCCATTATGATCTGTATATTCCCTTTTGTTTCCTCTTAATCATCCGATGTGTAATACTATTTTGCCAAATATGGCATACGTAGATCCTCGGCAACGAAATGCAAATCTCCAGCAAAGAAAGTGACATGCAACTGAAAATTTTCAAGAAAATCCTAAAATAATAATCAGAGTATTATCGATTTTTTATGTACGTCATAATTAATTTATTTGATTATTCTACAAATTGTAATGAACTAATGAGTCCCTTGAATGCGTACGTATATCATATGAAAAAAGAATCTAGACACTGGTTCTTTCTTTTTCCCTCTCCCACCTGCTCCCCTCTCCCAATTGGATGACGTTTACTTTCCCCTATCCGTCTATGAGACTGTACAAAATGATTGTTCAGATATAATTCAGTTCATTAATAGAGGTTTCTGGCATGAACTGACTGAAGAATGGACTGAAGCAGTCATTGTGCCCTTACATAAGAAAGGGGATAAATTGGATTGCAACAGCTATAGAGGATTATCGTTGATTAACACTACATACAAAATACTATCCAAAATAGTGTTGAATAGACTGAAAGAACAAGTAGAGGAGAAGATAGGAGACCACCAAGCGGGATTCATGAAACACAGATCCACCACTGACCAAATATTTATCCTGAAGGAGGTAGCCTCTAAGTATTGGGAATACAATAAGGATCTGTTTGTGTTATTTATAGACTTTAGTAAAGCATATGACTCAATAAACAGAGAAAAACTGTGGGAAATGTTGGAGAACTTTGGAATACCTGTTAAACTTGTTGAACTTGTTAAAATGTGTGTATAAGAGTCTAAAGGAAAAGTAAAAGTGGGAAAAGAGTACTCCGAAACGTTTGAAATAAATACAGGCGTCAGACAGGGAGATGCACTTTCTCCACTGCTCTTCAATATAGCAATAGAAGAGGCGCTAAAGAGAACCAGAAATACACCTGGTGGAGCCAAAATTCCAGAAAAAATTAACCTACTAGCATTTGCAGATGATGTAGCAGTAGTAGCTGAAAATAAGGAAGAACTTAAAAACTTGACAAGAGTGCTACTAAATGAGGCGAATAAAGTAGGTTTAAAAGTAAACGAAGGCAAAACACAGTACATAAAAATAATCAGAAATGAAGATGAAGAGAATTATCTACCAGTATTGCACCATACGTTTAAAAAAACTGACCAATTTAAATATCTAGGAGTACTAATAACAAACAACAACAAAGAAGAGACAGAAATAAACGCCCCACTTGCCTCAGCTGACAGATCATACTGGAGCTTAATAAAGTTATTTAAGAATAAACTCCTATCAAAAAGAACAAAAATTAGGATTTATAAAACAATAGTGATACCAATACTATTATATGGCTCTGAAGTGTGGGCTTGTACCAAAAAGTCACAAAAGAAACTCATAACGTTTGAAAACAAAGTATTGAGAAGAATATTTGGTCCCATTAAAGAGGGTGAAACATGGAGAATAAGAAAAACAAAGAGTTAAGAGAATTGTATAAAGAACCAAATATTGTGGGAATTATCAGAAGCAGGAGATTAAGGTGGCTGGGACACGTCCATAGAAGAAGTGAAGAAACAATGATGAAACAAGTGCTAAAAGGAAAACCAGAAGGTACAAGACCGTTAGGAAGACCAAGGATGCGCTGGAATGACGAAGTAGAGAAGGATATGAGAAGGATGGGAGCACATCTGGAAGTGACAGGCGACCGTAGAGCGTGGAGACATGTGGTTGGCGAGGCCAAAGACCTCCTAGGTTTTCAATGGCCTCAGGAGTAATAGTAAGTAAGAGTAAGTAATAGAGGTGTCAAAATTTTCCCTTTCAAATGCGGGAATTCTCTACGCTATTCATCTCTGGCCACCGTCTGGAGGGGCTGCCTTGGCACTAACTTCTCGACCTGACCTTCTGACACCGAGACAAATGGAATGGTTGGAAGATGACCGCTGGAGAAAGGCAAGGGAGGATTGCTGTGTTTGGGTGGGAGGTAGAGCTTTGAGCGGGGGTCGCCATGGGGAGAGGATGACGGAGGAACAGTGTTTGTTCATGCACTACGCTTCCCGACCCCCATCCTTTCCAATTTTAAGCCTCTCGCGCCGAACGAGAACGGATGACGTGGAGTGCAGTGCACATTCCCAAACTCTTCTCCCTCACCCCGGATACATGAGATGATTATTTGTTCCGCAGTGCGTGTTTTTTGGGCGAGTATTTCTCTTTTCTTATTTTTTGAAAGTCTTATCCAAACAGTTGAGGAGCGAAATATAAAAAAAATAAAAGGATTTCGAGGATCTCCAAATATATGGGAGAGAAAGGGAGTGAAAGAGAAGAGGAAAGGAAAATAAAGAGAGGAGGAAGAGCGAGAATAGATAGAAGGAAAGAGAGGCGGCTTTCCCTCCCCTAACCCCCCCCCCCCTTCGTCGAGAGGGAGGGAATGTGAGAGAGGAGAGGTGCTTACACGGGAGAGTAAGAGGAGGGGCGAAGACTTTTTGTACGAAAGAAGTGCACGCTCTCTGGCGACGATTAATTAAATCACTCACCCCCTGACGCTCCCCTCCCCTCCATAATAAGCCGTGACGGTTTTTTTTATTTGTCAGTCGTCCCAAATCTCCACCGTCCATGTTATTATTTACCTCCCCCACATGCCAGTACTCCCCGTTTCATCCCCTCGTCCTCTCCCCCCTCTATTCAGGCCAGCGTCCTTCACTCGCCGCCCCGGGCGATCTCCCCAAATCGTTGCTACTGCCCTCCCTCAACCCCCTGCACTGCCCCACTCTCTCTCTCTCTCTCCTCAGTCGGCTATTAATTATTCTAATTGCGGGGAGGTGGGGCCACTCTTCGCTCGCCCTCTTGGAGGGGGTGTCGCATGCCATGTGTACCGGGCGTCGCAGGAAACCCCCCTCCCCCGCCCCCACCCTCCAGTGTGATAAAGGGGGGGTGGGAGAAGAGGGGTTAACGTAAGGGTTGTGTAGGTGAGGGGAGGGGACATGGAGAAGTTTTTGAGGTGGGTTGAGAGTTGCGGGTCTAAAACAAACCTTTACCTCTCCCCGCCCCTCCCTGCCTCCGATTGTTGAGTTTGGTGGAAGGGGGGTGTGTGTCTTTGGAGCCGAGAGAGAGAGGAGGAAAGGGAGGTCACTGGATGGTGGACCGGGCACGACATTTTGAAATTAAATCACGGGGAGGTTTGTTGGTCGAGAGGAGTTTGGGTGACGCAGAGTGAGGGAGGGGAAGGAGGTGGGAGGGGAGGGAGGTGGGAGGGGAGGGAGGTGGGAGGGGAGGGAGGTGGGTGGGGAGGGAGGTGGGAGGGGAGGGAGGTGGGAGGGGAGGGAGGTGGGAGGGGTGGCGAATGCAAACCGAACTGCATTTATCACTTTGGAGTGAAATGAAACGCGAACTAGTGAAGCGTTTGCTCAGTACTTGGGTTCACCTCAATTGAATTTTGAAATGCATTCATTGTTTCTGTCGTGCTTTTATTTGCTGTTTTTCCAATTAGAGGGGAAAATTCGGTGAAGAAAGAATATCGAGTGCTGGGTTTGAAAATATCGCTCGGCATCCAAGTATTGCATGAATTCAATAGATTGTCTATCCTAATACTTGGTGATGTTATATGGAGACAGAATTGTAGACCTTCAGACAGATCCGCGTAAAGATCGGAACGCGATACAATGTGTTAACTGCAAAGCAGGCAGCTTGAACTTTGGCATCGCGTGTGCGAGAAGCATCCTCTCCACCGTTTGTAACAGTCTGGTACAACTCCAGAAATATCTGGTTATCCTTCGGCGTGCATACATCCCAGTTGGAGATTCATTCAATCCTACCTAGCAAAATCCTACCCTAGCAAAAGATTGATTTGAACGTTGCCAGTAATTTTAACTGCGCGATGTAAAAAGTCTTAGAACAAATACGAAGGAGAATAATTATAATAGTCTGTGCATTCGACGAGTGTTATAATAGTGTAAATCGTTGCTTCGTTCTTGTTGATGAATAAGCTGTGAGTCAAATCAAGAGAGAGATACCTGTGTAAAAATGTCGATGTTGTCATTGCCAAGGAAATGAAGACTTAAAATCTTGGTAAAGGGATCAAGTTCAGGAATATTAGTAGTTAATAAGCATCAGAGTGCCTAAGGAAACAACGCGTGTATGCGTCCGGCAAAAAGTTTATCTTTCAAGAATAGGGCGTTGCAGAGATAATGAGTCCACTACAGAACGTCTCCTTCTTCTATTTCCTACATACAGGTATGAGTGCTATTATCCTGAAAGGGAATAGCAAGAAGTGTGGGTGCATATATTTTGCAAATCTTTTGGTAGCTTGTTTCCGAATTAGCATACTTAGCGGAAAAAATTTTTCCTTAGTTACGCCCAGTGATTAAGAAGAAACTTCCGATTAAATGATTTTTTAAATTCTCCTACAATTCATAATAAACATATGCATTATCTAATATTGGAAATATTTTTTTGTAAATTCTCATAGCGCAAATTTTTGTTACTTACTTAACATGCGGGCTTGCTAATCAGGATCACTGTTACACTATATTATGAGGCGTTTTTATATGTTTACTGGCAGATAATGAGAGGAAAGCGAGAACCGCTAATGCTAGAATAGAAATGGAAGCTGGTAGTTTTGGAGTCATACCTCGTTCTTATTTCGTGTGGTTTATTTTGTTGAAGTAGCATACCTATAAACTGATTTATTGACGCTAGTTATACGCAATTTCTCTCATTTTAAGCTAACGAAGACGACAGGTAGCTTCGGTTGACGTTTACTTATTGCTATGGTAGTGATCGCGTCGTTGTAGTTCAAGTGTTTCTATAGCTTTCTAACATCGCTTAAGGTTCGTGCTTTTTTTTCCTCTCCCCAATCCCCAAGTCTTGCACGAGTAAGTGTGAGTTTATCTTTACACGCGGAGGATGGAGCGCTGGCGAAAGTCTACCAAATCTTCTGCGAGAAGAAATTGCAAGGCTTCCTTGCCTCGGAAGAGGGATCTACCGGCAGGCGCCCTGGATTCAATATTTTTTCCCACGGAGTGTCGTGATGGATCTTTGGGTGAGCCTTACTTAGAGAAACAAATGCCTAACACAATTTAAGGAGCAGTTTTAGCAGATTTATTCCATGATCACCGTGAAAGAGGAGCTGCTGCTTGCCCTGAAAAGGGACGAGCGGCATCTGCTGGCACCTACCGCTCTTTCCTTTTTGCGATTTCAATCCTGACGTCGTAAATTCCTTTTCCACGAGCATTGGTGACATATGTCACTGTTTTTTCTTTCTACTCTCAATGCTAATCTTTTTTTTTGCATCTACATTTTGTAAACGGTGACGACGAGTCGGTTAATTGCCTCCAACTCTAGGGCATTCCACATATAAGGTAGTTTGGGCGATTATTTAATTCACCAAGAATTTGATAAATTTGACGTCATTTTACAGAAAAAGACTTCCATCTTTTGAATTATATCAAAATATTGAGCCCTTGACATGCTACTTTTTGAGCAATTTGCCTAGGAAAACAAGCTGTTTCGCGTGGAATAGATTACAGCTGTGCGCTCCAGAGGGAGAATATTAAATAATTAGGAACTTATAACACCTATATTTCGTGAAGAAACTATCGGTGTGTAGTTTTTATGTTTTCTCAAATTGTTGAAGAATATAATCAATTACTCACCACAGGTCTTTTTACAGAATCGCAAAAAAACCAACTGTGAAGGCGATTTCACCATACGGCGCGGGTGGAAAAATGAGTCAAGTTAGAGACCTATGTGGTTATATTTATTTAATTACTGAGAATTGTTGTCGTATATAACTATATTTTGGAACATTAATATTACAATATTTACTTCATACTTCTTGTAGACGGAGGAATTAAAAAAAAAAAAATTCGAATATGGTCTCCATTATGACTAGGGAACTAATCTTACTCAAACTACCTTAAGGTCGGTATTATCTGGTAAACTCGGATTTCTCTGGCTTAACCTGGTAAATATTCATGATAATGGAATCAATATTATAACAGTGTAATGTAAAGACATGATGATATACCTTTGCAAAAACATAGGTCGACAACAAATTAGCAAACTATTGTAAAAATTACAAAAGTATTATTCTAATTCCAATTTAATTCTGATCTTGGGATAAAAATTAATCGTGTTGACGAGTGTGTATACCTTTTTCGTGGTAAATAGGAACCCGTCAAACTTAAGTAAGCGTATGAGCGTGTCAGTTACCATTGACTTTACGAAACTAGCTTCATGGGTCAAATGAGATTGCTTTATTCTAGATAATTAATGACAAAGAAATTTATGTGTTGAATTTTATTCCTACGAGGTGGAAATTTAAATTGCGTTAACAGAAATGAAGCGGAAGGTATATTAGGAAAGGTGGTGATTGTGATGTAACGGTGCTCTTTCAGACATAAATCCCAGCATCCTCTGTGAAATGCATCGTATAAAAGCTCAAAGGCCGTCCGATTTGAACAACGGATAGTATTCGGGTCAGCTTGTAAGCGCATTACCAGCCGAACAAAGCGAGACGGGCTTTAGTTGTTCGCCGTCGGTCATAAATTCACAATGGGAATCGAAGGAAAACCAATAGGCCTACTTAAAGGATCTGTACCAGATGTACGCGGTGAAATTGGCTGGGATCCTACTGTAAATTCGCTTTCTGTTATGGTATTGCCGCCTCATCAAACATTTTGCAGGAGCAATATAAATGAATTTGTGTTCATGGAAATGAACCAGGAGGCTTGTTTTGATAGGCGAGAGTTGGGCTTACTCAAACCAAGTCATAGACTGTGTGTAGAGTGTCGAAAACGAGCTGATGTGTTTTGATTTTCAGCCTTTCAGTGTGCTGCATAGTTTTACTTTATTACTTTCAGGAACACTAGTTGTATTTTTCAAAATGCAATCAGTGTTGTCGAAAGCAAAAACGTAGATTAAGCGGATATCTTTGCGGTACCAGCTCCTTTTCCTGTTTTCTGTTTTTGCTGTGATAGTCGCTTTTTTAAAGGGATAGCCCGTTGAGAGATCCCTTTGTTTTCAATAACAATCTCTTAGTCGAGAGTTACGGTGCTGAAAACTAGTTGGCATCATTTTCTAAGGAAATCATTATATTCTATCGAATTGAAAATCATTGAAATGAGTTTGCATTGAAGATGAAGACTCTGCAGCAAAGATGAAATCTCATCTGTCGATAGAAACGGTAAAAACCGTTTTTCGTCAAAATTGCATGTGCATGTACAACACTTAAATATATTTGGAGTGAAGGCTTCCGCAGTGGTTTGAAGAACTCGATCCCATGTTTTCAGTTTCAATTGCGTTTGTCAGCGTTGTGATGACAAATATCTTCTCCTCCGTTACAAGGAGATGTCTCCAGTTACCCCTGAAGACGCCTCCTGTAACGGAGGAGTCATCAGGAGAAAGAGGAGTTTGTCATCACAACGCTGACGCTCGCTGTTGAACCTGAAATCATGGGATCAACTTAAATATATTTTGGCATTAATGGTCCCTTGCCCTTTTGTATCTACACATTTGTTGGGGAGCAGCTGCAAGAGCGTATGTTAGGAGATGTTTGTTCACCATCCAAAGAACAGAAGCAAAAGAGAAAGCGGGAAAATGAGCCAGGAAAAGATTAAGCGATAAAAATATACTTTCACATTGATAAATTTTCCAATCATTCGGATTAAGCAAATTATTTGATACTCCGTCTCGTTCACGGGTGCAAAGATACACACCAAGGGTGGTGAAATTCACCATGAAAAAAATTATTTCACTATGACCTGTTTTTTCAGTGCGAGTCACACCCTCTTTGGTGTGTATGTTCAGGTAAATGTATATGTAGGTCTGTATTTTATAGTTTTCGTGAATTATTTAAGGGCATATAGAATAATGTCACGTATAACCTGTTCTAATAGCAGCCATAGAACTACAAACTGTTGTTGACCCTCACAACTTCCAAACCAGGCCCTCTCAATAATCGGATCTAATGATAAAATATCAGCATCCAATAGAATGGTGCAGATCAATCAAAGATATTTCTACTCGCTACGCACCCTTGCGGTGGCTTGTTCAGGTCGTTTGCATCCGTATGTTACCCCTAATATCACCCGAAGAGCGTATGGCAGTGGGTTTAGGTTTAGACTCAAGGCTCTTCTGAGCTTTTTGTTTATGGAGATTTGAGGTGACCATGGTGTTCAAGAGGGCTCACGCAGTCAACTTCCTCAACTTGCTGCCCGCTTCGCATTCGATCCCTCGTATAAGAGCCGGCTACAGTTCCAGGGGAAGGCCAGAATGATGAGGGCTGAAGTTGCGTGCGCGCGTTAGATGATGCTCCGGGAGAGAGGCAAGGGACAGATTGCGCAGGTGCGCGTCTCCCGAAGTGGCTTGCTTCGAAGGAGACAAATCCGGGGCTTCCTGGGTGAGAATAGCGCGGGCTCCAGGGAGCGACTTCCTGACGCCGAACAGGACCATCGACCCCTCATACTTCTTCCTAGCTGAGGATCAAAGTCCTCGAATTAATTCATGATGATGAGATGAATTTTGAAACATTGCTTTGCGGTGTGAGTGGATTTGTTGCTTAAGATCGAGCTGCAATGTTTCCAGGCTGAGTAAAAAATAATGTTTCGTCTATATTGTCAAGCGAGTTCCGTATCCAATTATGTGAGTTGATAGGAATTCAATATTAAAATTATATTACGCAGTCACTTACTCAGTGACTAAACCGAAGATTAATTTCCGAGGTTAGAATACAGATCACATTGTACTGGACTCTAAGGCGTGTAAAATTGGCGCTTTAAATGTCTTTGCGTCACCTGCCATGATTGCAAACTTCCGCGCCGCTTCGTTTAGGAGGTGGGAACTACTACGCGGCAAGTCACGAGGCCTTGATTCAGGAATGACGGAGGTCCATGTAGTATCTTGTCCATATAGTAGTCCATGTAGTTCAGATCTTTGTAGTGGGGTACTTTGATTACCTACTCTTGACAGCCAACTAGATAGAGGCCAAGGATTTAATATTGAAAATTTGAAATTTTGTCACAAGTATAAAAGCCATTCTTTGGTGAATGTTTGGGGGAGTCAGTGTGCGCGAGGGCTTAATCCTCTTCTTTACCCAGGTAATTTTTCATCATAACGGAATATGAAACTTAATATTCTCGGCGCCCTAGAGCTCACGGATTCAATCTTAAAAGATGATCCCTTGATGCCGCCATCCTATCCCTCCAGCGAAACAAAAGTTACTCTGAAAGACATCCCTATCGGCTGACATCATTTATATTCATGCAAGGTCATCCTATCACACTGACTCCCGTTGTCAAAGAAACTAATGTCAATACCTTCATATTCTCGGTTTTTTTGTGCTTCTATTTCAGGTAATGGGAGCGGGAAAGTAATTACCATGGGCTATTATCCTTTTAACAAAGCCACTGCTATACTGCAAAGGAATGAAGACTAGTCGTTGCACAAAAAGCGCACAGCATAGAAATCGTAGATAATTACGAGTCAAGGCCATGTGAGGGAGATTTATAGTACAGGTAAACTGAATTCATATATGTAGTCAAACAAAACTGCACCACGCAGGCGGTCGGGCGCATCTGATCTTTATTGCGTCACGTGTGCTCTCTCTCTATCTCTCTCTTGTCATCTCTTGCTCTCTCTCGCCATCTCTCGCTCTCTCTCGCGTAAATTATAAACAAATGAGGGCATTCTTCTCAGGTATGCCACCTTTCTTGGGAAAAAATAATAATTTACACCCCAAGCAAATCTCTTTTTCTTATTACATATTTTTACATCCGGACCCTTAAGGACAATCTATCCCTTCTGCAATCTGAAATGCTATTCCATGCTTTTTGTTGAAGGTATTTCTGTTCCATTTACATGTAGAATGATATATGTTATTTTCCTGGATACATTTTGGAAAGAAATTCTGACTACCATGCGTTTACTTCAATTAATTCATATTACAAAGAATTAATTTACTCATCACCTTTATTAATTACATTTCCAGTGCTCTGCGAAACATATTAATTCTCGGAAGCGTGTATTACGATGTATGAGTTGCAATGCAAATTTGCAGAGTTTGCACCTTTGGCTAGGCGATGAGTCCCATTTTTCGACCGGCGAATGATTTGAATTATTATATAATCGTGTCCCTCGCTCGTATCGGTCTCTTCCCCTGCGACGCATTCGTGACCCGACGTGTTGTAATTATTTTAGCCGGGCGAGCGGAAAGCGTGCAAGTAATAACGGAGGTTATGCTCAGGAATTCATTTACATTTGGCGTAATACGTTTGATAAGCAAACGCAATTGCCTTTGTTATTCCATTGGCTGATTGCCACAGAATTTGAGGTTGAAAATTGTGCGAATCGCCCGGAATAGCTCGAAAGAGAAAGAGCGGTTGTTCCCGCCGACTCTGCCGGTTTTTTCTCCAGTTATTATTAATGCGCAAATTGCCAACTGGGCTGAGTTAACCGAATATTAGGCGATATTTACTTTGAATTTCTGAGCGCGGTGTTGGATGTGCGAGTTCGATTATGTTCATGTGTTTATCTCCATTCCAGCGGTGGCTGATATTTTATTCCTCGTGATTGATAGGTCAAATGATAATATTCGGACGAGCCCTTCTCAATTGCGCAGCCACAAAGCTACGAGGAAGTTTTCAATTAAATGACTGAAAATGGTTTGGTTGTATACCGGGATCGAGGAATAAAAAAAATTACCATTTTCCAGTGCTTTGAGCTTTCATTAATCAAGTGTTTTCACTTTTCATCCAAATTAGCGTGATGTTGGGACAGGAAAACATTTCTCATGATTACATGTAAATGACCTGAATATTAAATAGTATTTTGAGTGGAAATTATTCAATTCTTGATATCTAATTGTAATATTTTTTCTCCTGCGATGATTGATTAGAGTGCTGACAGAAATGTACCTCATCGACGTTAAAGAATACCAAAATTTCAATCACAGTCTTACATACAAGACTTGAAAATAAGATCTGGGTCCGTGGGAATAATACAAAGCCTATTGATGACCAAAGTTGACCTAATGCCAATATTAGGTCATCCTTGTGAAGTACCTATTTCAATGTCGTGTTTATTCCATTGAAGCCGTTATATTAATATATATGCATGCATTAGTTTTTGAGGAGTAACAGATATGCACTTTCACCTTTTGCTTACTCTGTGGTACCCCAGAAAATCGGACAAGATTTGGCATTTTAGCCTTTGTATAGACAAGTGGAGGACCATATACATGCGATAAGTATTAAGTAAACGCAAGGAATCGATGAAAATTATTATTCTAGTAGTACATGGTTGTGAGTGATGCAGTGTTTAGCAACGGCTGATTTTTCTTCTAGTCCCAGTCACATATATATTTTGTGTTCCTTCAGCCTCGTTTCCCCAACGCGACGTAATCTTCGCTGTATTTACATGGGACACAGCGGATGCGGGGAGTTTTCAAGAAAAGTTAAGGAAACCACCGTAATTCGGTTGGCAAGGAAAAAAAATAACCGTGACTCCGGTAACTCATTCAGCTATGGCATCACGTGGGTTGTGTTTGAGATCCACTAAGGGATCTCCTACTGCTTCCCGCCTTATGAGGCTATCAGCAGTGGAGGCTTGTTTGGGCGTTGATGCCAACGCTGATGCGTATCACGCACGTTTGGAGGGCTGGTGCGCCACCTGTCCCGTTCAGCAATGGATTCTGAAACCCATTCTGAAAGCCATAAAACACACACGGATGGAACTTAACGAAGTCACTGGCTCTCAGGATCCCACCTTCCGTGAACACCAATCACGTGGCACCTAACCCAGCGGGAACGGTATATAAGGACGACAACAACTTCCCTGAGACAAGGGAAACGTCCTATCAGAATTGTGTGCTCTCGCGTGGACACGGGTAGTATCGGACTGTGCCAGTACTAGCCGCACTAGTACTGCGGGTCTGGCGGAGGTTTTTACGGGTTTTCCTCCGCCCTCGGGTGAATGCCGGGCCATATGCCTTCCCGTCATTGCGCTGCCATTTGACGTTCTTAGTGGCGATGCGATTCGTTCAGGGGGTCTCGCGGCTTCGAGTCGGGCACGATGCTGGTGGTTGCGGTCTTCCTCTGGCGTGGGTATGGGGTTCGGCGCCCAAGCGCGTCTCCCCGTGCGCCTGGCTCTTCCTCTTCGGGCTGGATGGCGGGTGGGCGGCTTGGTGTTTTCCGGGGTTGTCTGGGTTCCCTGCGGCGGGTTTAGCTCTGCACCTTCCCGGTCCATCACTTGCTGCGTTCGGTCCTTGTCGGTTGAGGTGGCTGGGTGTGCTGGATTCCAGTGAGGCGCAAGTCTCCCTTGAAGAGGCGCCAGCCTATACCGGAGGCCTTGTCTGACGTGGTGCTAAACACGAGTATTATTTCCCTGAGAACGATGCACGAGTCGAGTATTGAAGCTTGGGTCTTTATGGTGAACCTCACCCGGTGGAGAACCTGGGAAGGATTATTACTTAGTACATGCTTATGCGGAAACTGTTAACAGACAGCGCCCACCTTATTCCCGGGTTCAGACTATTGTCGTACGAACTAACTACCTGCCTACACGCATTCGCACTACACTATTAGTCGCTACTCTGCCCTGCCATGAACAGGAATCGCAACGAACAAATGAATAGCATTCAGCTAACTTTTAACTAAATTAGAATTTACGACCCCACTGGCATTTTGAAACTTAAGAAATGGTTTTTAAAGCAAATAACACCCATTTTTCCTTATTCATCAAATTTACACTCTACCCTACTCCATTATAATCGCGTTATTTGATTGATGTGCTTAATTTTCTCCGGTTTCCGCCCGGGACACCCAGGCCAAACCGAGGTCAAATAAAGGAATACTAGACCGTCGGTAACCAACGGGATTTCACACGGCATCTAGTGATTACGGGGGTACGAATAATGGTCAGTACGTTAGTTTGAATAGGGTATTGTGCTCAAAAGCGCTAGCACAGAACAAGTAAACCTCTATTTACGGGCCTTTTCTCGGTCAGAGCCGATTGGCAAATCCAAGAATGAAAATAGGCGGCTTACGGAACTTATAGGGACGGTGCTGGGCGTCGGAGGATGAAATTTGTTCCTACCATAAGTGCTCATTACGAATAGCGATAGCGGATCTCATAAAGGCGGGGATAAGAAGCTTAAAGTGGAAAAAATAATTGATAATAAAAATATTATTAAGTCACTTTAGGCCATGACTTAAATCCTTTTTTGATGTAGTTTATTTTTGTCATCATCTAAAGCAAAACAAGGTTCACATAACTGTTTGGAATCTCCAGGGCAAAGTATAATTCATGATGAAGGTACGCTTGAGGCACACGCACGCACAGGGGCTCTTTGTTCTAGCGGTGCTAGTTTTCAATCGAAGTTCGCAAATGTTATCATGCTAAGCCTGTCACGCTGCGAAATCATATAATAACAAAATATTAAAAATAGATTCTAATATTATGCTGAATATAATCGATAGAAGAACAATCAACATTTATTTAAGAAAAGGGAGATTATTTTCCATTGGTATCACAACTAGAATAGGTATGGGTTTCATGTACTCATCTACTTGCCTGTATCTAATTTTCAAAGCGCTCCCACTGGGTGGTGGAAAATCATTGAGTAGCAGCACGGGTCATTGAGAGTGCGTTCTGTCCATCCGGGCGTCGAAATAAATGCCAGGGGGGGGAGTCGGCATGCTCATTCCTTCACTGCGCGTCGTGCAGTGGTGGTTGGCGGGCTCAAGGGCCGGCGTAAAAAGGGCTCGGCCCGACGAAGAAAGGTATCCTCTGGGATAACATTAGAAAAACGCGTCCTAGTTCATATTGTCGTCTCGTAAGAGGCCTCGGAAAAACATCCCTGCCCCTCCACCACGTACCACTCAACCTTCTCTCCTTTGGGTTCGATATATGTACGCTATGTAGTATACATATGAAATGCAACCCTTTCCACTCGCTGCCAGGGGTGGGTCGAAAAAAAACAACAAGTCGGAGATGATGGTGGTGGTGCCGCAGGGGTAGTGGTCGTCGTCATTATTATACGGGAGCGTTATCTCGCTTCCATTTGGCGCGCACGTCTTCTTGGCCGGCGAATAATGGTCCGGGAGGGCGACCCCCGATATTGCCATGCCAACTGATAAGGGCCGTCCGCCGTGTTTTGCCATCCGCTACCTTCTCCGCTCTCCGCTAGGTTTTGCCGAGGCCCTTGCTCCCGCACCGGCACACACACATATTCGCACCCATAGGCGGGCACACCCTTACGCCTCGTGAGGCTGGACCATGAATCATCGGACGCCTCTTCCCTCGCCTCTCTCTCTCCCTTCACTCTCGATGCTTGTCCTCCTCCTCCTCCTCCCCTTGCCTTCTTCGCCTTCTCACCATCATCTGTTTCTTTTTTGCGTTCGGAAGCAAGCTTGTCTCCCTCTCCTTCGATGCCCCGCCCATCACCCGAGACACCATCGGCCGATATCGACGCCCGTTTTTGTACTCCCAGCACCACGCGAGGAAATGCGATACCCACTCTTGTTAAAAAATATATATCAACCATCGATAAGGAAAACATGCTATTGAGTTAGCGAGGACACCCAAAGATGTGACATTAGTTGTAGGGCATATATCAGTAATATGAAGTTGATATATCGGGTTACAGATAACAACATTTACTTTATCCAGATAATCACTCCTTTTACCTCAGCAAAAGCGTTTTTATGTTGACCATAAACGTCTTCATAATGAATTTAATGCCCAAATTTACAGCACAGAACAAATTATCGCAATTGCGGACTGTATTGATACGACGGTTTTAATAAATGCTTCTCATTACGCAGGTGAATGAATTTTCCACAATACTTAAAAATGTATCGACTCTCACTAGGAAAGTAAAATCTCCTTAACTTAGAGGTAACACTCAACTGTGATTATCACGTGGCCCGAGTTTGAATACCGCGAGAGGTGGAAATATTTTGGTGTAAATCCGATTCCCAAACGAGTGTCATTTGGATAGTACTTCAACTCTTGCCACAGTTTTTTCTTTCGTTACGACCAAATTACATTTGGCACTTAGTTTATAGAAAACTGAATTGAGAAATTGAACCTATCTACTGAATTTTGGTATACAACTCTGCATACTCCAGCTCATTAAGCCAATATCAGCTGCTAGACTATGCCACGGACGTTTTCAGCTTGGCACTTCACTTCAGGGAGACCTCTGAGACACTTCAGATGCTAATGGTATATCTGCCTGCCTATACCTGATGGCTCTATGTTAGGTTAGGAGCGCGGAGTGCTATGACAATATTCTACGGAAAAGTCCTATTTTTAAATTTGGTTTTCCTTAGTGGATTACTTGCACTAAATTAAGTCGTTTAAAGTAAAACATAGAAAGTTATATTCCCTCCATTACTTCACCACTCTCTTAGGAAAGCGTTTCCTTGATTTTTCTTATATTTTTTAAGATGAAAAATACTTTAAACATCGGTCAACTACCATTTCAACTCCAGCTAACATACTGTCTTGGGAAAACGGTGATTATCGGCAGTCAACGTATCGAATACTCATCATTCTCATCGGTGTTTTGGTGATGTTGACATTAAAGACTTTTTGTCGATATTTTGCTGCCGCAGCCTCGGTACCACGAGTTCGCGCGGCCCTTTGCCCTTTGCCCCTCCGTATTCTGCCCGACTACAGGCTAGTGCACACCTTTACTCCCCCGAATACAACGGCTCTGCGGGTGAACGCAAGTTATCGCGTGGACGTCTCAGATTCAGGCGGGAATGCAGTGAAGGCACATATAGCCCATTCGAATCATTGGACGGAGCAGACATTTGTATTTTCCAATTACATGACATGCACCATCAAGACCAAAAGTGTACGTTTGAAATTTCCCCGTAAGTGTGAGCAGGAAAAATATTGCCATTTGGTTGGGGTGTTTTTGGATTTGAAGCAGGGAGGCACATTCAATGCGAAACAAAGTTGAGTGAATGTTCCTATTTTAGATAATGTTCAATTATTGATATTAAGACGTTCGACTAGTTCTAAGTGAGGGAATACGCGTAGTTACTGTACTTGACAATTAAGTCCCTACAATGGTTCTAACAGGTCTCGAGTTTTAAATATCGGTTAGAGTTTTACT
Source organism: Pyrrhosoma nymphula (assembly GCA_963573305.1). Classification (NCBI taxonomy): domain Eukaryota; kingdom Metazoa; phylum Arthropoda; class Insecta; order Odonata; family Coenagrionidae; genus Pyrrhosoma; species Pyrrhosoma nymphula. The sequence continues at coordinate 124,343,939 of OY754331.1, read as the reverse complement.
TTTATTTGAAAATGAGTTCCATTCCAAGGGACCTAGTCTCCTCCCTGAATTTTCAACTTTATGGCAGTTCCAATTTCTGTCCTTCATAGTGCAGATCATTTTGACCGATTCGTAAAGGAATCCAGTAATTATTAATGTGCTGTTAACGAATATAACATCGGGAATATGCTATTCCTCTGAACTCCTGAATGCACCCGCGTATTTGAGAATACGTGATCAATTCAAATCCGATGTTGGTTTCACAGCGAACATTTATGGGTTTCAAAACACATATTCAACACACTCTCCGGGAAGAAGCGCGTGTTTTCCAAATAATGGAAAGGTGTATTGAGTTACGTGCACGTGAGTGAATATTTTGTGACAATTGATTTGGACCAAAGTTGACATTTTTCACATGTATGTTACTCGTGCTTTTTATATCCAAAGAATGTGCGTTGCAAGTCATCTCCAATGTGATGAAGGATGTGTTGCATTGTTCTACCTCGATTCAACGATCGAATCCATCATTTATTTGTGGCGGCAATATTTTATGTCGCTAAATATGGGTAACGTTGAATAAGTATATTTGTCCATGTAGATCGAGTCAATATGCAACGTTAACTACTCGAGCTAATTTATTATTACTCTCTTTAACGAAAATCATATACTCAGTTGAAGTTATTGACGGCCATTGCATTTGTAAAACAATTCTCAAGTTCCGCTGTAAAAGGCCCCAATTTATTTTAGCTCACTATTGAACAAATATGTTGATCTTGGTACTTCGATTAGATAGTATTCTGCGCACATTGATATACACGTATGCTCATGGTTAACTAAATACTTACCTTTTTAACGAATTTAGCTACAGCGTTATGGCATTTTTTATGCATTCCCCCACTCCTTTTGTTGCTAGCCACAATTTCCCCTCTTTGGACATGTTTCCCCTCCGGCGGACTCAGCCGAAGGACTACGCTAACGGCATCGCGCCAACGACGCTAGCAATGCCTACGAATCCAAAATGCGGAGACCACTCCTCGACAGCGACCACTTCATGCCAGCGTCCCTCACCAGGTCATTTATCGCCTATTTAGTAGTCGGCGCAGGAGAAAACTGAGAAACCCGGGACATCTGACGCTAGAACAGCTGCCTTCTCTTCATATTCCGCGGTAGAAGACACTCTTCCTGTCTGGTTGGTGAGGAGTACGCATCAATCCCGTCATTCAATCCATTCTGGCTGAGAAAACCTCACAGCTTGCTCATGTGCAAACTTGTGATTGATTTTAGAGTGAAAGCTACTGTACAGTTGGCTGAACCTTAGAGTATTGGTTTGTAACTTGGTTGCTGTTGTGAAATATACCTGCTTGCTTTTATTAGTTGTTCATCGATTATAATTTTTTCACGCTGATTTCCTCATTTGTCTCTCACCTGAGCTCGTAAAGAGTTTGTTTCTTGACTGGCATTTTCGCCAAGAAAATTATTTTCCCACACCCGTTACACTTCAGTGTGCACATAGAAATAATGTTGTTTCGAAGTTGCACGTTTATTTTATTAATTGCATTCTTATCTTTGAAAATCAACTCTGTAAATAATTGTTTTGCTGCATCAAAGTCAATGGCTTGGAATGACTCCCGTTGACATTCAGTTATGCTTGGGTCTGAATGCGGATAGGTTTAGCGGAACTTTCCACGGTCAAAAGGGAAATTGGGATACGCAACTGAATGCTGAAACATCTAGGAGGATCAATAAGGGCAAAGAGGAAGTATGACGCATATTTGACAGTAGGAAAACTTTGGAGCAAAAGCGACATTTATTTCTGTTTGAAAAGGGCTTGATCTCCAATTCTTTAGCGGCAACGCATTCTGAGAAGGGCTTTTGTACAGCGATTGACTCATCCCAAAAAAAACTATTCCCATCCGCATCCCAAAGAAAAACGATTCTTTTCCGAAATCACGGAAAATATTAGACGGATTATCGTCTCAGGAGAATACAGCAGATCGTTATGTACAGATTATTCTTGGTTGGCTTGATTGCATTAGTCTTCGAATACGTAAGTGATGTGTTTCAAATTCATAAAACTTTGGCGTGAAATATATTTCCATTAGGGGGAATTCTCAGCATTATTCAACCGGCTATAGTGTTTTGGGCATTTGATCACTGATATTATCTATGTTAGTAATATTTATCTTACATGGGTTTGATTCTCAAAAAATTATACTAAGTATCATATATAAACCATTTTGGGATGCCTCTTCAGATAAAAATAGCATTACATCGGAAAATTAGTTCCTATAGTATTAATTACTGTTTCACCTCTGACTCTGACGTCAATTGAACCTTGAAATTGCCACGCGTTATGTCTATTTCATGGCTTCCGCATCCACTGTCATCTTTTTTATTTTTTTAAACCTTTGAAATGCGATAAAGTCACCCGAAGTCGTGAAATTCATAGACTTGCGGAAATCATGGACGAATAGATAACTGCTGATATTATGTTGTCTAGTGCCCTGGAACACCCACTGCTCCTGCAGCCTGAGAGTGTCCTCTATTGCTGCTGCCTTTGTCATCTGCAAATGCGATGGGATGTTGTTCAGTTTTTGGCGTTTGATTCGTTTCTTTTTTTTCTCGACCGAGTTTCCGAAAATAAAGGAGGGCGTTAAAGGTTTTCGGCTTTATTCACCGTCAAAAGGAAATCCAAATAAATGGACTGGTAGCCATTTTCTATTAACAGTGTGTTTTCGGACAGCCTGGAAACCACCCACCAAACCAAATGTCAAAAGTCATCACCATGGCAACGCTCAAGTTCAGGGTACGCAGTTCATTTCGTTTGCGTAAAAAATAAAAAAAATACGGGGAGATTGGTGTCAGTTTTGGTAAGGGTACTCGGTTAACTCCGTCAAGGGATGATTGTGTTTGCTCCAGGGGATTTCAAACGGAATGTGATTAAAATTTAGGGTTACGCATTTTGTTGCTCTTCAAAAACGTCGAGGTCTCCGACGATGAGTGCTCTAATCTGCTCTTGGCCTGCTGGGATCTCCGATGGAACGAATTCCGTCGGTTTAAAGGGAAAGGGGAAGGGGAGGGAGTGGGTTGGAAGGGGGGGGGTACAAGTGCAGATTGACCTCATGAGCCCCGGTCGCTGTCCAACATGAGTTTCTTTTTTTTGGACGATTCGTCTTCAAAGGACAAACTTGGAAAGTATTTTTCACGTAGAGCCACGGTCCTCTCGAGGTCCTGATTTGCGGCAATACATCCCTCCGTCCGCTGCGAATAGTCCATCCGTCCAAAGTATCCCTAACTTGAGGGAGATATTTGAGTCGCCTGTTTCGTGCGCGGTGAAATCCCATTAGCTAACAATTCCTCGGCACGGACGCATGTATTATCAGCACGGCGACCCAAGGACCGCACACATTTTCAGGGAATCTCATTGCCGAACTGATCATCTGATGATATCACGGAGAATACAAAGAAACCATTGCAAAAGTTTGTTTCACACAATGGGCCTTTGCCCAACCTTTTTTTAACTAAAAACTCCAAAATCCTAGATATCTATGATGGTATCGACAACTTTCGACCCTAACTGCAAAGTACCTTTTCTGCTTGATAAATAGGATCAGTCGTACTTTGTTTTTAACCTGGAAGATACCCTTTCTTTTATAGTGCGGAATCATCAGGTACCTAATGATGCCGCAAGTTGGTGGAATCATAAAAATCTGTGGAATAGTAAAATATTTTATTCTATGTTATGAATACTAAGTACTTCCACGAAGTGAAGCCTGAAGTGGTAGAGTATGTTATAGGGGAAATATTTTGCGTTTGTGACATGCTATCTAATATCAAGTTTAAATTTGTCTTGAATCTTTTTATTTTCCCTCTAAATTTTCCCCAAAATATTGTTTTTTTTATTTAAAAAATATAATTATATATGGATGTTTGCTTCCTCAGAAATATTTCGCAATGGAACGGCCAATAGGGAATGGGTTCTCCTGGAGTGTGGACGTTCGGCTTTAAGAGCCAATGGACAGTCCCATCCGGAACCCAGAATTACTTAACTCAAAAGCCATCTTCTGAGAATCTGTAGTTATTTTTATCCGTGCAACTTGCGTTAAATGACGCTCAATGTCATACACGCAAACCGTTTGGGTAAGTGGTCGGTGGAAATAACGGATTTTAGGTTATGCCTACGCTTTTTCAGGATTTTCATATGTATTTACTGCTAAATTATGTTAAGTTTGGGATTATCGCTCGAAATCAACTCACATGTGAAAATACAAGTGACATGTCGGTAACCCATTTCTCATCAAACCTTAGGATTAGCAAACTCTTTGAAATGCGTTTCAATCTCAATTGTTTATGATTGCGTGCTCCATTGTCATTCTCCAGATGTACGTTTCGTTAGATACACCTATATCCAATAGCTGCGTTGTCGTGAGGTGGATGGTGCTAGTTCACTTAAGATGGGAAAAAATAAAACGAAAAATTGACTGGGAATAGAAAAGAGGTGAGATGGTAGTTGCGCTCTAGTGCGCTAGTGTTCTCATAAGCTTATGTTGTAATAGGAGTAGCCTTCATGGTCCTTGATGTGCCACAGTTTTTTTTTCGTCTCTACGATCCGTGATGCCAAGGGGTAGAGGCATAATTGTATCCCTCCTGATAGCCATTTTTCTTTATCATCGGCATTTGCAAAAATGTTTTTCACCATGATTTTCACAACACTTGTGGTCAATCACAAATTAAATGATGAAAATTTATCCACGTTGAAAATACATAGGCATGGTATGTTTTATGGAAAGCATGTGTAATGGTAGTGGGACTTCGTCCCTCGGAGTTTCCCATCTTATGGTCAGGCATGGGATGAAAAGCCACTGGACATTCCAATCGAGTTATTTATTGATTGTTTGTTTGAGGCGCGTTTGAAGAATTTTTAACATTCCGAAGAGTCGAGTGGCGCTGGTATTGGTGCGTATTCTATTACCTGTTTCGAGTCAATTCATTTTCCTTCTTCTTGTTTCACCCATTCAATGGATCGATTATCAATTTCCAATTCTTGCTCCTAATTTACCAATTGCTGATTCATCTCCATAGATACGTAAAATATGTCCATATAGGAAAACCGTGCTTCTTCGCAGTTAAAGTCCAGTGTACGTTGTTTTATCTTTCTCCAAATTCCATTTATGATTAATGTAAGCAGCTTTCGCCGCAAAAATCAAAAGATCTTCAATGAAAGATAATCTTAAAGAGCTGCCTAATCCACCTGCTCAATCTCAACACTCATTTGTTATTATAATAGGCAAATGTCTTAATTTTTTCTCTTCCTGCCTTATGTTTTCCATGAAACGATGGGATTGGACTTTGGGAAACCAACATGGCCGGTTACAATTTGGTTCACTCACTGATCTTCTGCTGTGACAAGGTCATAATCAATCATTGTAATTGGGATCCAATCCGGTTTCAAGGCGATTGCTTATTATTTCGGCCTGAGTCAATTTTCATTAACGATTCCACATGAAGTACGGATTTTTGGCACCGTATGACTTTGGAAGGTTGATTACCGCAATTCGATCAAACGGATTTACTGTCAACAAAATGACGTTGTTGTCCTCGGCCAGGAAATCACCCTATCCACCATCTCTTCTTTAAGCATATAAAATAGTGCCACAAGTCTTTAAATATTTAGATTAAATAACTCTCCATTCTTCCGCAAACCATGGTAACTCCTTCACATTCCAGCAGGTTTTCTTTCCCAACTCCCTCTTTGCTTATCTCTTCGCGGGACATTCTCTATAGTATTTGCCCCTTCGCTACGATTGCAAGAAGTTTATTGTGCCCGAGGGCGTGCCGTTTCTCGCTGTGCTCTCCCATTTCATCTTTGACCCTTTTCTACGCGTAAGCTTGCGGGTTGCAGCACCACCACTGGATGTCGTTAGCGAGAACTTCACTGTATCCCACTCCTTCAATTATTGAATCATCAAAACGAGTTCCTGCTCATTCACATTCTCCGCCCCCTCCCCTCCCCCAGCCCCTCACCCACCCACCCATCCACTACGCACGGGTCAAGCACCCTTCCTCCGATCGGAGAAATGTGCAAACAACTTCGTTGGTCTGAGAGGAGGAGTGGTGACGGCGGAATTTGGCGATGAAATGGCAACTAAAGCAATGGCAAGAGGCGTTGGGCAGCGGGCGTTGCCCAAGGCGGAGCAGTAGACGCGGGCGGGCGGGCGGGCAGTGGCGGGCAGACTCCGTGCTTTCTTTCTTATATTTTCGCCGTGCTTTCAGATCTTTGAGAAAACCTGTTTTCTCAAAGACCTGAAATGTTGTGAATTGTTGGAAATAAAATATTTCAAAATTTCAGCCAAGTTCCCCTCCCATTCCTTACAATAGATCCCATCGAACGGCCGTCCGGACATAACGATTATTTTCCGTTCCTATTTTACGGTTGACCAGTCTTCGACCGTTCCATCAATGATCTCCGCTCTAATGAATAATCTCGGATGCTGTTTTTTCGTCCTAAGTCTTATTTGTGTTATGTATCAGGTTCTTATTCTAGCAGAGTCAGTACCTTCTCAGCCTGAATCTCTTCTTTACTTGAGCTATTCTTCACTTGATGGAATTGGTACTTTTCAATTCTTTCCCTCTTTTGGTCCGTAGTGCTGCCGGGGCTTCAAATATCTGCTAAAATTTAACTGAATTCATATAAAGTTAAATGTAATTGCTTACTTTTTCTGTGATTTATGAGCACGTGGCTTTCAAATTATAACCGATCTTTACCACTGGAATTATTTTCTTTTCAGAAAGAAAAATTATCTGAGATCACGGAAACTTATAATAAAAGGTGTACAACGAAGACGCATCGTAGTAGACGTGTCTTACCAAGGTCTGGCTTTGTTCCATACGTAATGTCATGAAGCGTTCCATTGAAATAGATGCTTAAATATTTGAACCTTTTTCTTGCGTGGCTCAACTCTTGAGCCCCTAAAAAACTCGTTTTGGTTCAGGTTTTATCTAATATTTTCTATAATAAAAAACTTATAATTATATTTTTCCAATCTTAAATTGCTGTTTACACATTTGAAGTAAAATTTTCTCAACTACTAAGGCCATCAAGGAAATAGTGTTAGCGAAATTTTGAAGGCTTTCGCCAATATTGCGAAGTAAAACCTGATGTAGCATCGGAAGAACTCACCATGGATTTGAGAAACGATCTCACGACTCTGCGCCATTTCCCGTCGGCCCAGAGTTCATCCGGGTCGTCCAACATGGAAGCGGCGCACGAAGACTACTAGTGGAGGGTGCGAGGATTCGAGGGAACCTCCCGGAATGATCCGATCACTCACTCCGCAGAGAGGCCCTCCGTGCATTCTTCCGGTCGCTCGTGATTCGCCTCTTCCCAAACCGCTGCCTACGCGTGATTTCTACGTGCGGAGAGAGGAATTGGGACCGAAGAGGGAAGGAAAGGAAAGCGGATACCGTTTACTACATGAACCGCGACGATTTGACTCGTGCACGACCTCCGCAGCACATACTCGAAGGCTTTAAGGAGGTTCCGCCGCGACTGTGTGAGTCAAAACAAATACTAAATTCCACATTTTTGATATTATGTCAAAAAATCCTACCTTCGCTGATGCAATGCGTTACATATAGAAACCCAAAAGTAAGGTTCAAAATATGCAGATTATTCCACGAATGTATTTTAAATGAGCACTTTTTTCAGCCATAGGATCCGACTGCAGCGCCATTTACTACGAATTACCGCATTTTGACTTCAATTACGGGATTAATTCTTCAATAACTAGAAAAATAAGGTATTAAGATGCCTGTATTTATTTTTATTCAATTTCTCTGGATTATTTCCTTCTTAGAGACAGTTTTCCATGAAAATGGCATTAGTATTTCATGGAAAAATACTATTTTTCCCCGTGGTTCTCTCATTCCCCCATTGAACACCATGTAATTTCAAGTTCAATTATAGAATAAAATAGCGTGGAAAGGTATTATTTTGTTGTTCATATCAGATAGAGGACAACTTTTTCTACAAGTAGACAGAATATGAATGAAATGACATTTAAGTCATTTTACGGTGGAACCACCTTAAGAAGTGTGCTGCCGCGAGGATGGGGTTCCCATTGGGCGGGCACTCTTTCCTTAAAAGATAGAAAAGTGGGAGGGGGTGTAGGGGAGGGTAGGGGAGGGCAAAGTAAAGGAAGGCTCGGGAGGTTGGTGGATGGCTTGGAAAGGGTGGAGTTGGAGGTGGTGGGGGGGGGACTGTTTCGCGAAGAAAAGAAGGGGCGAAATTTAAGCTGCAGTACTAACAAGATTCGTGGGAGTCGACCCTTCTGAGATTAAAAAAGGGACCGTGTATTAAGTCTCGACTAAGGCGGCCTTAAATCCATCCCAGAAAACAATTTTTTCCCACCCCCGACTTCGCTTCTCCTCCGAGCCAGGTAATCAAGTTATGCGATTATGGAAAGGGGCTGTAAACATTGCGCGGCTAAACTCAAGCAAGAAGACGTTTAGAATTTCAAACGATTACAAGCAACGGGCGCCTCCTGTGGCAGGAGGGGGAAGGAGGAGGGAGGGAAGAGGGAGGGAAGGGGGAGGGAAGGTAGTAGGGGATCAGGTCCCAGAGAGGGAGGGTTCATTTGAGGGAGGAAGGAGGGACGGGGGATTATGTGGCTGTTTTGAAATGTTTGTGTGTGTGTGTGTGTGAAGAAAATGTAGGTGGCGGTGTTGGAGGGGGGGAGACTGAGGCGATGGGGAGGGAATAGTTAAAATTTCCCGATTATATCCACCTCCTGCCTCCCTCATTCCACCGCCCACCTCCCTCAAGGGCGACGGTGTGAAAGTATTCCCCTCGAAGTAAATATCTCTCGAGGCGAAAAACCAATATTCTGCGTTAGCATGCGTTGCGGGGGGAGGGGGTGGCTGTGGGATGGGAAGGAGGGTGGGGGGGGGAGGAATTGGGGAGGGGGCTCCCGATTTCATCTCGGGGGGTTGGGAGGGAGAGTACGCCAACTCCACATCTCCTCCCCCCTCCCATCCCTCCACGACCCGACGGATTCGCTCGCAGGGAACCCCTCCCCCCTCCCCTTGGGTGCGAGGGAAGGGGTTGGAGCCACCCCGCGTTATCTGGATTTATTGAGAAAGTGTGTGGGAGGGGCTAGGGGGGGGGGGTTGTGAGGAGGGGAGGCGTTTTGAGTTGGATGGGGGGTTGGAATTGAAATGGGGTGGAGAAGGGTTGCAGCAGAGGTGGAGGCAGCAGTACGTAGATAAGGGGCGTGTATGTGTAAAAACGGCGAGGGTGGTCGAGAGTAGAAGCGATAGCTCGGAAGACAAGTGGAGTTTGACTCAAGTAACGCTCAAGGGGCAAACGGGAGGTAAGGAGGGATAGATAAGGAAGGAGCAGGGGCGGCTGTAGGAGAGGGGAGGAAGGGGAGAGAGGAGGAAGGGGAGAGAGGGGAGGCGGAGCGGAAGTAACTCATGAGCGGCGTTTGAAGCCCGCCCTTTCTAGCTCCCATTCCTGTCCTCTCGCTTCGCTAGGAGGAGAAAAGAAAGAGGCTTCTTTTTTCCATCCATTGAGGGGCGACGCCTTCTCGGGCCTTGCAAGATAAGGGAAGGGCAGGGCAGGAATAAGCACTCGGCTCAAGACGAGCGGAAAATACCTTTCGCTTCTCGTTGAGTCAAAACATCTTCTTCTCCTTCCTCGTGTGCCTGCCTCGGCGGTGCATTGGCAGAAGAAAGGCGGCGAGGAAACGAATGGTTGCAGACATGACTGCTCCAATGGTTTCGCTCTCCCGTTATGCGATTAAAACATCCGAGACTAAATTACACCTTACCCACTTACTTACTTCTAAATTACACTAAAATTAAACCAGGTTGTAATTCAATCATAGAAAAATGTTTGCAGTATTAGAGGGTGACTGTACAGTAGGGTGGATCGAAAAGCTTTCTTTTTCGTGATTAAAAATTGAACCCCCTTCTAAAGTTGTAAATTTGAGTCGATAGTCATCAGCCTAAATGTTTACAAAATTGATGACTATCCAACGGTTCCGCATCTCGCTTGAAGTTTGAAGATTTTAGTCTAAATTCACGAAATTATTGATGATACTGCCAATGCCCGTTGTAGACAAGCTTTCAATGCCCATTTTTAGCGAAGGCAGGTCAAATCACAGTGCAATGGGTTCCGAAGTTCGATGGGTGAATAGAAAATGTTTGATATCGACATCAGGGGTGGTAATTGGGAGTGGAAAGGGGCTTGAAAAGGGTCAAATTTGGCTTCTTTTCGCGTGATTCTCATGCGTAACTATATTCTCAATGGCTCCCATGTACTATGCAGACGCGGGACACTGAGTCTATATAAGTGTGCAAAGCCATTCAGTGTATCAAGGATGCCTATATTTGACTTTCTGGAAGCATGAAAGAATGGTTCGAGGTACCTAAATCACGTATAACTTCGTATTCAAGCGCAACGTGGACTTCAAACACTAGCAACGGTTGCTGATATGATTCATTCGAGTACCATACGCGATTACACATTGAAAATTCATTTTCTAAACCATTCTTGCTAATGAATGGAAGTTGTTACATGTCTACCAGCGCTATAATGATTCCAGAGGGAAGACTTTTTCCAGATTTCCAGCGTGTCATCTGTTCTTATAGCTGTTGGTGTTAAGTTCATTGGGTATTCATTCTTACTGCGGTAAAGATGGCATAAATTAGAATAAAGTTAGTACTCTATTCTAGAAAAGTGAGAAATAATTGACAAAAACCGTATCACCTATGTACGGTTATCTAATCTGCTTTTATTATTTCGTGAGGAACGATTTGAGAAAAAATCCTAGGCCTCCGTAATAAATTTGACCCCCGTCATAGCAAAATTTCCAGCACCGGAGCAGAAAACGTTTAAGATATCAGGAGAAAGTTAATAACACCAACTTCCAGTAGGGAGTTTGGGGAGGATTACTGTCTACCACCAGTGTGTACAGAAGCTAAAAAAAGAACCAAATGCAATTACCGTATTTCTCCGAATATAAGCCGCACTCGAATATAAGCCGCACCCCGTTTTTGGAGTCTCAAACAGGGAAAAATGTTAATACGCGAATTTAAGCCGCACCCTTTTTTAGTGCATCCCGTACTACCTGCAGTATTAGGAATTATAATTGTATATCTGTTTTTACATTACCTATATAACTGTGACACAATGTTATCCTTAAATACATGAATACATTGTGTACCAATTTGACCTTTTTCAGCGTTATTTCTTACTTTCTCCGTGGCTTAGGTGAGTTTAGCTGGCGTCCGCGTGAATCCAAATGGCTGGTTTGCTCAAATCGGTCATATTCACGATTTTTTAAGAAAGTTCTCGAATTTAGGCAGCACCACGAATATAAGCCGCACCCCAATTTTGAGGCCCCAAAATCGGGAAAAAAGTGCGGCTTATATTCGGAGAAATACGGTATATTACTTACGTACAGTATGTTAGGTGAAAAAGTTCCGGGAAGAATCTCCTTACTTGCAGGTACATATACTCACGTGCTAATGTGGAGCCAATGGTAAAGATCATGAACTGTCGAGTGATTTCCTTAGAGATAAAACAATGAAAGGAAAATGGTCACAGGTAGTCGAGATGTGAGACCGACTTTTAAATACAGGCGGCGGAGTAAAGAGAAGGAATTTGGAAGAAAATTCAAAATTATAGTCAAGAAAAATACCAGTGGACAGTCTCGGGTATAGATACAGATAATCTTTTTCGCTGTCTCAAAAATAATGGGAGTTATTTTTTGTGCCATAGCATTTTGGGAAACCAATACCGTTGAAAGGTAATCTCCCACGAAAATCCACATCTAAATCTATATTCTATCCCGCTAGCTACGGCAGAGGCGAGTGGCAGGAAGTGTTAGGACACCAGCCAAGAAAGGGGAGGGCAAAGGAGGAGAGGGAGGACAGAGGTGAATAATTGTACGTTAACGATGTGTCTTAAGATAGTCTCATGGTTGTTGTTAAAACAACGAATGGTGCGTGGGAAGAAGGAATATTTTTGGAGCTATATCAGTTCGGCAGTGCATCCCTCTTATTTGATCGCTTCCATCAGTTCTAGAAATATAGAAATGGGTTCAAATATTATTCTCCGTGCCGTACTGTAACTCATCTGATTTGAGTTTTTCAAGTAAGCTAAGCGTAGCGTGTAGCCTTTTGAGTCTCCAACGGCTTTCAACCTAATCCTTCCGTCAACTGAGCGACACGTTCTGCTCGCTCGTGGCAGTTTTTAACGAAGGGTGAGGCCTTTCTTTGTATTTTATTTGCTTTGCGATATAAATCTTTATGTGCTGGGTTCCAAATGCTCGATGCGTATTTGACATGTGGCATAACCAGAGCATCTCTCTTTCACATTTTTAGCAGAGGACCTTAGCGTGGCGCCGCAAATGTTTCGTGTGTGCTTCCCCCTCGCTGAGTCTGAAGTCAAGGTGATTCCCAGGTATTTGACTGCATCAAACTTCTCTATATTTACTCCTCCCACTTTGAAGACATGGCGTTGGCGTGATTTCTTTTGTTTGAAGTGTACGGCAGTGCTTATACTAAGATGAAGATTAAGCCCCCACTCAAGGATTCCACGAGTTAACGTTGTTAAGGACCAATGGGAGATTTTATGAGAAAGAAAATGTGGCAATATCTCTGTAAATCAGAGCATGGTCTGCAAATATTGTAATTTTGCTAGTTACTCTAGAGGTAATCTTGTTTATATAAATGAGGAATAAATTACGCTTCCTTGAGGGACGCAGGATGTCACTATAACCATGTTGGAAATACTGCCATCTATACCTACTTTTTGTATGTGATCGGTTCGAGAATCTCGTGTACAGCTCAGTATTATTCGTTTACCTCACATGAATGTAATTCGAATATTTTTAGGTGGAGAACCTTGACATGTGCTTTAATGAAATCCAGGAATTACGCGTCTACTAGTTTTTTTTAGCTTCATTGTTTTTAGAATACCATGGAGGAAGAGTGTAAGCTGGGTGAAGAATGATATGATGCTTTCCTAGCGTATGATGTTGGTGAACTCTATTCGGGTTCTACACCACCGGGTCACATTCTGCGTTTCTGCCGACGTTTCGATGCACGAGTCGTCCATCGTCATCAGAGTGTGACCAGGTGCAGAAACCAAATAAACTTCCATGCTGGGCTTTCGCAACATCTACTTCTCCGAAATCCGTGTGACTGCTTTGGAACAAGTTTAGATTATTCAGGAAGGCCATGATATCACCACAGTCTATACAGTCGCGTCAAGCAATCATTCAATTTATTATCGTGGGCCATTTGGCCCATGAGATAATTTACAATTGCACTACAATTCAGTAAAAATCATTTGACAGAGGTACAAAGGAAAAAAAAGAAAAACACTACAGCAAGACTCAGTAAATGCACAAAAATAAAGGAGAAAAAAAAGTAAAAAAAAAAACAAAATATAAATCTATACAAGCATATACATACATACAATTGCATCCCGAATGTGGATACCCGGGTATCTAGCCACACAACATTTCCAGACATATTAAATACATTGGTAACAGTATCACTATTTATTCAAAGGAAAATATTCAGGTATAATAGAAAAACGTAGCACCAATAGAAAATTATATCATGAATACAGAATATATTCTCCCCTCATCACATCAGTAATCAATCACGTCAATATACTGTCGCGTCAAGCAATGTAATTTTCCCTACACAGACTTGCAGCGCGCCGACGAAGCGCCTCTAGTGGTGAACGTGTATAACTACTTTCAATGCGGTGTATACGAAGCTAACTTTTGTACACTCTCGCCAAAATTTGCATTGTCGTGTAAACATTTGATTTTTGCGGTTAATGCTTTATTGTGGCATCTTTTTCATCCTCTTCAAAATATCGTAATCTCATTCAGAGCACCGAAGTCACACTATCGCTCGCGGAATAAATGATCCGTTAAATAGTTAAACAATTCAAAGAAGGGGCAAAAACTGTCTTCAATTTTTGGAATACGTACTGAGTAGTTTGTTTCCCCAGTCTAGCACTGATAACTTATGACATGGTGTACATCTATTCTGAATTTTTAAGTGGCATAATGTCAAAACAGGAAAGCACACGTACGAGTGTTTCTTAAGTCACCATTACATTTTTGCAATTGTTGCGAGGAACGAAAACAAAAGAGGAGCAACATAAACAATGCTTTTTCGCACATTCAATTCTAATCAGTATCCTTTATTATTCACCTTAAATTCCTGTTTAAACCTTTTATTTTTGTAGCTAGAGAGACCCTGATTGTCCAATTTCAAAATAAGAAATAAACTCATGTCCTAGCAAAGATTCTAACGAGCAAATGTTTCAGTTCTGAACTGCATCTTTCTGGAAGGGACATTTTGTTTTATTTACAAATCACATCAACAAGAGACGCCCTATTTATATTCATAAACAACAGGTATCTATTTTAATCATCAACATTGATGAATATTCCTCAAAAAATCAATTCATTTTCTTACTGCACAATATGTTTAATACTTCCCAATGATAAAAGTTATAACTTTATAAGTTTTTAAAGCGTGTTAATAAATTTTTCTACTCGGATATTTTTTCTCTTTATATGAGGAAGCATGTACATTCACAACCATGAAGTGAAAGCAGTTTTCTCAGAAAATAGCCAAAACATATATCATACCATTATTTTCTGTATTTCTAAGCTTTTCATTCTTGGCTATTCGGAAACAAATTATACAAAACAAGAAATCATGTTTTGACCAACCACTTCTTTCAAGCTCTCAAGGATTCCTTCCTGGTTTTCGAATAGTTTATAGTTGCTGGAAGAAATAGCCTCAGAAACGATTTAAAAAACAGAGATTGAAAGAGGATAAATCTCTCTGCATTTGTATTTGAAGTAAACCGGGTACTTACTGGAAAAAGACGGAAACTTGTAGCGGATAGCAGAGAAGAAATTCTCCAATAAGTCATGTTTGATTTTTCTTGTTACAAGACATCTACCTAATGGGCTTTGGTTCTCAGCTCTTTCCAAATCTCTTGCAAAGAGTTGATGGTTAGAACCCAACCTTTAACAAATTTTATTTCTTACTTATCCTTTATATCTTCTACTTATCTCTTTACTTGTCATTTCCTTAATGGTCAATTAACCTGATTGACCCTAGCCACTTTTTCATTGCCTCGAGGACGTCGATGTGTTCATATTCTGTTGTGATAGTACGGTACCCCGACAGAAGATCACGACGACATCAGATCACGCGACAACAGATCACGAAGAACAGATCACGAAGACAATAGATCACGACGACAATAGATCACGATATACAAAAACGCTGTATTTAAATAAGTGAAAGATAGAATAAACCTAATAACACGGGTTTTACTTCATCAGATATATTTCACTGTTATAATTCCTAATAGCATGATACAAATCACACTTACACACTTTATTATCATTTAGGGTTATTTGGTTGGGCAACTCGCCGTAGTTTTACGCAAAACAATCACCATTGGGGTTGTTTGGTCATTACCCAACCGCCCCGGTTGGTTCAAAAGGGTATTCTTGAAAAAAGAAACGTAACCTTACGCCAAATAACCTCCTCCCCAGGTAGCCTTGAAGGTTACCCGTGCAACCAGTCTCAAGGAGTTCGTGCGTTTCCCCGCTTGGTGGCGCTGTTATCAGGTATGCCAGTCTTAGAGTATATAGTTCAATAATACCTTAATAACTCTATGATGCCAGTAATGTTATCTCTCTCTACATTCGGAACGACTCCGCAGCGCCCCCCTCCCAATTACACATCTGCGGCAAAATATCCGCAAAATATTGAAGGAAATATATTAAAAAGTAATTTTCCCATTTTAATCGTGATTTAGTGTCGCGTGATCTGTTGTCGTCGTGATCTGTTGTCGTCGTGATCTATTGTCTTCGTGATCTGTTTTCGCGTGATCTGTTGTCGCGTGATCTAATGTCATGGATCCGATAGTACCTATCAGCGTCGCGGCTGAAATAATGCCGTGGGAGTTGAAAATATCGAATAAATCATTTACCTTTTTACACAGTTTGGTGTTGTCAGAGACTGAAAAGGTATTAATTCACAAGAAACATGGGTACTTCGGGCAGATACTTCTGTAGAATGACCAATGTGTGCTATATGTGCTGGAGAAATCGCCTTCAAGTTTGAGAAGACAGGGGTAGTTACTGCTTTTTTTAAATTTTGGGTACAAGTTTGAATCTATTCTTAGGATCCAGGGGGTACTTCTCAGAAATACCTCCAGAGAAATCAACTCTCTCTTTCCACTTTCTAATTAATGAAATCAATCATATTTTAATAGATTACTTCTGGAACGAATCAGCAAATGCGGAATATTATTAAAAATAGTCTAATTTCCTGCATAAACCTAAGAATAATTGGTTGTGAATTTCTAATACCTTAAGCATCAGAACAAAGTTTGAACTATGGTCAGTCACACATGTATTCACGGTAAACGCTGCTTTAGACAGTATTTCACGAGAGCAGCTTTGAATACCTTTTGAAAATCTTTTTATTTTACAGACTGGAAGGAAAATAAATACCCTATAGGCTGCTTTAAGTTATAAAATTTACCATTTACAAGCATTTACCATTGGCACTAGAGCTGTACTTCCTATGTTACTGCTTCTGTAGAAAGCCAAGTCCTCTAAGCCACAGACATATTCTATACTACTTTTGTACCTACGACAAATGCCTTAACACTGCTATTTTGTCCATGCTCAAATTAACCAACCTTAGGCCCTTTTTTAAGTTCTTGGCCTTCTCTTTCAAGTTCTTTGTCTTCTCTTTCAAAATCATATAAACTCTTACATCCAGGCCACATTTGGTATTTATTCCCTCGACATATATTATTGACACGCACGAACAGAGGATAAAGTGTTCGGAAAAGAATTTGTAACATTAAGGACTGCGATGCAGGAAACTCAGTGAAAGCAATTTGACATCACTGGACCGCTGAGACCAATGACCACGAAATAGACTTATTATTAATATCCAGGCAAAAGGTTTCAAATGGTTTTTGGCTATATCTTGCACTACCTTGTTATTTCTCAAACAAGAAATTTATCTCTTGTTCTCTTTACTGAGGGCTTTCTCAGGAACTCTGAGAGTGAGCTTGTTCTCCAACTATTGACATTCAATTAAAAATGACTCACTCGTTGTATGATCCTGGTGTAACTATGTAACAGAGAAAGATGCGCCATGATAGACAGAAACTGGGTGAAAGAGAAACATATAAGTAGCGCTAAAAAAATCCATTGAAGGATACTTTCTTTAGATATGTGGGGATTCGTATCAAGAATTTTTTCCTCGGGGAGACTTTCTTTCTGGACGGTAACTTCCGTTGAAAGCTTATTAGAGACGGATTATTGGGTACATCAAATATTATACGGACAGCGGCCCACACCAATCTCCTTTTATCAACTGGCTCTCTTCAAAATGCCCCGAACAGAGGAAATAATATTGTACACAAGTAAAGGGCATTTTTCCCATCTCAATCTTTTCTACGAAAATGGATGACCCATCGCCTGATGACCTGTAATTATCATAATAAATTACACTAGTGTGTTAAAATAAAATAATTAGAGAGCGCTCACGTTTTTTGAGCTTCAAAAATATTAATATGCACCAACCAGCCTGTTATGATATTTAGGTAATCGGAAAAATGACACTCCTGGATTCTCTTTCCGATTTCTGCTGCAGTTTTATTAAATAAAAATGAAATGTACGTAGTACGTAGAAAATGTACATTGTACGTAGTCGCAGTAATTAGCACATAGTCTCAATCAAAGCCGGTATGGCATCCGAAGTACCGCAATGTGTCATGAGATTGAAACACAGGATGAGTTTGAACGGTTGGTTGCTAGTACGCTTGAACTACGTTACTTCTCACTGTTGTCTTTTACGGCAATTTAATCATGTATCCTCTTCAAGTGGTGATTATGTAAGTGTTCGTTCTCACTCCATATTACGGTAGCTATACGCGTTCGCCGCTTGGGGCGCTACTAG
This sequence comes from Pyrrhosoma nymphula, assembly GCA_963573305.1. Classification (NCBI taxonomy): domain Eukaryota; kingdom Metazoa; phylum Arthropoda; class Insecta; order Odonata; family Coenagrionidae; genus Pyrrhosoma; species Pyrrhosoma nymphula. The sequence continues at coordinate 124,325,918 of OY754331.1, read as the reverse complement.
CAGCTAGCTGCAAGAATTGTGTCCGTCTTGTCGCGACTGTATAGACTGTGATATTACTATCAATTTTGTGTTTGAAAATCTTGATTGATAAGGAAATTGACGATAAAGGCTCTGGTAGTTTTATGGGTCTTGGTTCTTTTTCTCTTTCAAATATTGGATTGAAAGTAGCTATTTTCCAGCCTTGTCGTAGTTTACCTACGATAAAAAATACAGTTTCCGGCGTAATTCGGTGGAAATCTTTGATATTAAAAATAATGAATTCACTTGTCTATTTCCACACTGTTTTAATTCAACCGACGATGGTTTCGGCACGTAGTGCCATTTTCAAGGTCATGGTCGGTTGAATTAAAACAGTATGGAAATAGACAAGTGAATTCATTATGTTTAGTTTACCTACAGATAATGATTTCTCAAATATGAATTTCCAGAAATGATGCGTTGCGTGGGACCAACTCTTTGAGAACTTTGATTGCTGGGCTCGCTTTTGGACCTCTCGGGGGGGAGTTGTTACATTTAATCGAGCGTAATCGTTTTATTGTCCTACTGTGCTGTTTGATTTATGTTAGTATCTTCGTACTCCCACATTGAAACATGTCTGATTGACCATGTCCAATTTAATTGATTCAGTTTAGTCCTTCATCCGAGAGTGCACTGATATGATAGGTTATATATTCCCAGAATAGCTTCTCTTTGACGTTACCCCTTCAAACGTGATTGAAATGGCTGTATACTTACACTCGAGGAATCTGAACGTCTGACTCAGTAATTGAGTCGTGCCATTCATTGGCTCTTAGGTTATCGTTGAAATATTTATCTTCTGACTCTTTGTTTCCAGTTTACTTTGTCTCCTATTCTCAAGAGAATTTTTATTTCATGCTTAGTGATATATTATTTATTTTAATTTCAGTAGTTAATATTTGCATAACTATGATACATTTTCTATTTTTTTATACATAAAATGCCAAAATGATGATGTAATTTGGCTGTTGCTTGTTTGTTGATTTTGGCTGAAAACTTATTTCTATCGGAGTATATTGTGTAGAAAAGTATAACATTTATCAAATTTTAAGCGCCTGCCAGAAATGAGGCAACCTAAATTTTCTGGAGTAGGGAATGAACCTATTTTTCCATTTCTCACAATTTCTAATGTCAGTATGAGAATGTATAGGTTAGAAATGTAGTGTGTTTTTTATAAATTTTTAATATTATTTTTTGATGCAAAGCAAATTAAGATTTAAATGCCAGAAGTTATCAATAATGCATTCATAGTTTTTTTAGTCGGCGTGGCGGACCGTTATTAAAATGCAAATTCATTCCATAGAATTATTCGAATACTATTTTTTAACCACCTCAAGTGCATACCACAAATAACTTTTTCAAGGTTATCGCGGATGTTTTCAACCGTTTGTGAGAAGGTGCCAGCAAGTTCCGCCGGTGGTGACTCTCATCTGACAATAAGACATCGTTTGACAGGAAGCACAAAGTATCGGGCGTTCCTCGACCCTCGGTGAAATATCTAGACAACTTAGCAAGTCACTGAGAGCATCGACCCCAGTGAACATCGTTTGGCGATTGGCGCTACTCTGCGAGGCGAATTTGTTTTATCGGAAATATTAAGTGGTAGTTATCAACGACACGTTTAGGATAAAATCTGATTATTAAAATTTGCCGCGCGAGCTAGAGATACCCCATTGAATAATATTTTCATAAATTTGGGGGATCGGGTTGGTGTAGTGGCTGTAGCGCTCGCTTCCCGTCCCACGGGCCCGAGTTCGAATCCCTGAGTAGAGAAGCATACTTCAGCGGAATCCCTATCCCTACTATGCTCATATATGCACTGAACATATCAGCAAAGTATTGAATTGTGCAATGCCCTTCAAGTGTTAAACTCTTACCTTCGAATGGGAATAAAACCTTTGAACAAATTGACGCTTCTTCACCCTTCTATTCACCGAATAATTCTTATTCGCACGAACGACCTCAGCCGCCGTTCGCTTTCTCGTGTAAGCAACCGAATTAAAAGGGGATTGAGTCGAAAATATCACACTTACCGCTTATTATAATACGCCACTGTGTTTCGAAACTCTTACCTGTTATGCATGACCTTCTTACAAACTCTTCCTGAAGACCTTCAACCGATGGACGACATTTAAAATCGGCGCGAGCCCTTTCTCCGCAACCCGTGTCACTCGGCCGTTGCAATCAATACTAGGGCGTTGTGTACCCTACAGCGGCGGTGCGGTGCATACCCTGCCAAGCCCCCATCCACCCCCAACCCCTCCGCCCGAGGGATTCACCCAAAATGGTGGTGGCAGCATCCGTCAACGCCCTCACGTCCATCCTGATTATTATTCAGGCGACCTTGGCCCTCTCGAGGGAGGAGTGAGCAAGACAGAAGGGGTGGCGATAGACACCCCCCACCCCTTGGATTGAGCCCTGAGGGGGAGGTGGTGAGGGGGGGGGGGAGAAGGAAGAGTCTTGCGTTTCGCGGAATGAGACTACTGAGACGGACCCCTCTTCATATCCGGAGTCTCCCGAAGCGAGTTCTTCAGGGCCGCCCTTCGGGATTCCATCATTCGGGAGCAGACTTCCCATCCGCTCCCGCCATCTTAATCTGAGCAAATGCACGGCGGTACATTTCTTGCGGAGGTCGTCCAACTATCCCCATGTATATGCTGTGGATGGTGTTAACATAAAGGCGACAGATTAAGTGAAGTATCTAGGAGTTACGATAACCTCGAACCTATCGTGTGGAACACATATAAGAAATATTTGTGGCAGAGCTCTGAAGAAGCTAGGATTCGTCAAGTGTATTGTGGGAAGATTTTCGGATGAAAAAGTAAAAGAGAGGTGCTATTACGCACTCGTCCGGCCACACCTTGAATATGCAGCAAGCATATGGGATCCGGTGCAGAAAGACTTAATCGGGGAACTTAATAAAATACAAAGGAAAGCTGCGCAATTCGTCAAAAACTGCTACGGGCGTACAGACAGCGTTACACAGATGTTTAACGAATTATGCTGGGAGCCGCTAGAGACTCGGAGGCTGCGCGCTAGGCTTAGATTGCTTGAACAATTGAGAATAGATATCTTTCAGAGCGACACGGTGAACATCATATTAGAACCCCACTATATTTCCAGGTCCGACAGAAACGATAAATTAAGAGAGATATTTTGCCGAACGGATAGGTATGGGAATTTGTTTTTCCCCCGAACAATAAGGGACTTCAATAAATGCTAGGCGTAATTTCATTAGAGCATTTCCTTTTTATATGTAAACGGCTGGTGTCTTACACCCCCCGCCACACGCCTATTGAGGCGGTTTGCGGGGTAGTATGTAGATGTAGATCTCTGTTTTCCACGGCGGCCGTGCATCGCCCGCACCCTCCACTTTCTTCAACTCGCTCTGATCGCTGCGCGAGCCTTGCAGCGTGTTTATGAGTCCACTCTAGGGCGATGTGCTTTTTTTAAGTCTGGACCGTGTAAATATTTATAAATATAAGTAAGTAATGGATGCATAGAGGGGAGGAATTTCCGATCGATATGATGCAATCGAGATAATTACGTAGTTCTCGTCATTAGTGAAACTCTTTCAGAAATTTCACGATGATTTAGCTATCTAAAATATTTTGTGTCAAGTACTTTTGCGAGAAGCAAATCTTGACAGCGTTTTGATTTATTTGGATACTTCATGAAAACTAGGAAAAGGTTAAAAAATACTGGTTCTTTCATGTACCTCTCCATTTTGTGCTCCAGGTGAAATGTTTTTGTGTAGTTTTTTCAGACCAAACATTCTTGATGACAATGTTAATAGGGGTATTTTTATGTATATTTTGTTACAGAAAATTTTGCAATATTTAAAGTAATGTAGCCCTGTCATTTGGTCGATATGGTTTACATTCGGTGCTATCCATAGGATGCTAAGCAAAGATCGTGTAAGCGATTTACAATACACACAATTACGTCTAATGTTTCAGACTGTCCTTTTCGATGAAGCCACCCTATAGTTATTGCTTTAACATTTGGATTGTGTGCACCTCACTATTGTATACCCGTTTAATTGAAGATTTATTTTCAGATTGAGGGTCAATTTTGGGTAAAAATGTCACATAAAAGTTCGCTGCATCGTTCGGCGGTCAATCTCAAGAGTGCCGGGTAGCAAGGAGTCGACCACCGACGCACGGCCTCTGCTTCTCCTCTTCATGGGGGGCTGCTCATTCTCAGCGAAAGCAATGCATTCTTGTTCGCCGACCGTCTTCTCCCGTGGTTGCACATTTATTTCCACGGAATCCATCTGAGGTGGATTGCTTGTTTAGCTGAGGTTTTGTAATTGGACGATAAGTATATTCCAGGAAAGCTATAATGAGCATTATATAGGATTAATGATATATGTAGTAATAGGACACATTCTCTTCTGCAGGTGACACACATTTAAAGCAATCTTTCCCTCACTCAACATGCTTGTGGAATTTTAAGTGTTATTGCTCTTTCTACTAAACGACTATTCCAAACATATCGAAACATCCTTCAAATTATTGGGACACGAAATCTATTTGCTTTAATGTACATTCATCTTGTTATGTTTCCTCAGCAAAAATGAAATGCAAAATTAGACCCTACTTTCAGGTAGGGTCTAATTTTGCATTTCCTTGAGGATGTAACGGCTTGATACCCGTTCACCTTAATGTTATCAAATGATGAACAAGTACGTGTTCGCACCTTTTATCATCATCATTAGCAGTCATCAGTTTGAAGATTGGTTTGCTGTAGATCTCTACACTCCAGTGTCCTCTCATCCAACTGTTTTATCGTTTTTTCCCATATGAAGTTTCATTTTGAAGCTCATCGTAATTTGCCATGCCATGCGCTCCATCCCTTATCATCCTCGATAGTTCTATTATCTCACATCTGCTCCCAGTATTGATGTCAAGAGGCAGTTTTGTCTCAGAATGTGTCCAATATATTTATGTTTTTTTTGGTTGAATTTTCATTTACATCTTTTATCTCCAACTCCTCCAAGAAGTTCATTATTTTTTATTCTCTCAATGTGATTTCTTTATTCATTGAGAACATCGCATTTAAATTGCTTCCAATATTATTTGCTCTGTTGCAATTATCGTCCAAGATTCACTTCCGTATGAGAAAATGATACCAAAAGAAGGGACAAGTGAACTCAATAACTCACAACAGAGCATCACGTGAACGAACTTAGTTAAATTTGTGGTAATTTAGTTATACCGTCGCTCGCTTAACGCTCATTAGCAATACCAATTGTAAAATAAGGATAATGAAACACTTGATTCTCTCCATGATGAAACACTGTAATCAATGGCGTAAGTGTTACTTTCATGGCATCGGAAATTTTCTTTTCTTTACTTTTTAATTAGCCAAAGGGTCCGCTCCAGTGTTCTCGGGGCTAATGCCACCCACAACGCTCAACTTTCTCATTTTACGGAAAAATATGGAAAATCGTACCATTACCTGAGCGGAAAACAAGTTATTCGTCGGTAAGATATAAAACAAATACGAAAAAAATACAAAAAAAACGATGAAAAAATACTACACAGAGAAAAAAATCATTCGCCTTGACTGGGATTGATCCCTCGATTTCGCGCCGAGTGCTTTCGCACTCATGGACACTTGCGGATGACTGCGTAAAAGGTAATACCGTGGCTATTCCCGGTATCCTCAAAATTGCTCAAAAGAGCGAACACCTCATTGTCTTGCACGCTTGGCTTTATCCTCGCGGATTGTGGCGCTGAGCGCACGATTTGGGCTGTTTATTGACATCATATGTCTAGCAGTCCTGGGTACCTTGTTCCTATAAAGCCACCAAATAACCCACAGGGGAGAACTACGCTTAGGTAGCTTAAATGGTTAAAGCACTCGGTGCGAAATCGAGGGATACGGGTTCCGGTCAAGGCGAGCGGTCAAAGCGAATGATTTTTCCTCTGTGGAATATCGAAAGAGCGTTAACTTTTTTCACATTTTCTCGAATCCGTTTCAACTTGTGGGGCGGAATCAGATAACGAGAGACACGTCTCAAGATTTAAGGCGAATGCTGAACGAGCGCAAATCATCCTTGTGGCAAGAAAAAACAGTTTGACGCCGAATTAATTACTGCGTGCAATTATTACAAGATACTGAATTTGGCTAAATTGGAGAGTAAATTTTCCAAGCCACCCCCTCCTTGGTTAGGGAAAGGAGATAGGGCCACGTTTTTGGGGCCCTGTGTTTCCAAATTCTATACAAATCTAGTAAAAACAGCTAATATCTGAAACTGTGGAGCGTAAAAGGATGTAAACGTATCGAGTTTCAGCTGCTGAAGACGAGTAGTCTTTGACAGTAAAACGTTTTGGGCACGTGCTCATGGTACCATATTCTCCGGAAGTGACAAATCTCCAATGCTTTTAATTGGTCTTGCCATGAGAGAGGCGTAACTCAACGGGGATAATGTCAGCCACCGATCGAACCTTAGCGCAATGACTTCCTTGTAAGCCTGACCCAGGGCGCGATCAGCGTTCATACCCTGGGCAGCCTCCTTAAGGGTGATTTGAGACTCGATGCCCATTGCCACCGACGAAAACTCTCCATTGTCTTCACGAAGTCTCTTTGGATCGTGGATGGAAGAGGCAGCGGGAAGACCTTAGCTTTGCAAACGATTCGCATAGGGCGTAGTTTGGTAGCGTAGCGTAGTTTGTCGTTTCGTAGAGAAACAGCCAGGGATGCTTCCCATCCTGTAGAGGTGCGCCAGACCCTTCACATGTGTGACTATGAACTGAACTAGGGTCTTCACACTCGATCATTTTCCAGAACTGAGCATTAGTTAATGAGCTTATGATTTGATCTATGAATCGAGTAGAAAACGATGGTTGTCGGTGCAATGTGTGACGACTGAGGCAAAGCATACGCTCTATACATGTGTATGAAAACAAACTAAAATTACTGCATTTATAGGTAGAGATGGTGATGTCAACGCTTGCATAGTAACGAGGAAATAAAAGATACAGTATCTTTAGCGGGGGAAAACGTTTTCATGAGTTAGATTTTAAAATGAAAAACTAGGTGATAAATGTTTTATTTTTTTACTGTACAGAGTAAGTAGTGATACATGTGACGAGTTCTTTTACTTTCATGGCGGTAAATCACATAATGTTTTTTTCAAATATATCACCATTTTATCGTCTTCGATGGTTGGCACGCAGACGATTTGAATGTCCAAGTGCGACACTATCTGACATGAGATTCCTTATGGCCGGTGTAATAAACGGGTTTCCCACTTATAGAAACACTTTAGGATATAACATTTTCCATACAATTTGCTTCCCCATCGACTTCCGTTCTCTGGGAAACATCCCCTTCTATGTAAGCCGTTAAAGACTTTAAATATTGGTGGATGTCCAGCCGAATGATTATAAGCTGCTCCTCAGCCTATTTCGTTTGTCTGGATTGGTAATATGCTCGGCTAGCGTGATCTCCACCTTTGTTCACATCTTTGATGACCAACGGGAAATTTTATAAGGCCGCTTGTACAGCAGACCACCGTACGTGACGGTTTTATCAGCTTAGCAGTATATTTCGCACTTGTTTCTCTTGTACCTTAACTCTCCTTAATTCTTTCGCACTTGTTTCTCTTAAAACCTTAATCTCTTACCTCTTGCACAATGAGCTTAATATTGAATGATTGCACTTGTTTTGAATCGTTTTAAATATTAATAATTTAAAGATACTTTACAGTGCCTGCGAATTGAAGTTTACTTCCTCACGAGTATTATCCACTGCCCTCAATGTGTTCTCACTTGATCGATAAGTATCTAATTACCTGTCATACTAAGGCTTTTACGGATAAATAACAGAAATATCTTCTGAAATTGCCTCTCTTAATATTTCATTAACACTCAAATCGCCTTTGCTATAGCTGAGAGTAAGTAAAAAAATATTGCATCATTGTTTTAATGTACCTTAAACTTCTTGTCAGGAAAATAAAACACTTTAATTAAAGCATTTAAAACTGGCCATTTCCGAGCTCCAAGTGATTGAAGCAATGGTATTGGTTGAGTTTGAATCTCTTCCGGGTTCCCTTCCGTAATTGGTTCATCTGTGATGACGACGACATGTTTCGCAGGCGTTACAATCTGCTTCTTCAGGTCTGAAGTGGTGGTATTGGTTCTCAACCAAAACATTCAAAGGAAATTATGTATTTGAAGGATATTTCTTTCTTTTTGTTCGTAGCACCTTGTAATGCACTCCAAAAACAGTGCTTTCCCTTAGAAATGAACTTTGTCGTGGGCTGAAAGATAAATAACATTCTTCTAAATAATGAAGACGGAAATTTCAATTTTCCACTGGGAGACCAGTGGATTTTTACTGGTGGAAATTGCAATTTCTGTCTTTATTATATTGAAATTCCACAAAATCAAGCCTGATAATTCTCGTCATCTAAATAAACTAATGTTCTACGGTTCAATTTAAAGATAATTTACTAAACATACGCTCAGACGTATATGACAACTTGGCATGTAACTTCAGTCATGAATTGATCAAGATATTTATTGATAGTTAAATACTATACTCTATCTAGACCCCAGCATTAACGTAATAATCAACCTTCATTACTATTTAAACACAATCTTCGTCCCATCATTTCGAATAGAAATGCGTATATAACTTACTTTAATAAGTCAATTTACCCCCGGTTAAATGCTTTCATCGTATTTCTTGTAGAATTTATGATTACCTACCGTGAGAAATATAAGGCACATTTTAATCATTTCCACTATTTCACCTGTCACACACAGCGGAACTCAAATAAAGGAACAATCCTAGCTAATGACAATAAGTTTAATAAATGAAAAGATAGTTTTTGAGGTGGAAGCATTTACTGAATGAAGCATAATGAAACAACAGACATTGCATAAGGGGACAAGAAACTCATCACCCTTTCACTTCAACGTAAACGACCACAATTTATGAAACTCTCAAACAAAACAATCCTAGCCAAGGATATTACCTAATGCCTAATGCTAATTAGTCATTACCTGCCTGAAACTAAGATGGACTTCAAATATATCAACAAAATCCCATTGGACACTATAATGCAATGAAATAAAAAGATGACTCTTGAGGTGGAAAAATTCACTGAACGAAGAAAAATAAAACACTATAACGTTTATCCTTTTACTGGGACGTAAACAACCACACTTACAAGACAAGAGCAATCCACACAGTCACCAACTTCACTTCAATTCACATAGATTCCACATCTTAATTTAGTCATTATAGTAGAAACAACAAAATGATTGCTGTTATATCTTCTCCAACACTTACTATCATACGTACTTGTAGCACTTTAAATGCAATTCCTGTATTAACAAATTATTTAAAGAGATAAATTATAGCTAAGGTACGTAAAAATATCACCACTTAGACATTCGTAATACAGCGCAGCACATAAATAACACTTGTTATCACTGGCATGTCACGATATGTACACAGTCATAACACATTAAAATCCTTCGTTTAAATAATATCACCAAAAATAGCAAAATATTTTCTTGCACATTGAAGCGTAGTGATGCCAAAGTTATTTAAAACTAGAAATTAAATGCTCCACTGGGATAATTTGCTTGAAATCGTCATAGCTAAAAACCAAAACAAGACGTGCCATCGAAACTATCTTCCAATATAATGTTGCACAGCATTTTAGACAACTATTCACATTTGATGTTCAACAATAGTTTGTTTTAAATGAATTGCAGCTCATAAAATATACCACACTGCAATACTTCTACAAATATCATTAAAATTAAAAGCCAAATCAAACTGTTCTTCGACCGATAATGGCCGCTTTGGCATGTACTTTGATGCCGAAGCCAAGGAGTCGAGCACAAAGCAAAAATCGTTCGAACGTGGAGTTCAAAACTTGAGATCGGCAATTGTTATCAAAATATTGCCCACCATCCAGCGGGAATGGCACTTTTACGCTCGAACGTAAAGTTATAAAATCGGCCCCCAGGGGGTTTGAGTGAACCGGTCTTTTTCTGAACAGTTCATTTCACCGAGCCGTTCGGAATAAACTATTCGGTTCCTTTTCACCTATCTTTATCCGTGAGACAAGACGAGACTAGGATCTATTACCATTGCAGTCGGCACAGTTTAGACCTTCCTCTGGCTTACGTGTCCGGCGGTCGCGTTCGATTTTCGTCAAATCTAAGTTAAAAACCACAGACAAGGCGATGTTTTGTGGCTGGTTTGGCCAACACCCACTCGGCACAAAACCCTTCCCAAGCACCCCTATTCTTGCTTCACTTTCGCCCATGAGCGTTCACGGTCATGCCTCCTCCATTTCATTTTAACCTCCTTGCATAGGTAGATGTTGCGTTTGCCTTTGGGCTAAGGTCATGGGGTACATTAGACTCAACCACAGGAAACTCAAATTTACGGAACCCAGTACGAAGCCATTAGATTGAAAGCCACTAGGAATTTTTCCCTCACTCATCGGATTAATATCGGGTCGGCAGGGAATCTCGATTTTGTCGGTGCGCCGTTGGAACGGAAGCAGAGTCCTTCACGCAACTCAGCTACTAGTTTAGTCGTAGCTTCGTAGAGGACTCTGATCGTGAGTGTCCTCACAATCCCGTGCAGTGAGGCCCCGGTAAGCGGATAGCGCGGTGCGTCACGAAATAACCTGGACCGACTACTCCCTCGGCCCAATACCCTCCTTTTTCCCCCGGAATGGGTCGCAGTGACGTAATTTATGGATTTGCCCCGGAAAGGAAAAAGAGCGAGCTGGGGATGGAATGCGAATGGTGGGGGGTGGGGAGGGAGGGAGGGGAAAGGTGGGGTGGGGGAGGGGAGGGAGGGGGAGGAAGTAGGGAAGTTAATCCAGCACCATCTCTCTCACGCTCGAAATTGTCGGTCACACGTGTTCGAGACGTTGATTTAAATCCTACCGGAGGGAAAAGGGCAAAAGGGGTGGGTTGTCTCCACCCACCCTCCATCCAACCCCCCTCCCCTTCCACACCCCTTCTCCCCCTGCCACTTCCGAATTACGCGAGAAGGGAATCCTCCCCCCTCCCTCCTCCTCCCTCCTCGCCTTCCGTTCGCGAGACGTTTTCCCCCGTTCCCCTGACGACCATCTCTCCCCCCCCACCACCCACCCCTCTCCCTCCCCCCTCCCCCCCACAGACCTCTCCCTCACCTTTCGAAACGGTGAAGGGAAGGAGGGGGAGTGAGAGAAAAGGAAGGAGAGAGAGGGGTGATATCGAGGCGTCGTAAATCAAACGGCGCTTAATAAGTGTGCTGCCCCCCGCCCCATTCCCCCGTTGCCTTCCCGCCTTCTTCCCGCCCCCTCCCCCCTCCCACCCAACAGCCTCCCCCCCACGCGTACATGCAGAGAGAGAGTGTCTGTCTGTTCGTCCCCGTCGCCGCGGGACGGCCTTCCCCCAACACTCCCTTACCTTCTTCTTAAGGTGGTTTGAGCGAGATAGTTCCCTAGTCATAATGGAGACCATATTCAAATTTTATTTTTTTATTTCTGCGTCTGTAAGAAGTATAAAATAAATATTGTAATTATAATGGCGTAAAGATATAGTTATATATGACAAAAATTCTCAGTAATTAAATAAATATATCTACTTAAGTATCTAACTTGACTCATTTTTTCCCGCCGTACGGCTGAAAACCAGTTTTTTTGCAATTCTGTAAAAATTCTAGTGGTGAGTAATAGATTATTTTTTGTAAATAGTTGAGAAAACATGCAATATACACACCGTTAGATTTTCGACGAAATCTAGGTGCTAAAAGTTCCTAATTTGTTTTATATTCTCCCTCTGGAGCGCACAGCCCATGTATCCCATGTAAAACGGCTTATATTTTTAGGCAAATTGTTCAAAAAGTAGTTCGACAAGGGGTTGATATTTTGATATCATTGGAAAGATGAGAGTTTTTTCTTTGAAGTGAGGCCAAATTCCTCAAATTCTAGGTGAAGTGATTTTTCGCTCAAACTACCATAAGGATCGCTCGATCCCTTGATCCTAGTACCCCCCTCCTCCTCCTCCTCCTCACTCCTATTCGCGAGAAGAAGAAGGAGGGGGAAGGTACGCGTCCCCGAATATGTACGAAATCTGCGCCATCCTCCATTTTCACGCTTGTGCAAGTTGGCCACCTCTCCGCCATTAGCGCCGCCTTCTCTCAACGAAGCATTGATCCGGGCTGAGAGATTGCTATAGTTACGGAGAACCAAAGAGTGTTCGAAAAATAATACTAAATACTCAACCGAAGGATTATTTTTGCATGTCCTTTTTCTTGCTACCTCTTATCCTAAAATTTAATCTTCGTCCCGTGATTCAACGAAATCGGAGTTTAGATACATGTTTCCTTAGTTCATCTGCGAGTTAAGAGATAGGCGCCGATTTGAACAGTTTTTAATTTTTTCTCTCGTATAAAAAGCTAGTTCACCATATTAACAGCCTATATATTTTTCATTAAAAAATGTGAAGTTTTAAAATATTGGTAAAGTTAAATGGAAGCCATCACATCAAGCTACATCTTTATTCGGGATATTTCAGTGTAAACAAAAACTACCCCAGTGAATCTAACCCTTTACCATTCTCCGAGGTCTGATACCTTTTATAGCATTCTTTGCAGCATTTAAATTGTTAACTAAAGTGTGTTGTTGCAATTAATTCCAATAAATTGTTTATAATACCATGTTTTACATGGGGGCAAACATTCTCTTCAATATCTAATCAGTTATTCCGAATCAAATTCGAATTATCATGAAATGCTTTTTATCAGGTTTCTGACAAAGAAATTGTCTTGTATCCGGAAAATAGTGTAAAGAGACTCCTGGACTCTCTGTCATGGAAACTTGAGTGTAGTTATTGGTTTTGAGGTCTGTGGAAAATTGGCTAACGGATAGGTATGTCGAAATTACGAAGAAGGTGTAGTCAGCTCGTGTCCAGAAATTTCATCTAGCATGATAGGTATATTATATAAAGCTAGCTGGAGAGTAGCTCAAGAAGTGAAGTTTTCTTCCTGCTAAGGACTTAAATTTTATTTTCAAAAGTGCTATGATTACTTTAATGGTCTTTGTGACTGCATTCATGAGGTAACGAGTTTTCTAAAACAAACCTTATGCTAGCATTAATCTCCGGTGTAAAAAAATTGAGTGACATCATAATGGAAATATTTAAAAGTTAATTTTATTCTGCATGTAAAAGAGGTAATTAGTTTTCGTTGAATATTTAAGAATACGTCCAATGAATGTCTAAAATAATAGGTGTTGGCTGTAGGAGATTAAAGAGAGCGTATAGCAGCGTAGTTGAGCGAAGAAAGTTTGGTCGGTAATTCTGGTCATTATGAATTTTTTTCTGTATGAAACTCATTTTTAATGAAGCTCAGTTTATAACACTTCTGAAAAACGTTGGAATTTTCAAAAGGGATTGTTGATGCTCTCGAATTACGTACGTGACTCCTGACTGACCTGGGTTTATACTTTGGCGGGTATTTGCTCAATCGTATGAGGAAATAGGTGTAGTAATTTTATAACTGCCCAAAGTTTTTCATATGTACGTGGAAGAAATAGTGAGAAGTGACCTGAAAACTTTGATTGGTGGAGTTAAAAATAGATGCTCCTCGAATCAAATTACTGAAATTTTGCAGCCAACAGATTTACTTAAATATGCAACAAAAGGGATATAAGTTACTGTTGAATAAAACCGTGTTGTTTTAAGTTAGATGTAATTAGATTTATATTTTTAGATAAATCTTTATATAAAAAATCAATGTTTTCCAAGCCACAATGTTATAGTGAATTGGAAGTAAAAACGATAAAGTTCTGAGGAATGCATGTAGTTTGGATGAAAATTAAAATAGAAATGTGGACCTAAACTTATAAATGTGATTTTATGGAAAGCTTTTAAATAGCAGTCAGAGCTAAGGGAGTTTTTGCCGTAGGTTGCTATCTATGTTTGTTTCACCGTTAAATATCAAACGGGTAATAATCACTGGGATTCATGAGCAAATTCAACAACCAAAAAAATTTGCTTTATCACTATCATTTCTAAGGTATGGCAAGTACACAGATAAAAACAAAAGAGGAACACTCAAAATTAAAGAAATTCGAATTTTCAACCAGCAATGGTCTGGTCTTCTTCAAGAGCCGAGCAGGTCTACAAGGAAGGAAAGTGTTGGATAGGGCGGAGAAAATAATATAGTGGGGAGCGGGAGGGGGATTTGGCATGGGAAAAATAGGGGTGAGGAAGGGGTGAGGAAGGGGGAAAGAATGAGTTAGTGAGCTCAATTGATTCTTGGGCAATGGAGGGTGTAGTAAGAGAGGCAAGGACACCTACTTTAAAACAACCGTCGAACTTAAGGCTGTAGGTGGAAGCATGGGTTGGGAAAGAAAGAGAGACATTTTGGGAGGAAAAATTGCAAGACGATCTATGGCCGTTGATTCGACCTATTCCTCGGCCTTATAGTACCTCTTCTCTGGCTCCGATATATCGACGAGATCTTCTTTCTGACGACGTCGATTCCTTTAATTCCTTCATTTCTTCTCTTTATGAATTCTCCTTTGTCTCCTTCACCTCCAACATCTCCTCTTCCCTCGTAAGCTTCCTTGATATCGACATCTCTCTCTCCAACCACCAATTCACCACTTCTGTGCACATATATCCTACTAACAAACAGTAATACCTCCATCACCACAGCTGCCACCCCTCTCAAATTAAAAGATACCTTCCCTACTCTCTCTCCATCAGAGGTCACCGCATTTGCAACAACCCTGAATACCTTAATAAATTCCTATCTGACCTCCACCTATTCGTTCTCCGACGAGGCAATTCAGAAGCTCTCTTTGAAAAGAAAATCTTCAAAAAATACTCTTCCCAGATATCACCCCCCAGTTATAACCACTATAACTTTTCCTTGTGCACTACCTACTTCTCTGGCGTCCATTCCCTCAAACAAACCCCTAAAATCCTTTTTACTATCCTTTCTGACAACCTCACTACCACCAAAGTCTTCCCAAAATGTCCCTACCTCTCCATCAGACGCCCCCCAAACCTCTCTAGTATTCTTAAAACTACCAATCCCACTTCCACATCCATCATTAAGATGTAGACGCCACCCAACTCATGCCATCTCCCTAGATGCAAGACGTGTCTCATCCTCATTTATGAACTCCTCCCCCCAAAATTCCGCGCTTCTTCTCTGCCCTTCGTTTAATCTTCTTTATGTATCACAAGTAATGTGGTTTACATTCTACTTTGCTATAGATGTGAAGCTCTCCATATTGGGCTCACCTAGGGTTCTCTCAGCCTCCAAATCAATTGTCATAGAGTGTCGTGCAATCCTTCCTCCCAAAATGCCTCTATCCCCGTCCCCACTCATGCCTCAACCCACAGCCTTTAGTTCGACTGTTGTTATAACGAGGCGCCCTTGTTTCTCTCCCTCCATCGGCCCCTCCTCTTAAACTCAAGACCCTTGAGCTGGCTTGTATTTATTTGTACCATGAATTCTCTTTTCCGGAAATCAATCGAGCTCACTAACACATTATTTTCTTTTTCCTTCCCCTCACTTTTTTCTGCTACTACTCTCACCCTTCCCTTTCCTTGGGCTAATGTTACGAATAAAGTTATAATTTTTTTCAAAATAAATATTTTAAAAATTATTATTTTTATCACAGAGCCATTAAAAACTTTTCAGAATAAATTTTTGATGCTTTTACGGAAAATCAACGCAAAAACAAGTATCCTATATGTGATTATCGACGTTTTTTTGTTTCGCGCACATCAACTCTACTCCCAATCTGTTTTATAGTGCGTTATCTAGTGCGCAGGGTCTGCTTCACGAATGGAAGGTAAGCGCGCTGTTAATTTACGAAGTGATAAATGCATTAGAGCGAGTTGAAAGCTCAATTTTTCTACTCCGAAAGAGAATTGCGTGATGGATTGTATTTCGTTTTTTTGTGAACACTTAAAGGTCGTAATGTGTGCAATTTTCTGAAAATGAGGGTAGAATTGAGCAAAATAATCCCTCAAATTGATGTCAAAACGCGAGATTATTAATATAATTCTCGTCACTTTAGTATAATTTGAGTTAACTCAATGACATTTAATTTATTCGGGGCAGAGGTGTCGTCCGCGTGCAGAAATTGGGGATAATGGGAGATTTTTTTATTTCATCAGGGTGTGTGTCGTCCGTATGCAGTTAGAACTAACACGGTTAAATTAAATAAGGCAGAATCACACGCGTTTCTCAGATAGAAACAAAACTTAATCCAATGGGGATGCATTGTTCACCGTAGTTTTCAGTTGACCAAATTGTCAGCAAATTTATGGCTTAGTGCACATATATGAATACTGAAATTAATAGTTTATATTACACAAAAATAAGGGACTTGAAAATTTTCCGCCTTCTATATTGGGGTTATTAAATAATCTAATTAATAATAATTAAATTTTTCCGAGTTTAATAGAACGTAACTTAGTTTATCCACGTAAATAGTTTTTATTGTACGATCCAGATATTGTCGAGGATTGATTGGCATCTTCAGGAAATTACAACACAAACAGAATCCAGGGTTTATTTGGCTCTTTCTTGGGGGAGGGTGGCGAGAGGGGAGGGAGGGGGAAGGAAGTCTTTAGAGGGAGGATTAAGTTGAAAGAGGAGGAGGGTTCTGGTATGGGCTTGAGTGTCCTTGAGCTAGTGAAGGTATGGAGGGTATTTTTTTTAATGAGGGATAATATTTTAAACAAAATTCCTTCATACAAATAATGTTTATGTCAGATATTTAAAAAAACATTCACAGTAGATTCAATAAGTAAAAATAAGCCCGGCACACGTAAATGTTGGTAAAAATGGTCGTAAAAAGTTGGTCATTGGCAAGCAACGTCGCAAGTTCATATGATGCAAGCGTTGTCTTTGCGAGAAACTCTAAATCCACCCGTTCTCGCGCCCAAATGTCCCATTCCCGGCAAACCGTGGACCCCTTCGACCAATTGCGTTATGATTGGGCGGATGCCAAAGCCGGGTTTCTCTCCCCTCCACTCTCTACATTACATTCTTCCCTAACCCACGCACCCTTAGTGGCGCAAGCGACCTCAGCCGCCTCTGCGGCCAACCTTCGAGAGGATAAATTCACTCGTGTGAAGGGGTTTTGCTGGAGGCGAATAGCTGTATCGTTCTTAATTATTTTGCATTTTTCTTTCAAAGTCTTGCTTTTGTTAGCCTCGCTTAGTCGGAAGAGGTCGACGAAACCTTGCGCTTTCATAAATGCGGTAAGTGGTTTCCAAAATACAAAAAATTCCACTGAAAAATAGTTGTGTTTTTCGAAAATTATGGTTGACTTGAAATGTGTGCAGATATCGTGTATATCTGATGCTGCACATAGAATATATATTATCGGGAGCATTTATCCTAAGGAATCTGTAAATTTGTTACAGGGACATCGATAATGGACATATTTGAATCGCAAAATTCGACGGGCGGTCGTCCAAGTGATTTTTTTCATATTTGACATTTCAAATATTAAATCATTATTCTACTCGTAGAAACTCAAATTCCGAGTGCACATTATGAATAAAATCTATTCCGTGCGTATTTCCGACATTTACACTCGTTCTCGGAATGAAAATTAATGCAAATGCACGAGTGGTCAGTCGCTTGCAAGCGCCTTTTGACGCGGCGAATGAAAAACGAAATTGCAATTTCGATTAAATGGATAGATTGAAGGTGTATGTTGCGGCGCCGACGCATGGGGCTGGCTTAATGCTTTCACATTTCCGCAGTTTCTCAATGATGATGTAGAAAACCAATCCTAGGATGCAGTAGAAGAGAGTTTTCTGCCTCTTTTTAATAAAAGGTCACCAAATTTCGAAATAAGCCGACCAGTTTCAGCTTGCGATCAAAACGACGGAAATGATCTCGAAAACTCTTTGTGTCTGACATTTTCTTATGAAGGCAGAGAAATGTGGAAACATAGAGTTCCTCGTGGCCAAAGCCATCAGTGTAAGATAATTGAAACTCCGTGCATAGCCTTTGCGAGTACACCTTCAACATTGCAATCTTCCATCACGGCTTTATAAGGGATTGTGGATCACCTTTTGTGTATCCCTGAGGGACCTTTCGTGAACATCAAAGGAGTCCCACTAAGCGGGGCAATAGACGTGGATATTACGTTTTATGGCCACAATATCTCCTCTAGTCCCTTTCAGAGCCTCCCAATTAACCTGCGGATATTTTCCGTGCATTTGGCGCACTCCCTTGCGGAGCCCTTTTGAGGGAGCATTCCTTGATGACTGGAGCATCACTCGCTCGAAGCTCCCATGGGGACCCTCCTCTGTGGGAGACCATGTTTGACTTAAAAATCCGATATTGTCAAAGGAAAGCGTCGTTTACCCAATTTAATTGATTCCCTTGGGTATTGTAACACTTGAATATCTCACCCGGTGTGTATTTTGCGTTGGTTATATTTTCTTTTTTAATTGGGGACCAAGGAACAAGGAATCCCGGGGGTTATGGCAGATTCGTTTGTGACGGGCCCGCATTGGTTCTTATGAAACTGCACTCCACTGCTAGACTTCAAATCTCTAACATCACTGTGAGCAGAGTAATTTTACTGCAATCTTTTTTCATTCTTACAATTCCAAATTAGATATTGCAATATTGCGAAAACGTTAAATGTACGTATTTCTTTTATTTGGGCTCGTTGACCGCTACAACCGTGCGCATTCCTGGATTTACCGTCGCTCTCGTTGGATATAAAAACTTTGTAAATATAAATTTTTGTTGAGAAGTTGGATGGAAATATTTATAGTTGAGCATACTTTATGCATTGGGCGTTGAAGTTTATATCATAATACTTAAGCACTCTCAGCTAGACAAGTAAATTTTATATAAAATGGAGTTTTTTGATAAGATGCAGAATGCATAAGAGTATCACTAATATGGTCATAAGAAATCTGGAAGCGTAAAGTAAGCATATATAAAAATTGAAAAACTGGGGCATTCAGATTATTTATTAGAATAGAATAAAATAGAATTTATTTCACCTAAAATATATACACAATTTTAACAAATCAAAATGGGGGTGAAACTAGGCACCCCAGAAGAAATTATTTTTTGTTTTGGGGTGCCATTCCTTGAATAAATTGGCCATAGTTCAGCAGCTATCATTCACAAAAATAATTATAAAATAAATTCTGGCTTTTATATAACATAAATGTGTTCCATTATAACAGTTTTGAATTTGAATTTAAAATAAAGTACAAGATTCACACAATAAAATAAGTGCACATACCATACAAGAATCACACCATAGTTTTTAACCGATATTCCACATCACTTTTCTCTAACAACCAAATTTTCCGTTTTCTGAGGAAAGTAGTCTTATTGCTAATTGATGAAATCTCATTTGGATTTTTTGATGAATTGAAGGGGCAATGAAATCAAAGAAATGTTTGTAGGCTTCAATATTGGGTTTGGGTATAGTACAACAGTGAACACTTCTTAATCTAGTACGGTAAGGACACGGTTTACAATTTAGACCTCCTCGGTTATAAAAGATTCGTAATACTATATACAAATAGAGATGACGAAGAGGCAATACTTTTAATTTTTTATATAAGGGGAATGACGATTCTTTTGTGCTAGTTCCCAGAAAGACACGTAGCATTTTATTTTATACAATGAGAACCAGTTGAATATTAGAGTAGTTCGTGCCTCCCCAACAAGTCAAGCCATATTCTATTCTATAATTGACAAGAGCAAAATAAACAGATCGCATGACTGACACAGGGCAAATTCTTTTTAGTAGAAAAAATTTTCTTAGAGCAGTTATTAATTCAGATTTTAGTTTGCTAATGTGTGGTTTCCAATTGCAATTTTTATCCATGATTAAACCTAAATACTCCAAATGATCAACTGATTCAATTTGTATGCAGGCTTCTCAAGTTCTTCCATTTGAATTCCAGCACTGGAGGCATTTATAAAAAATATTAATGTCAGGTGGTGGAAAATTTTTTAACTAAAGAACATATACTTGGATTTTGTGCTAATTACTAAATTGTTTGCACAAAACCAGAGATTAAGTCTATTCAAATTACTTTGCATTTAGATAACAAGTTCAGACGTACTGGAAGAAGTATAGCACAAAGCAGTGTCATCAGCGAAAGAAGTTAATTTTCCACAGAGGAGACCATTACACATATTATTAACATAGATAAGAAAAAGGATAGGCCCGAGGACGTAACCGTGTGGTACACCACATGTGACCTTTTCACTGAAACAACCATTAACTTTTACTCTTTGGGTTCTACCCGACAAGTAGCTCTTAAACCAATCATTCACAATACCTCTAGTGCCAGCTCCTGTCAGTCTTTTTATTAGTATAGTGTGGTCAACTGTGTCAAAAGCTTTTGTTAAATCGAGGAGCAGACCAGCACATGTTTTGTTTGCATTTAACCCTCCATATAAACAGGAACAAAATTAAAAAGAGCATTTTCTGTGCATCTTCCCTTTAAAAAACCAATTCGGGAGTCACTAAAGTATTTTGAAATATTTAAAAACATTTAGAAGATGGGATTTTACTATTTTCTCAAGTATTTTAGAAAATATAGGATGTAGGGAAATTGGCCTATAGTTATTAATCTCAGTCTTATTGCCTTTTTTAAAAATTGGTTTAACTAAAGCTGCTTTTAGCTTCTCTGGAAACTGACCTCTTTCCATGCTTAAATTTGCAATTAAAGCAAAAATATGAGCTATATTCACGTTAATGGCCTTTACAAGATTGGTAGTCAGATTATCAGTTCCAACAGAACTGTTGGGTTTTAAGCCAACAATGATATCCATCACTTCTTTTGGTGATTTTGGAAGAAAGAACATGGAAATAACAGCCTGATAAGTGGGAAGCCACTTACGGTTATCCTCAAGTAGCTTCATATGAACAGAGTTATAGAGGTGAATATTACATTGTAAAGTCTTAGCAAATAAATTGCTAAATTTATCTGTAATCTACTGTGGACTGGTTAAAACTTCATTAGAATCAGTAGATGCAATTCTACCTATATCAGTTCTTGTATTCTTGGAACCAGTTATAATGTCCAAAATTCTCCACTGCTTAGCAGTATCACCTCTGCGAGTATACAAAAAATGAGAAAAGTAATTCTTCTTCTGCTTGAGTATATCTTTCTTTAAACGAGTTATGTCGTCTGATTCTTGGATTCATTCAGAACAAAAGTATTTCAGCACTGCTTAATGCTTGTTTATCGCGTTGTGTTATCATTCGATGATAATCAATAGGTTAGCTATATGCCAACTAGTTTAGTAGCTACTATCAACTTAGCCGTCAAAATATTCAAGGGAACAATCTCTTTACATCCCCTTCCCACTCTCCACCTGCGTGTGGACAACAGGGATGGATGCTCTCATATAATGAAATCCAGCGTATTATTTTCATTAATGCTCCTGACAATTTTTTCAATGCATTGTCTACGTTTCAGCTTTTGCGTAATGGACTCGGTTATAATGAAAAAAATTTGAAGTGCTGCTAAAAGCTCGACCCAGTGAAATTTACCTTCAGTGTTCAATGCGGAGGCTAGAATGATGAACGCGGGAATGTGCAAACCATAATTTTTGTCAGTTTTGTTTTAATTCACTCTTGAATCATTATTTTTATTTCACAGAATGTCACTAAACATGGCCTGATGGTTGGTTTAACATTTTAAGATGCGGAGAAATTTCTTCCCTTTCATTCCAAGTATTCCAAGACCTCAAGGACAAGAATCAGTTGGAGTTAGAATGATGTAGTCCTTCGCCATAATTCATTCAGGTGGACTGATCGCACTAGGTTGTGCCAAATAAAAGTCAAATGAATTAGTCCTTTTCATCATCCATGGATGGCTTAAAGAATGCTCTCATTAGTGATAGGACTATTTTTCATGTTTTACTGCTATGGTGTACAGCGAGGAATGATACCATACATTCTATGCACCATCGAGCCACCACCATATCTTCGAGCAATATCACCATGATAGCTCCTCTTATAAAACAGCAAAATAAATAAATGGTTACGAAGGTTTTTTTATATAAGAAGAACGTGTGAACGGCCGTATCAATTATGGAAATAATAATCCCCAAGGCTCAAGGCCATCATCTTAATTGGGCACGCAAAGTTAGAAAGGAGGGTTAAAAGATCAGCTTCAAAAAAGAGGAGAGGGTAGTTGAAATAAAAAAATATAAAAAATAAAAAAGTGCTGTTTGCGGTATCATGTGTGACTCGAGGAGTTCATCATAACTGATGTCTGAAAGTAATGGTGGTTTGGAGATTGAAAATACAGCCGCGTTAAGTTGTGACACCCAATACCCCCCCCCTTTCCACAACAGACGAGTGCTTCGAAGAAGAGAACGTGGAAGAACCAATTAAAAAATGTTGTTTTACTGCCGTAAATGTATGGGATTGGGCGATTTACAGTGATTCCGTAAAATATTCAAAAAAAAAACAATTTGCCCCATCCTGGGATCAAACACCAGTCATCATATGAGGATAACCGACTCAGCGCCTCAACCCACTAGGCTACGACCTATGTTGGGAGAGGCGTGTACTGCAAAGGATTTATTCGAAGGAAAATTCTTTAATTGCGTTTTTCTCGCGAACCTGTACTAAATGAAAGAAAGCCGTGACTATTTTCCCGCATTCTCTCTATAATTTCAGAAAATAATTGTTAAAAAGTCGTTTCGTGAATCGTTGGCAGATATGAAGCCTATTACCCGGTGAAATACCCGAGACACATTTACATGTCAGATTTGCCGGGAAAATCTTAGATCATTTGAGGATGAGTATTTTGTAGCTTTAGCTGTGCCGTGGAAGATTTCATGGTTCACGGCTACCATGAACCCCACACTTTATTTTCCCCAACGCATCTCCTCAAGAGACATGTCAAAGGCCCGGGGCACTCGATAACTTCACTTACTCTGATGGACAAAGCTGCACGGACGAAGTCGGGAGTCGAAAGTGCATCTTGACAGATTGAGATGAGCACATATCGGTTGAGAAAGTGAAGTGACATCGCAAGGAGGAGTCGCAAAAAGGTCGGCCGAAGAGGCGAGAGAAGACACCGAAGCTTCACGACAGTCTCCGGGTACGCGGAAGGATTTCCCCGCGACCTTGACCTGCGAGCGCGTGGTGGGGTCATCGACCTGAATCGGCACCAGATGGAGATCTCCAAGAAAAGACCCTAATCTTCGACAGAAGAGTCCCCAAACAGGAGAGTGTGTCCCCAATGGTCACAAGCACCTCCCGTCCATCAGTCCCAAACCACCCCAGTACGTCAAGTTTAAGTACGTTTAAGAGCCCCGATATATAAAGTTTCTACCAAAAATATGCCATTACTGCTAAATGCCACTCGATTAAGCCTCTTGCAGAAAAGTATTTCTATTGTTCCGTCTGTTAAATTGGTAGAAATTTAGAAGAAAGTTCATCAATCAGCTTATTTTATTTGAATTATTTATAAAATATAAAAGGGATTTAATAGCTCTCCTCAACTTGCAACCACCCTAGATGTTAATGCTGCTCTCTCCTCCGCCCTTCTGCTACGCCCTCTTCCAACAGATCTTCCTCAGCAGTCAACTGTACTTCCAGCAATATAGTCTACCGTCTCTCATGTAATTTATGCCCAGCATTCTACATTGGCGAATTTACTCGCTCTAAATTTGGTCCACTGACCAATAGCCACCTCTCGCTCCCGCTCCCCACCAGTCCCCTTACTTTCTCCTTTTCCGCCTTTCTCCCCTCCGAGGTAACAGATCACCAGTTATTCTCTTGTTACCGACGATGGTGGCATGACCACTGAATCGTCCATACATATTTTGAGAGTGTCCTTAAATTTATTTTCCTGTTCAAAAACATGGAAACACGTAGAAAGGACACTTGAAAAATAAAAAAGAACTTCATCTACATCTATCTACATACTACCCCACAAGCCGCCTCAATAGGCGTGTGGCGGGGGGTGTTAGGACACCAGCCGTTTACATATAAAAAGGAAACGCTCTAATGAAATTACGCCTAGCATTTATTGAAGTCCCTTATTGTTCGGGGGAAAAACGAATTCCCAAACCAATCCGTTTGGCAAAATATCTCTCTTAATTTATCGTTTCTGTCGGACCTGGAAATATAGTGGGGTTCTAATACGATTTTCTATTGATATATGGTTCTAACTTAGGACGGTGAAGGCGTTATCGTCCTCGGTAGAGTATTCTATTCCGTTATTCCATTCCCAAAGTACACTGCTTAGTAAGAATATTGCTTTTCTTCCAGCATTATTCCTTTCTTTAATCGTGGCATCCATTGTTCCTTCTTGTGAAACTTTCTGTCCCAAATATTTGTGTTCAACACATCGTTTCATGTTTTCCTCGTTTTCAAGGATTAGATGTTTTTGTTGATTCCTCGTATTTAAATATTTGTGGATTTTTTCCTCTTCTATTAAATTTCAGCTATGTCGTCATACTCCCATTAAGGCTCCAGATTTGTAATTTTCTCAAACATGCCTAATGCTTCAAATGCCGCTTCATGAATACTAATTCCTGTTTTTAATACATTCGTAATATTCGTCTGTGCTGTTAAATACATACACAATTTTTTAGTTTATCTTTCAATCTAATTTGATACAATCTTGTAATGCATTCCTGCTCCAGATTTTTCAGGTTGTACCTTCATTGTTCATTCTGTACAGTTGTATTCTTGTGTTCTTGTTTATTTCTCTAATTTTTATTTCTGTTTGGGAAGCATACTTTTGAACGAAGGTAGTAGTGGTCACTTCTGCAGGTAACATTTCTTACTCTCACATCTTGAACTTTAATTTGCGTTTTCTGTCTCGTTATTGTATAATTTTTTATTTAATTCAAATTTCTTGTTTCTTGTACTGAGGTATATTTGTTTGTGGATTAATTATGGTAATATTTGTTTAAGAAACTGAGTTTAATCTGTGTACATACACACGTCTATAAGTCTCTCCCCATTGTTATTTATTATGTCTTCTCCATGGCTTCCTATTACTCCCTCTCCGTCCTTCCTTCAAATTCTAATGTTAAAGCGTGAAAAACTAGCTTAACAATGACAAGGTTTCTAGCGGTTCAATATCAAAACCGCGAGAATTAAATTAATAATTCGTTGATATGAAGACCTCGCTGAAACAGCACTATTGAGATTTTAAACGTTCTCATTGCTTTTAGTTCTAAATTGGTCCCCTGAAAATAAATGATGCACGAGTTTTGACGGATAGCACACCGATAGAAAACCACAGCCTCACTAGCCTTGGTGCCACAAAACGACGACGTGAGCATGACGTCATATGAAATTTATTTTCTCCCTTTTAAAAAATTTGCCATCGCAATACTTCAACGATTCATGGCTGAGGTATCTAGCTACAAAACGTTAAAAAATGGGAAAAATGGAATTGGTACCTACGTGTTTGAGAAAAACAAGTTTGAAGTTTAAAAATTAAAAATTTATGTACTAAAATGCAAACTTTTCAATGAATGATGTGATAGTATTATGTGCCGTTGCATCCTCTTTAAAACGAGCTTTGATATGTGTTATATGTCTGGAGATATCGAAGACAAATCAAACGCAAAATTACGAGCTCAATTTTTCATACTCCCGTAATTAGGCACCGGATGCATATATTTTGCATAAATATTTGGCACGGTCATAATTGTACAAAAACGGGATACGTACAGCAAATTGGGTTGAAATTTAATTTCTAACTCAAATCAGTTGATCTACCTATGCACATTTAAGTATGTAGTGCACTTAGCTGTGAAATGCCAAAGGCTTTGAGGGGGCAGCACACAGTACGTAAGATTTAAGAAGTGTAGATGCCTTTATTCACGACTTTAAAAGAGAAACGTTTGCTAATTTTTCCCCTCCGAGCACGTAACGCATTACGGCCGCTGCAGAGGACCACCATTGGAGTGGTATTTGGTGTGGGTGTGGGGGGGGGGGGGGGGGGGGGGGGAAGGGAGATTAAGTGTCGCCGTGGGAGTGGATCGCCCGTAAATATTAACGACCGCACGCACGACGACAGCGACGTCGTCTCGTGGTGCGGCAAGCGTTGCTCAATGGAAGTGAATTCTGAGCGTGTTGATTCCGCCGCGGCCGCACCCCGGGAGCAGCAGTGAATGATCCACCCCCGCTCTCGCTTGTTTATCCCGCTTCTCTCTCCCTCTCCCTCTCTCTCGGCACTTCCGGCGATGACGTGGAGTGAGCGAGAGAGGGAACTCGCAAAAGCGAGCGACGAGTGATTTACGGCCTTTTATGGCGGTCGTTTACTATATATAGTGTACGAAATAAAAGAAAGGAAAAGAAAAGAAAGAAAGGAGGAGGAGGCGAGGGGGGTCGCCCGACGGCGCGGCGGTTGAGATCGTCGTCACACAAGTGTTGGCGCGTGAGTACGCCAAGAGTCGAAGTCCTCTTCTATTCTCTCTCTCCTTCCATATACCTTCTTCTTTCATTCTCCTCCCTCCCGCCCCGACCCCACTTTACTTTCGAAGCGATCGCATTGAACGAAGGGGCGCTTTGGCGGACACGAGGGACACCGTCCGAGAGGACGAGGCTTCGTCGTGCTTCCAAGCCGAAGAACGACCGCTAAAACACACTCGGCGATCAATCTAAAATCAGCCTCATATTGAGCAAGAGTCATCAGTGCTTTAGTCCTCCCCATTGGTGCTGCAATCTGTTGACGATGTAGTGCGCCCTTGATTGTTTTAGAATTGGTTGGCCCTCGAATAGTTTCCCTGTATTTGCCGTTGCATGGAGCAAATGAAATGGCGAGAGATGAAGACTTCTGATGGTTATTCGAATGGCTATGTTGGCATGGAAATGGGTTACCTTGAGAACGGTTGTACCAGATAATACGCACTGGTTGAAGACTGGAAAGAGACTGACTGGTGGTGTAGACGGAGTGTGTTTTTGCATCGAGCTGAAAAGCTTTGTTTTTCGGTAGTTTGCCATTTCATTAGTTTGAATATGATCCTTTTTACATGACTTAACCTTATAAAAAAATTATAAAAGTGTTCCCTGGCATACTTATAAAATATTATTGTGCATGAACCTTATCTGAAATATGTGAACAAGAGTAGATACTTCTAATTCGACCGCAGGTATATCGATGGTTAAGTTGTCAGAAAAGACAGAGGTCACATCTACGATATCATATGAAAGTGTAATGTATCCTGCCCTGTTCTAATCATTTGTGACAGAAGTGTGTGAGGGATGGCATTAGATTATTTGTGAATCACACCGTCATATAATAAACGCTCTATTGCAGTAGGTGGGTGATGTAATCATTCCGTATCAAGTTTAATTTAAAGGCAACTATGTTGGATGGAATGTTTTTTTCATGTTCATTATGCGCTGATTTTCGTCAAATACAATTTTGCTGTTTCTGAGCGCCTTCAAAATAATAAACGCGTGCTAGTTCATAATTTACGTCAAATTGAATTGAAAGCGGAAGCAAATTGAATGCATCGGTGAAGATGTTATTAATCCATCTCAATTACACAAAATACGTCGCAATGACGAGGAAGCACTCAGTTCAAATTACATTTACTTTGCCTGGGACAGTCGGTGTCCGTCCACCATTGAAATAACAAAAATATAAATAATAAGGTGACGCACGAGATGGCACTCCGGAACGCCAGGACTCCGGTCGACTCTGTTTTATTTTAATTCTCGCGGTCGCGCGCTCTCCATGGTCGTGGGCTCAATATTTGCAGTTCCCACTTCAGTGCAAATACGTTCGCTTGAAATACTGCGCGGGAAATGAATTTTCGGCGACGAGAAATAAAATCGCGTATCAAAATGTGTCCGGGACATTGTTTGCACGAGAGTGGGGGCATTTGACGCTGCTCGGGGGGGAGGAGAATGGGGGACAAGATGGCGGATGACGATGAAATGCCCGCGCGCGGGAAAACAAAAGAGAAAATCGCGCGACCGGGAATATGATCCCCCGTGGGCCTATTCGCTCTGCCATCGGCGATCGAAAAGCCATAATTAAGGGAGGGAAACGTGTTACTTTCTCTTAAAGATTCTTTGAAAAACCTTTCACTTAGCCCTTTTTGTATTGGAAAGCCCTTTCCAAATCTTTTTTCTTATTATCAATAAAACTAGCAGACTGCAATCCTCGCGTTTCCAAACCTATCCTTGAGAATGTGTACAGTCACTTGATAAAGCATTGGTTCAAACTTAGCGTTTTATGCAGATCCGCGCTGAAAGCTTGAAACAAATTGGCTGTTTTCAGGCGTAACTGAAAAGTCATGATTGAAAAGTCAATCACAGCAAGCACGACGGCAGTTTTAAACCTGAAATCCTCCATGTGGAAAAGAAGGGTGCCTATTTAGACGCACTTGAACAAGTGGAAATTTGAAAATATATAAGACGTGACAAAGTATTATTCTCAATGACGTTCTTTTTCAATCCCTCTGATGAACCTCCCACCACCTGAATTCTGCATCCACCCTCCAAACCTTCCCCTTGCGACACGGTTGTGACTAACGGGCGCGTAACCACCCCTCCCTCCCTCCCACCCCCTCCCGATAACAGTAGCCTACATCCCCCCCACAACTCCCCTCTCCCTTACCCTCCCTCCTCCATTTCCTTACTCATGCAATTCCCCCCCTCCTCCCCCAGCCCAACCCTCTCCCTCCTCTTTCAAACCTTTCCACCCCATTCCTTCCATTGTACCTATATGTATATTGTGTGCCAAATATTCTATAACTACATGATAATGTCGTTCAGCGACGAAACGTAGGTCGTATTAAAAATCTACCAATGTGGTACTCACAAAGTTTTTCTTTTCAGTCTGTTGTGACTTTAGAAGTTTTAGGCTACATCTAGAGCACTCACTGAGTGCTTCAACCCTAAGGTTGGTTTTTGATAGGTGAGAGTAGAACTCACCCCGTACCAAGCCATTGGCGTGTGAAATTTACACATCCAGGATAAGGGGGACCCTTTTCCTGGACCACCTGCGATTTCCCACTAAGTTCTGTCAATCAAACAGTCGCGGGATTTTCGGAGGGCGGAAGGAGCGGGAGGGAGGGAGGAGACCATCAAACCCTATTGCAATCATACCCTAGTAAGGAATAATATTCGTTATAATGGAAAGAAATCCATTAACTGTCTAAGCTCTTTCAGGCGCCTGGCGTCTATAAATCGGAATTTCTGAACCCAATAAATCGGGATTTAAATGACGGAACCTAGCAATTGGGCCGTCAGATGTGCGAACATCCGTCTCCTTTAAATAGACGCTTAAATAATGTTTCTTCCAAGCCACCGAACAGCTACTCTCACTGAAGTATACCTTCCGATATTTGGTGTGAGACGACGTTGCACGAATTATCATCCCTCTCAAATTTCTCTAATAGTTAGAGTGCAAGTTGTTGCCAGAGTGATTGAGACTCTGCCGAGATATAGGCAGTTAGTTAAGTATAGGCAGGAAGATTATGAGGTAACTAGTAAAAGGTGCTTGCAAATAGCCAGCCAAGTAAACAATTATGGAATTTAAACCTTAATCATGGCTCAATGAGGGGAAAATTATCTTCTCAAAGTAACTCCCATAAGTATTCGTCAACTGAACCTCTCTATCATTTGTTCATCAAAATCCTAAAGAAGATGATGTATCACATAGCAGTAAATTTATCCAAAGCGATCTGTCATCTGATTTTTTTGAGTAACTTTTATGTTCACTTCTACATTCGATGCCTATAACTGTCACTGCCATAGTTCTAGTCATGAAAAAGAGAAATTACCCTACTAACTTTTGAGTCCAAACGTGTCGTAATGTTGTGAAACGTAAACATGAGAAAAGGTCACAAGAAAATAGAAAAATTTTTCGTTTTAGCCATATTTAATCCGTCTCATCGGGGAAGGCAAATTTGTTTTACACTTTGATGTTGTTAAATATTTTTTCCTGCGTTGAATTTCCAACGAATTTCGATGCTTTACTTATTATATGACCTGAAATTAATTTCTGGGCTCAAAATCGGTCCACATTCGTAAATTAAATTCATGTGTATGTTATTTAAGGGTACCATCATTTTCTGGGTGTATGTTAATTCTTCTCAAATGCAATTAAGATGCATCGAATATTATTGATAAGCACATGCTTTTTCAGAATACGTGAATGACCATCAGTTAATTTATATTTTTCAACATGAAGGAAATCTTAGCAGTTTTTACCCCAAGGTCTCTTATGTGATCCGCATTCCAATAAAATTTAATCTAGCGCAATAATGATGTATTTTCAACATAATTGACTACAAATATGCCATTGAATTATATATACTTAGTGTAAATGTTTTTCAGTTTAAGTAAATTAACAGACCGCACGGATTTGATTGAAATAACTATTGTGGAACAGCACTTAAAATTTGCGGAATACTTTATCGATAGAAAAAATTAAAAACTTACCATATGCTGGATTCGTACACATGTTTAAAAGTTATTCCCTTGAGGAATGCATTTGATTTTTCAGTGTAAAGTGTCACTAAGTTAACTTGGCCTAAGATTAACTCATGCTGTCCGACAGGGATTGCCTTGGAGAAAATTCTTTCCACATCTTAAATAAATTTTTGGGAGTCCGATGGTAATCAGCAAAGGTCATAAAATGTTTAAAAGCTTTAAAAAGATGAATAGTATATATAATCTCTTGCAGTCGTTTAAAAGTGTTTCCTTTTATAACCGAAAACTGCCGTCCCGGGTGGCAGCGGGTAAAGTCCTTGCCTGCCAATCCGAGGTTCATGAGTTTGAGTCCCACCAGGGTTGGTTTTTCCCTGTCCAGGGCATGGAATAATCTGTCAATTTCTGTTGGTTTGGCCCCTTAAACATCTGATGACAAGTCAAAATGGCTTATCGGGATCTCAGGGACATACGAACGACCAGAATCGTCCGGAAAAGAAAAAAAAAATTACAAAAAATAATTTTAATTGAAGAAGAATATTCAAATATATCCTTTACCGCAGTCTTGCAATGTCTTCTCAGGGAATGTCCAATTCAACTCCTCTTTCTTCTTCTAATCGTTTCCATCAGAGTCATTTCCTCGCCCACTCTCCTCAGTACCTCCTCGTTGCTCACTTTATCCTTCCAACTCACTTTTTCCATCTTCCTCCGTATCCACATCTCCAGGGCTTACATTCTTTTTTCATATTCCTTCTTAACTGCCCAAGATTCCGCCCCATATAGCGTCACACTCCATGTATAGCACTCTACTAGTTTCTTCCTCAATTATTTGTTCTAAAGCTCACAATGTAGTTCGTTTTCATTTTTAAATCTTCTTTCGCTACTACCATCCGTCTTCATATCTCAGAAGTACAAGACATATTTCCTGTTATAATACTCCCCAGATATGTGAAGCTCTTCACTTACTCTATGCATTTCCCTTCCAGTTTGACTTTCATTTTCTCCCCTTTTCCTCCGATGACCATACACTTGGTCTTCATCTTGTTCATCTTCGTTCCATATTCTATACATTTGGTGTGGAGGTTCTTTAACACTCCAATTATTTCTTCTTTAGTTTCATTGCTTTTCGTGAAGAAGTACATTGAAAATTATGCTTAATTCAACTGATCATGTAGCATTTAAAGCTATTAAATCTCGTTGAAGTTTCTAAAAGTAGTGACACAGTATATAATATCTTGATGAGCCATCTTGATTGACAATGAAGTACTTAAATTATTCGTATTCGTGATAGATACAGACATGACCTTCCACGATTGTCGTGACCGCGTATACGGTGGACGCTATTTATTGGCTGCGTCGTGTGCTCTCTGTGAAGGTGAGTGGTGCCGCAATAGGCCTCGAATTGAGCGAAACAGGAAGTCTCGTGACACATCCAATTGGTCAGCCGCGTGTCCAGCGGAGTGTGACGTTGGAAAATGGAAATGAGAAGCCACTCACGGGCAGAGGGAGCGCTCGGAGGTCCTACCTCCAAATGAAGGTCACATTAACATCCCCAAACACGTAAGGAATCCACTTTCACCAAATTCCAAACATACACTCTCTGATGACTTATTTGGAGCCCTAAGTTCTCTGAAAAGACTTGCTTCCGTATGATCTAAGAGCGGAAAGTTTGGATCATCAGTTAATGGTACGAGGCATGTAAACCAATGCAACACCGTTTTACAACTAGGACGGGTACATTTGAGATTATCTGTGACCCCAGTGATAAATAAGCAGTTTATTAGTCCGAATATGAAAAGAATCTTTGCAAGTAGCCCATATTATATCCTAAGCTGGGGTAGCAGGGGATCTAGTAAAGCCAACTCCAATGCCCATGCCTTTACATAGGACTGCAAGGCTCAAACCCAACACAGGTATTACAAATTAATATATGTTAGAATTTACGAAATCCATTGTAATCAAAACCAAAAATCATTCCTTTAGCCAAAATGGGGTCCAGGGTGCTGTTGGCAGGCCGGGAAACCATGTCGTCCACCAGTCATGACATAAATCTATGACTCCTCCTCTGCTCTGGCAAAAGTTTAAGTCCAACGTTGTGTGACATGGCGAAATGGAGCAACCACTTACGGACAACGGAAACATTTGGGTGTCCCGGTCCCCGTTATTTAAGCAATATCAACATCCATAGCTGCGTATGGGATCCTTGTTCATCAAATTCGGAAAATAATCATGAAATGCGTTATTTGGGGTCCTGAGTGCACTGGGCACTCATGCTTCCGTCTTCTCTAGAAACGGTAGGTTTGGATCATCACCTAGGAGAAAGATTTTTGATGTTAGGTACATGGCATAAACCTTTTAAATCAAAATAAGGATTGGGGCCCGACGCCTATTAGGGGCGAAACTTTGTACATTAACCTCAGTACGTTCATACACACTCAAAGATTTAATTCACCAATTTCCACCAATGCTTCAATTCCTAGTTCGCCAGCATTTAAAACCACCCGAGGGTTGATATGATTGGGACCCCTGAGACCTTTCATTCATGGCAATTTTTCTTCCCAATGCCGAATGCTTGCGTGCCAAATTTTATAATCTTAGGCTGAACAATTTATCCGTTATGAGTTAAAATAGTAAGCACTTGCTTGGGGCTCAAGAGAAAATCTGGACCCAACCCTGGCGTTTGAACTCTTAAGGCTTTATCATGGCTTTAAAGGTTTCTATTCGCAGTCTCAGCGAATTGAACCTATGAACCTATTCGCAGTCTCAGAGAAATGTAGGTGTCGAGGCGATTTCTCCAATATAGCAGAGTTAAAAGGGATAGACGAAGGTGAGATATTTTCCTTTCAAGTACTTTTCGTGGATATCTCTGTTGTTCCAACTAGCTGTAATGCCAAATTCTGCGCAAATATTATTTTCAAATTTTAAATTAAAGCAATGCAATTCTGTTAACTAATTGGTGCCCAAGGATTATTTATTTGTTAATTAAAGTATTCAAACCCAGTGAAGCCGAAGAAGAAATGACAGGTAAAGTTGCCGAGTCTTGAAATTGCAATGTATCCAAGGCTATATAT
This sequence comes from Pyrrhosoma nymphula, assembly GCA_963573305.1. Lineage (NCBI taxonomy): Eukaryota > Metazoa > Arthropoda > Insecta > Odonata > Coenagrionidae > Pyrrhosoma > Pyrrhosoma nymphula. Next base: position 124,292,390 of record OY754331.1, on the reverse strand, counting down.
AGGTTCTATTTGATGACAGAGTAATGAGAGAGGATCTTGGCTTTGTTGAGTTTGAATTACGGAAGCGGAGAGAGTTTATAGGGCGAAGTAGACGAAAGCACTGTTGGCAGTTGGTCGCTTTGGTTTTTTGGCACTACGACGGATGATGTTAAACTGTAAAAGGAGCCATTAGTACATACATAAATCAAGTTCAGCTCGACATGCTTGTCATGGGAAATTTATCTTGTGAGATCGTTTACACTTCCGACTCTGACGGTGTTTTCACACTTAAATTATGGATAGTATTTGTTAAAGTATACTGGGAACTATAAATTTCAGTTTTATTCCAATCTCGATACTAATAACTTTAAAATAAACATATCACAAGGAGCCAAATTATAAAAGTGCCCACATTTAACCCTTATTTAGCCTTGTTCATTCGTATAATGCACTAAGTGTCAGAACATTAAAAAAAACACTCGACAACCTCGCCGACCTTTTAATATAATAATCGACTATATTTTTAATTCTATTGTGATAAAAGAAAGTTAAGGAAAGCGAAATTAAACATATTAAATAAAATCGTGAACAGTTCATGGATGTTGTTGGAGAAAAGAACTATCTACTAAATTTGAATTTTAACGTGGCTTTTGCCAATTATTTAGCTGGGGTTTACTTTAAAACATCAACAAGTTGGAGGATTGTCAGTGGAAAGTTTTTAGCAAAATATGTTTTTACGTATTGTTAGATTGTGCGAGAGCAATTTTTCGCCTTGGAGTTTCCCTTTAACTAGTGAGCATCATTTTACCGTCGGAAGTTTATTTACTCGCTCGTCCACGACTCAAAATTTTGTTCATCTCCTCTCAAAGACTAATTTCGATACTTTAGGAAAAGAAAGAGCAGGCAGATATGCTGAGGTCGCGATGGTAAACTCTATTCATGTTGTTCACCGCGAATATCTTAAGTGTATTTAGATAATGCATCCAACAATATTTAGTTCTGAAAACTTAAACCATCTTTCCTTGAAGTCGGTGGTTAGGGTTGATATCGTCAACCACCACTCAGCAAGTAGCATTCTATGCTTTTGAACTGTTTGGACTGTTTAACATGCTTTTATATGCAATATTGACAATAATAGTCGAAAGATAGAGTGATTATCATTGTTTACGTAAAGTTAGGAAAGTTTTGGGGAGGGCTTTTGAAAAGATTAGTCTTGCTTCAATTTCCTACTGGTTGATGTAACACCTTTTACGTTTAAATGATTAGGACATTAATGAATCAAACCCCAATACCTTGTACAGTTAATCACGTTAAAATTTTCCATATGCTGATGCAAACGTGCGTAGTCCTTTCATTCTGGTAAATAAACATTACCAGGGTTGAAATTCCATCCGAAGTCGTTCACATATGGGGATTCTTTCTAATCGATTTTTGGAATTGCCGCTTATTTCAACCGGCCTTTTTGCATTTCAGAACATAGATCAATGTTGTTAGGGCTCTTGGTATTCATTAGTGCTGAAGAGCGAGGCAATATCAATTGCTATTAAGTTTTTCAAATGGCAATTCTAGCACCCTCGAAGCCATGATTTTCACTTATCCCCATTTTTTTAGTCCACATATCGTCCGGTAGAGGCAGCCATACACTCGGAGACTGCGAATATCTCGAGCAGTGTGCAGAGTTCAGATTTTCAGTATCCCGTTTCCCATTCCCGGGGAGCGCATTTTGGAGCCCTTAGGGCTCTGCGGCATTTGTTGCATACTCTACGTCCTTTCCAGTGCTAGCATGAGTATACGCGGATAATTCCAACATGATTGTTTAATCACTTCCATACGTTGAAAGTGAAGTAAAATAATATATATATATATATATATATATATATATATATATATATATATATATATATATATATATATATATATATATATATATATATAAACTTTGCCACAGGTGGGGCGGAATTAAATATAGAAACACAAAAAAAAGAACACTCACACTATACGTTCTGATATTTCGACAGCCGAAAAGCTGCCTTTCTCACAGAAGGAAGGATACAGAAACTGATTCTGTATCCTTCCTTCTGTGAGAAAGGCAGAAGTAGAATCAGTTTCTGTATCCTTCCTTCTGTGAGAAAGGCAGCTTTTCCGCTGTCGAAATATCAGAACGTATAGTGTGAGTGTTCTTTTTTTTGTGTTTCTATATTTAATTCCGCCCCACCTGTGGCAAAGTTTATTTAAATTATCGCGTGTGTGATTTTCCACGAACTCGTATATATATATATATATATATATATATATATATATATATATATATATATATATATATATATATATATATATATATATATATATGAGATAAGGACCTCGGGGCACATGAGGATCTCACTCATACTTCCGAGCTTTTGCACCTAAACACATGGCTTTAAGGTTTCAATGCCTGCATGCGTGTAAACAAATCGGTGTGCGAAATCTTAGATTAGCAATACCCTACAATCGTCGGAGGGCTCACTTTATGACCCTTGGGATTCGAAGGCCTTCCTTATATAACTTTTTGTATTCCCAGTTTGAACTGGTGAAATTCATTTGTTCAAATTTGATCAACCTCTCGGTAGTTTTTAGCAAATGACACAAATACGACCAACCGTCACTGATGGAGCTGCTTTGCTAAAACGTTGCACTAAGCTAATTTAGGTCTTAAATGTCCCTAAGATACCTTGCACATTAACAAAATTTCTCTATTCAATAATTTACCGATCATCACTGAGTACTTGTTACCCTATGATTTTAAAAGTTCAAAAGAATAGGAAAACTTTTTATGTAATTTCATTGTTGGTGTGCACTTGGTGCCTTCCTCGAACTCAATCGAAATAACACATATGAGTGTAGGACGGCCCAAAAAAATCTGAAGCCTTCAAAAGTTTCACGCCGCCCCCCAATTCCATTTCAGATGACTAGAAAACGACTTGTGAAAATATATCATCTCAATGTGGACCCCAATGTAGAGATTAGAGTGAAACCAATGTTGTTGCTGCTTATCTCAATTGGTAATTCAGCCGCTAAATGCCACAGCCATGAATTTCCGATAAAAGTCTCAGCCGGGGTGTCTAAGAAAATTTCTAAAACTGAAATGAGAAAAAAAGAGATGATTTTAGAGCTGGAAACACATTATTACGAAGTGCATATGAAATTCAAATGAAAGAATTAAACAGCATGATCCTTTATCTGTCCTAAGATGATAATTTCCATCCAATGTCTTGAGCACAGGTAATTTTAAAAAACAAATGAAGAAACATCTGCACTGAATTTCACGTTTTTCTATTAGAAGTAAAGGCTAACAATAATGTGGTTAAAATAACCCCAGGCGGTGGGATGACTTATATTAAACATCTTAATGTATTAAAATTTGATTCAAGGGGATAGAGAGAAGTTATGCAAAATGTTATGTTTTTAATCTAAGTAGGAATCTATAAAGAACAGGCTTACTCGCAAACAGAAACTGTAAGTCATGTATATGAGACATTGATGTAGTTTTTTGCAACACTGAATTGAAGAAGTATAACGTTTTTACTACGATTCTTCTTTATTTATTAAGTTCTTTAATTCGTAACTTGGATGTATTCGTTTGAACTAATGATCTCATTCTTATAAATGGCACTCAGTGTTGGAGGAATACTTCATTCTGACTTTATTGTGACCACTGAATGATCACTGAATCATTCAGTGGTCATTCATAATTCATTAATAGAAGCATTGTGTAATCATTCCGTATTATTTTCTGGATTTCAGTGCGTGTCGCCTCTCGCAAATATTATTATGCTTCAAAGTAGTCGTTCGTAATGTGAGAAGGAATCCTAAAGGCGCGCTGCGTGTTCCTATAAATATGGAAACAATTATTCCCTCTCGAATGGCAAATATAATTTTATTCTCGTGTGATCCGAAGAGAGGGAGAGTGGAAAGAAAAATAGGGTCGATCTGGGAATGAATTAATTGCTGGAGATGTCCGGTGAGGGTCGCTTCTCTTGGCCATAGGTGCGCACGCTCTCACACTTCGGCCGAGTCTTTCAGAAAAGTGAAACGGAGAGGGCGCAGCGGAAAATGCGACGACGACGGACGAACATCGATGACGCCCGACGTCGTCTTGAGCGTCCCGACGCCCTCTAGGAATGAGCGGTAAACTCCCCAATGTCACGAAATCCCATCCAACTGGGCGGGGGTCCACCGTTGAGTCTGTCGTGCACTGAGTCTCCGTCATACGCGGACGTTTTTAATAGTTTGATCGCCTCCATATTTCCACCCTTCTATCCAGTGCGTTCAAGTCCGATCAAACAAGTGCTCTGATGTGATTTCGTTAGAGCACGACTGTGTTCACGACTCAATATTTTTTATCATTAAAATTATCAATTTCTTCGCATGAGTTTGGTCTTTTTCGGGAAGAATATGTGGAATTAATCATTACCAATAGACGTTGGATCTTGTACTTGATGTATCTGTGATCATCACTCACCGATTGTGGCTACAGCGCTGTTAACAAAATAGGCCTGTAGTAAAAATGGCGGAATCGGTGTTAAGAAAAATACTGGGAGTTCACGATAGAAAAACTGGTTAACTTGAAGTGCATATCACCTTTGCTTTTTTGAGAATCTTGAATATCTCTCGAGATATCAGTTTAGTGGGAACTAACGTTTAAGATTTTACCAAACTGAATAATTGCACGGAAGCATTAGAGTGGCTAGGAAAGATCACTATTGATCTCTCTGTCTCGAATTAGCCAATTAAGAAAAAATATGCACGAAAACCAGTCAAAAAATTGAACATATCACATTACCGTAGAAAAGGCAAATGAATGAGGTAAGGGAACTAATTCACTCAGTGTATTTTGAAATTTTTTAAGAGAAAACTTCATATCCTGGCGGATAATTGTTCTCCTTGCTTCCTTCGCTAATTGTGCTTCATTTGCTTACATTTGAAATCATGATAATGATGTTTGCATTCCATTTCATTTAACATTCAACGATCTATCTGCACCTCGAGTCCATATATCTAAATGCCTCGAGTACTTAACATATTTAGGGCACATGGCAGACGCGATTTGCATGTCCCACTTTGGAACTAGCAAACATTCATGTGCTTGGTAACTGGCATTGACTCATTTCTTATAGAATTTTGCAGAAATCCAACAACATTTACGAGGCTCTAATTGTAAAAAAGTTCCAAATTTCACTGTAGGTTCAATTTCAGTGTAAGTATTTTCATGTTCATATTTCGTTTACTTTTTGTTATATTGATTGAAATCAGTATTTTATGTTAATTTTTGGTTAGTTTTATCGTTTGGCCCTGCAAAATTATTCTGATTTAAAATATTCTATTTGGCCGACAGTGGCGTATTTTTTTTTTAAATCTTCGAACCATAATTTGTCATTTGAAATTAGGCATTTAGTAATTGAATTGAAAAAAATATACTAGTGATTTGTAATGTAACTACGAGTGATAATTAAGAAAAACTTTTAATATTTAAAATCTTAAACTGATCGCCATTATAGGCAATTAATTACTAAAAAAAAGGCGAAAAAATATTTGATTATTTGCCTAATCCATTACATATTTTTCGAATTTCCTCTTCATTGTTTCCTCTTCATTAACTTTTCATTTAAGATATGCTTGAGATATTAAGTTTGGTTAATTTTATGTTGATAGATTTGAACTCCTGTGACGAACTTATAGATAATATATCGTAATAATAGAAATAATCGTTAACAGAAAATGGTCTTCCTTGGAAATATACTTTGAGCAACTTCTTTTCGAACGGCAAGATTGGATATCTAACTTTACCGATGGAAAAAGACAGTCACAATATTCACGTAAATCACATAGCAACCAAGCACTCACAAATTTCAAAAATGCGTGAATATGCTTCTCAACGTTCAAAGATGTGACCCTACACTCCAATGCAATTCAATAACTAACACGTTCGAACTCGAACGCATATTTTATATCCTCCCGTTCAAGTGCACCAGCGGGGTCAGATAAGGTCAAAAAGAAGATATGTAACTGTTAGAGCTCTCTTATATTTTGCGTTATTTTAAGACGTTACTACTGGCATTTGTGCCCTTTAGCTAATTTGCCAAAGGTATTGCTCCCTATGACATTTTTGCTGCTTGAGGGCGTGATAAAGCCAAGAATTCTCCCTAAAAATCTTCTATTACCTATATATAAGCAAACATTGGCAGATCTTGCTATTTTGCATGCCAGAGGTCGGTGGAAGGTGAAACCGCACACGTTGGTTTAAGTAAGTGAAAGGTAACGTACATCAAAGTCTCCTCGTTGAGGTGATATCGATTAAGTATTAAATAAATGGATATAATTTTACTATTTACTTGCGGGAAAGCCTAGCCGAATCAAATTTTCTTCGGGGCGTGGATGTATGCCGAAGAGGAAAAATGGAGGCAATGGAAACTCTGAATTGTTAGCAAAGCTCTTCTAGGAGAAAATCGATGACTATGGTCATTGCTATGCAAAAATCATAAAAATAACAACGATTTAAAAACATTATTATAGTCGAGTTTATTCCTCTCGAGCCGTGTTCACCTTTGATAAACTCCAACGAATCAAAAATACATGAGTTATTCCATTATATGAGCCACGTATGTTGTGTCTCCCTTCTTGGCTTCTTTTTAAAAATAATCTTCATTCCTTTGATCCGTGCTTAGATCGTGATCGAACAAATAGCTGAAGAGTGGCTGTTGCAAACTTTACTGCCATGAAATACATCGCGCGTTGTACATACATATGATCATTCAAATGAATCACATCAATTGGCATTACGATTAGGCTGCTCCTTTTTTTTTAACTGTAATGTGTAAATACCTCGTTTTTTCGTGAAATATTTTCATTTCTTAAATTCTTCACGAAGATACGTAGGTAGCATTAGGGTAAAATGAAATTTTCTCTGCAATAAAGTAGTACAGAAAGCATAATTAAAATGCTTCCGCACCACATAAGCTTCATGCGAGTCTTAATCCCGTGACGTGCGCGTACGCCAGTCCTTGCATTTAGGTCTCTCACCAGGGCAGATTCTGGAGGGCACTCCGCGAAATTAGACCACTAAAGAAAACGGCGCTCCCCTCCGCCGCCGCCGGCGCTCTTAAAATTCGAATCACTGAGCCGCATTTCCCTCTTCACGGATCACCAGATCTCCTTCCCTCTCTCCCTCTCTCTCCACATCTCAATGACTTGCGTTCCCAGTCGTCTCCGCAATGCCATTCGCATGCATAAATAAGGTTCAAATTCGCAATTTGTCCACCGCGGTCGTGGTGGCGTTTCCAGCGGCGGCAGTGGAATATAGTTGACTGACTCCTCTACATTCCGTTCTTGAAGAGTCGTTCATTGCACGTCCGCCCCCTGGTCTGCTTGGAATTGAATCGTTCCATTCATGTGAAGGCAGGATTGCCGTGCTAGCTTCTTCGCTTCCACATTCCTTCTTTTTCCAATATTTCACTCATGAGCAGCAAATGCAAAAGAGTCTTTCCCAGTAAAGTTTTCTATCTATATATTTTGGGTTATTTTTTTTAAATTAAATGAGTGATGACTCGGTGGGGTCCATCACGTTTTAGTTCATTATTTTATGATATACGCGAAGCAGGTTTTATCTTCTATTTTATTCTGTAGTTACATTAGAAAGCTATACATTGTTTAAATAAATTATCTTTCCAAGAATTTTAGTGAAAGACTATGCCAATGATTCATTTTTATTTCTCTGACCTTAGTAAGCCCAGTTGGATCAATCAATAATTAACAAATCTTTTGCAGTAATTGGAGCATACGTCACATGCCATAAAATTAATTTGTGGAATGCTAGTTTTTTTGATGAATAAGGCGAAAGTGGATGAGGCATCTAAACGTCGGCAGCTCCGTTTGAATATCCGTGTGACACCCAGTCCGGGGAAACGCCCAATCCCACATCTTAAGCTTAGTATTTGACAACTATTGGTTCTCCAAGCACTGCTGGAGAATTTCTCGTTGAACTACAAACTTGCAATTCTCTGACTCTGCGTTGTGGATGTGGTACAATTTTGATTGTTTCCGAGGGTCACTTTCAATGGGTAAGGATATTTCAAATAAGAGTAAAGGATTGTTAACCATGCATACAGCGAAAACAAGAAGTTCATTTGGCAGCGTGTAAAAGGCAGATTATCTGCTTATAGATCTTAAATACATAAGATAATACTGTTTTTATTAACCCTGGCGAAGAAAGTGAGCATTATTGAAGGTGAACTGATCCCTGTTAATAATTACGTAGGGTTACATAATCACCTCATTGTTCGCCTTAGTCCAGAATTGCGTTGCACTATTAACCATGGCGAACCCTGGGATAAGTATACAAATGATGTTAGACTAGTAGCTATTGCAAAATGAGCTTGCAAGGAGGCTGCTGTGACTCGCTGTCGAGGTAAATGGCTGCTGTGAGATTTCTTCGTGAGCTCCCCTACAAAGAATTCATTAATTGATAGGGAAGCGGCCTTGCCTAACGAGTTTCGCCAACCTGAAACACTTCAATTCGTTGATTCTGTTATCTTCTAATGCAACCCTTCCAACGCAATTAGGGGCCCTGGAATATTAATCAGTTCCTTTTTTCGCTCCATCACTATCTTGGAACTCAAAGAGTCATAAAATGTTTTGGTTTCGAGAATTTTGGCCTTGTAAATTTTAATTTCTATACATTTTGGACAAGGAATTGACTTCCTTGAGCATTAATGCTACAGGGGTCTTCATTATTATCATTATTTCGATTAAATATCTATTTTGAAGCTATTGGAGTAAAAAGTTAGGAGCCCTAAAAAAGAGAATAGTTTAAATTTATCATTATTCGCCATACAATTGCAAATTATGAAACGTTTGATGAAAGCAATTTTCAAACGCTTATCTAGTAGCTGATCTTATATGTAAATGTTGCAAAGCTGATAAATGTCCTGTTCAAATTTTAAACCAGAAGCAATGCCTAGATTTGACTTAATGTTATAAAAGTTGAAGGCGTAACTTTGTGGAATATCGTTACAGACGTGGCGAAAAAATAACTTATTATATTTCGCACTGAAACGTTTTTTCCGACCTATTTTTCGACTGCTCAGCATTCATTATCAACGTGCATGAGCAATGCATGAGAATCAATGCATAGAGCATGGTGTAGGAAGGGAGGGGGTGGGGGAAGTGAAGCTTATCAGTTAGTGACGTCAGAGACGTGTGTCACGGTCAGATTCGGGTTCAGTGAGAGGGGTTTGGGAATGATGTACACGTAGTAGAAGAGAGGAATGGAAAGGAGAAACACATTCACTTAGAAGTTTGACGTTGTTGTTGGCAGCAGCATTCACTATTTCAGATTGTTCTAGGAAGTCCAATTTGGCCCCTTTTCTCTCTATGTCGGGTATGAAATCACATTCACGCTCCTCCTCGATTAAATTTTTAGCGAAAGTTGATAAAATATCCACCACCACTGAAGGGGGGTTTTACATGGGGGGTATGAAATACCCCCCATGCTAAGTTTTTTACAATGGGGGGGTTCCAACCCCCAAAACCCCCCTCTGGATACGCCTATGCTCCGTTCAACTAACATATTTTTTGTTCCCGAGCCCTAATGTTGATGGCTCGACCACTTCGACCAATATACTGCGAAGTGCAATTGCGAGTACTGCACTGTAACTTAATATACACCATTCCAGTTTATCCTTGTAACCTGGTGCTATGAGTTGAATAATGATTTGCCCAGGGTTTTCGAGGAGTAAAAAGATACATTGCACTTATTCTAGGGGAGGACGTCAATAAATTTGCAAGCTAGGTTCCCACTAAAGGGAATTTCACACCACCGTTTGGATGGATCGTCATATCTTTTAAACCGGAGTGAAGTGATTAGCTTTACAATCTTTTTCCTAGTATAACGTAGGTCGTCTTGTTGTAATAAATCGATGTGGAAAAACGATGTTATACTTATCATTTACAATGATAAGCAAATTCCACGAAGTCACGACCGAAACAACGGAATTTTTCTTAGTTACACGGATTAATATTTTATCCATTAAATCAGTCTCGTATTCATGAATGAGAGATCTCTTTTTGATAATATTTAACTCGGATTGGAAGTTGGGCTCAGGTAGTGGGGTAGATACAAGTCGGAGAATTATAACGTAGAAAGCAGAGGGCTGGTGCGAATGTTGATGAGAGGAATCACATGGAATAACAGCGTCAGTATATGGGATTTTAAAGTATCCGGCGAAAGTTTGTGGAATCGTCAGTATATGCAGTCAGCGTCAGAAAATGTTGGTTTACGGAAAATTAAGAATTATTATGCATTGCTCATGGTCCTTGATAATTATTGCTGAGCAGTTGAAACCTAGGTCGGAAGTAAACGTTTTAGGATAGAATATACCTACTAAGTTATTTTTACGTCATGTATGGCTTGACTCAATATCATTGAAATAATCCGTATTATTATTTTTATAAAACATTTCTTATGGTCTCAGGGCCAAGATTGTTAATTTACCATCGTAATTTCTTCTAGTTGGTTAATTCGCACAGTATTAACGTCTGATTAGTAGATGCAAAACCATTCGAGGAAATGGCTGCAGCGTGACTGAATACCTTCTAAAGATGTATATTGCTTGAGGTACGCAGTAATGAGAGTGGTTTATGGCAATCCTACATAGTGTAATGCAAGCGCGTTTAAAGCCGGGGTTCATATCTAGTGGTCGAACTTGTCGGGATGTGGGGAAACCCAGACATGCTTCCTCTGACCCAGGAGTTAGTTGGAACCTCCCGTGTGTTAAGAAGTGCTATGGGGGAGATAGGCGAGAGAGGGGGGACAGGGTAAGGGGTCTCACATAAAATTAGAAGCAAGTTGAAGGAAGAACCTTGGCGATTGGTATCAGTCCCACTTTAATTTGGCGCTCTTTGAAAATAACCCTTTTCTCTTCTCCACTATTTCCCGAACTCCGGGAGGGGTGCTATTGGCCACGGATTAAAAAGACATTTCGTCCTGGTTTCACCCGCCCCCCTCCCGCCTCTCCTCAAGCCTAGAAGGACCACCCACCGCTGCTTACTTTCATCCCTCCTCGAGGCAGGGTGGGACAGGGCAAGGAAAGGGGGAAGGGAGAGGGTAATGATGGAAATAACTCCTTTAATGAATGTGCGACCGCGCGCGCACTAGAGACTGGGGTTAGGGTAAGAGGAAGGGTGCAGGGTGCCTCTAGGGTGCGGCAGCAAAGGTGTTTGAGGGGGGTCTTTGCGAGGAGTCGAGGTGTCCCAGAGATGAACCTTAATGCGCCCAAGAGGGTTGTGATCCAAGAGAGTGCCTTGTGTCCCCCTCTACGAATTGGAAATAAGAGCGGCAATTAGGACGGATATTTGGCTGTCTTTCTTTTTGAACACTTTAGACAAAGGTAGTTGAAAACAGAAATCTAGCTGCAACAAAGTTATTCGTAGATTTTGTCGGCCAGTGCAATTCACATAAGAGAGTAATTTACTCTGGCCGTATTCCCTCTGAAAGAATTGCGGTGTTTATTTAACAGTCTTTCGAGATCGGTCTTTAAACTGAGAACAGAGAAAATGCATTATGTTAGCTTCTATGTTAAAGAAAATTAAAATTTATCCAAGAATCTTCAACAGTCAGTCTTATTACAATATTAGGATCTAAGTCTTTCCCGGCGAATGATTTGGATGAATAGTTATTGGGTTTACAGCCGGGTTGTGGTGTTGAACTGCACCGACCGACGCGACACTTCTATGACTTTGCCTGCCATCGCCTTCAGGGTGAATGAGGTTTCAATGACTTTGTCTGCCATCGTCTTCACCCTGAAGAAGATAGCAGACAAAGTCGTCGAAGCGTCGGTGCAGTTGAACTCCAAAACCCGGCTGGAAACCCGAGAACTCTTCATCCTATCACATTATTATGAATTTTTGCTATTTATTATCTTTCGATCTACTTACAAAAGGGAGGTTTGATCTACTCTTGTTATAGGTTAATAAAAGTTTTCAGTTTTTATCACAATAAATGCAGAGTAAATATAGTTTCTCAGAAAATAGTATTTCAGTCTGTGCATGGAGTGAAGTTTGGTGAAGTTAATCAAATGGTGTCTTGCTAAGAATTATCTGCTTATTTTTACGTCATGTTGTTTAGTCACTTTTACGCTAAAAAAGAGTAAGGATTCAATGTCAATTTGGAAACCTGAACTGGAATTCCCTTTTCCCGTTATCAAGTAGTCCATGAAGAAATTGCAATAAAATCACCTTCAGGGTACTTATCCTCGTGAATTGGTTCATTCACCTCGCAGAGGGAGGAAGCTTGGAGATGGAGGACTCTTGACCAAATTCTTTTCTCTATGGTCACTTCTTCAGATTACTGCGAAATAAAAATTAAATACAAATGATTAGGTCCTTGCAACCTACTCCTTTCAAAGATATTTCTGGGTCACATTAATTTGGAAAGGTTTCATTCTCCTTAATTCATCGATTACTTCTGTAAATACGTAATTAAAGGTAGGGACGGGGTTGATTATATGGAAGTCAATATTATTTTACTCCCGGGCAACGCCGAGTATTTTAGTTTGCTACGTATAGCAGACAAAACCATGGCTATAGAGCAAGAATAATGAGGGACTCAGATTGGTTTTTGAAGGTGATTGACAAATGCTAAGTGTCATTTTGGGTGGAAAAGTAGTAAGCTTATTGATATTTGATAGAGTGGATATGAGGCACTTTTGCGATTGAGTATAGTGAGATGAATACCATAACTTATGAATTTCACACTGTGATGTACAGGAAAGTTTTTGGATGTTTGTTGAGGAATTTCGGTGGATTGAATTTGACGGTAAAGACGAGGATGCGTATTTGTCACGAAGGAAACCTATGTACAAAATATATGCCGTTGATCTATGAAGAAAATATATGTGAAAAGAAAGTAAGAGATATGTCATGCCATAGTACTGCAAGAGGTGGTCACAACAAGATGACTTCAGTACTATATGAGTATTCTCGTATGCATTTCCGGGGGTATGATCACCCTCAGAGGAAGAGGGGCTGCATGAAGTCGAGTCGACTCTCTCCATTCGACGACGATGAGAGAGTGGATAGCCGCTCCCAGTTGGTGAACGTTGGCCGAGAGGTGAGATATGCGGTGGCGTGAGTGATAACGCGCTCTCAAATCACGTTAGGTGATGGGACGCGATTGATTTGGACGAGCGAGGTGCGCGCCACTGCACGTTGTGCGCCACGCCGCTTCACGTTGGGCGCCACGCCGCTGCACGTTGGGTGCCACGCCGCAGAACGTTGGGCACACGAGGGGAGGGGAAACCCACCCACAGCTCCTTCCTCCGGAATACGCTCGAAAACATTTAGGAAACAATTGCTTTTAGCTCCGAACTTATTTTGTTTTGGAACGCTTTTTGTCTACCAAACAACATTTTCAAAAGAACTCACTCTGATGAGAGGAGGGTTTGGAGCTTAACGAAGAAATTGTGGCGTGTTAAATGCAAATGAAACGAGTGGATTAGAAACGTCAAAGTGCGGTTGTGTGTCTGAGTGCGTGTGTTCATGTAGGTGGCAGACTGCGCGAGGGAGCGCGAAGGGAGAGGACGTAGAGATGAGGACTAGGGGTGTAGGGAGGGGGGGGGGCTCAGGGGTAGGAGGGATACTCACGTGATTGGGACAGTTTTGTTTCACTAATTTCTCGGGTTTCCCTCTCGAGGGCGCGGTGGTAGATTGATGGATCGGCCAATCAGGGTCTGTGGGGTGATGCATTCCGCGGAAGATGAAAGGAAGGGTGGGGAGGGAAACGAGATTGAATCTTTCGTTTGTGATGAGAGAGCGGATTGATGAGCGCCCCCTTTCGTGCCCTCCGCGCAAATTAATAAAGTATCCACGTGTACAGAGAGAGAGGGAGCCCATGAGGGGATTTATCGTTCGTTCCCCCGCAGCATGTTGCATGTCCCAGCTCACCACCACTCGCGGCCCATGTCATCACGCCTTTTTTGCCTTCTTTAATTTCTTTTTCGTTTGGTCATATAGCGCAGCAGCATTAAATATCATACCTCTCAATTCGATCTCAACATGATCTCCCTTCTCTGTATTTTTTAAATAATCATCAACTTTTTCCCTCGTAAAACGGTGGAGTTCTGCTGGACGAAGACTTTGTAATGAAAATTGTAAGAGGATTACAATTTATCATAAATTCGGGACTTAAGAGTTAATACACCGGTGCCGCGAAGTGATCAGGTTGTCGGACGTTATTTCATAGCACATAAATGCCACGATTTCGTTGAATGTGCCAATGCGGAATCGCCAGGTCAATGTGGTTACTTTATTATCATTTTACCGAGTCTTCAATGACTTGTCGATGATGGGACAGCCTCACTTTTACTCGCTGAAGAGGTTTATCGTTACTAGAATGCTTTAGAAACTTGTGCATGTTTAAATATTGTGGCATAGCGATATCATTAATGAAAACTTATTTGTTAAACGTTATGTTCTGAATTCTGTCTTTCACGTGTTTGATTGCAAGTCTGCGGAACTTTGAAGGGGGCTGAATGGAGCGAGATCTTCAATATTACCGTGAAATCATTTCAGCAACCCAGGATGAAATCAAAGGATATTTGGACCGCAGTAAGTCAGGTCAATCCACCATCGCCTTTGGCTCTGCGGAAAGCCTTTCAGACGGTCAATCCAGCCGGAGCTCCCCACAGGGTTTACCATAAATGTTACATCATAATGCTGCAGTACGTTTCGAAAAAATCCTGACACTGATACCAGCCCCACATTCTTCTCGGAAACCCTTTTAACATTAACGTTCTCTTCCCTCGTGGTCCGGTGCGTGAGCGCGTTTAGAGAGGAGGGGGAGAGGGAGGGAGGGAACAGGAATGAATGAAGGGTGAGAGGGAGGTCAGAGGTTTTGCGGACGGGATGAGGGAGAGTGAAAGCGACCCCTTCGTCATTGTTCCGTGGCGGCCCTCTTAAATCCGAGGCCATTATTACCATCGTGGGCCGCCATATCGCATGAACGGGGGGAGGAGGTCGAACTCCTCCAACAATGAGCCCCTCACATTGTCCCGATTTCATTAAAAGGGGCCGACACACAGCCAAGGCGCCCCGTTACGGCGGGCGCTGCAATTAATTTCTAATCCCGATCCCCCGCATTCATTGACTCGCGGCTTCCCGACCCTTTCAAGCGACGCCAAGAAGAGGAGGGGTCCTGCTCACGGGGAATAAGGTTTCCCTCGGAAAGAGAAAGGTGGACGCAGCCGCTCGCTTGCTTCAGGGGAGCCGCTCTCGAAAGGCGCGGCACGCCGCCGCAGGGCCGCACCCACACTCCATCCACGGCCCCGACTTTCTCGCCGACCGCGCCCATTCTGCATCCGACCCGCTCCCCTCCTCCAGCACCACCCTATTCACCACCGCCTTGCCTTCGCTTCCAACGCTCGTCGGCGAGTGGAATTACAAGGGAACGGAGTGGCGTGGCAAACACGCTCTCTCTCTCGAGAGAGAGCCCTGGGAGCACGCACAATGTGGGCCCATTCGCGTATTCTGGTCGGGTTGCCGCCGTGCGCCAAAACGTTTCGCGTAATGACGCTGAAATGGCGTTTCGAAGCCGGAATGATGGCGGGCGGGAGAAGGGGGTTTGGCGGGGTGGGAGGTGGGGGTTGGCTGATGATTGCTCTATCGGTTAATATGTGTGCGCCCGCATCATTTACGGGTGGAAGTAGCAATAATTTTCTGTCCCAAATTTCAATTATTTGAACAGGTATCGGGTATTGTTTTTATCTCAACGTGTAATGGAAAGTGTCTTATAGAGAAACTATGTAAACGTGTAATGGAGAATAGCGTATTGAGCCTTCTTTATAGCTCAGTAAATTCCTCAAATTTACATACTCCTCCAAAATATGAGTGGAACGGCCAATTAATGCTCTTTTGTCATCTTTCACTACATTTTTACAGTTCTGAGGTACGCCGATTGAGATCCCTTATTTCTTTCATTAAATTTCCGCTGAGGTGTTTCTAAAGCCGGTGCAACAATTTTTCTGTATTAAGTCTTCGATTTTCAAAGCATAAAAAAGAAGTTTATTTATGTTAACATTGTGTTTATATAACGGTAAGTCATTGATAGCGAATCGGGGTTTTTTTAATCCTACAGCTGCTGGTTTTTTAATCATCTTCCTTTTTCTATTGAATTTATTTCCTCAAACATTTTTCGTGTGGTCAATGTATGATTCAAAATTCGAAAAAAAGGTAGTCGCTTAGTACGGATTGCCTGCTAAAGACTTGACTCCTTGTTGAAAAATTCCTCATCTCATAACTGAATCCCTCTACGCCATGGGGCTCTTCTGTGTTCCCGCCTCGCTCAATCATTGCTTTCTCCTTGCTCCCCTCTGTCCCTTTTCACATCGCAAGAGTCGAATGGGAGGGCGGGTTGGGTCGGGTCTTAAAAGACTTCTCCTTTCGGGATTTGGTCCAGTTTGGCAATTCTCGGCGAACGGAAAGTGGGAATTAAACTTTCCCCGGGGATTATTGCCGGAGGAGGTCTTGTTCTGTTCGTCGCATGGCCACGTTCTTCGAAGCAAAGGGTTCGGATGGGTTTTAGGAAATTGCTCGGATACCCGGTCGATGGAAAAGGTCTAGTGATTTCAAGAGAGAGGGGTGCGGAATGTTATGTCCCACACTGAAGTCAGAGGTCGCTAAGCGGAGATCGCTTGAGACGTGATTTGTAAACTTCCAGGCTCCAATTTCCCACGCTCCTTGTGCAAACCTTAAACCAATCTTCATTTTCCGAATTACATCTGACCACGAATCTTTCGAAACAAATGTGAAATCAGGCTCATTGGCTATTAAACTAAGCTTCTTCTTTTGCGGAAATCGCATTATTCTTTCCTGATACGTGCTAGAGACGCATATGCTATTTGTTAGGTTTCAAATCTGTAGCATTTATATTTTTTTCTAATCTTACGCAGATTTGAAAACCATATACTGAAGAATATTTTGGGCTCCGATGTGATTCTGTTAATTTTCATTCAACTTTTCGCGTCTCCTGTTCGACGATTCGTTCGACACGAATTATGTGCATTTAACATGTGGGGCACTGTCCATATGACTATAAACGCCTATACTACATAGCGAGCCTTTTACCAATGTCGTAAAATTGTCCCTTTTATTTCCTTCAAATTTCTTTTCTCGGACTGTTAATTTTCCAAATAGAATTTTCCAGGTAATTCCCAATCTATACCGGTTTTCACGATTTAAATTACTATAGGACGTTTTTCATTTCAATTGCTTCTTCGTTAAGTCTTTCATGACATTTTACTTCTCTGGCGAGTATTTCAGTGTTTTCTAACTGGATTTTATAGCCAGGGTCGAAAATGCTGTGCTCTGCAATGGAAGATTCTTTCCACTGAAAGCTCTCTTTTGCCCATTTACGATCGTTTATCCTACCACTCACGGAACGCTTCGTCTTTTCGATACAAACGTTTCCACTGCTGCTTGGAGCCAAGTATATTCCTGCTGACATGTTGGTGCGCAGTCAATTTTTGGCTGACCGTAAGATCTCAATTTTCGTGCCGGTTCGGTGTCCAAGCCTTATACGCTCTTGCCTTAGAACTCATGGTATTCACTCCGTTGTGTCAGCGATGATAGGAATAATGGCATACTCTGCTGGTAATACGGGCGACAGAACCTTTTCCTGTTTTAGTTATAAAGTTTTTCATAATAAAGGGATGGCTGTAGTCATTTATTTTGAGAGCTCCTTTAAGTGTTTTACTTCTTCGTTTCGAGATTCCTCGTCAGATATTATTTTTATTTTTGCATGACACGCTAATGTTTCAATTTCATAGCATTTATTTACAAAATGATGTGATGGCACGTGTAGGTATCCATCTGCATGTCTCTGTGCGTAAAACATTGTGCCCTAGTGTACCATCTTTCTTCCTCACAAATACGTCTAGGAATGGCAGGCCATTGTTTCTTTCTAAATCCTTTGTAAACTGAATATCAGGGTGGACTACATTTAAATTGTTTTGGTATTACTTGGATTTTGTATAGAATTTTACGGAAGATTGTCATTTCCGTGAGACCATATAACAAGCGTATCACCGACATACCGACTAAATCATTTTGGGCATAGTTAGCAAGATTCCAAGAAGTCCTTTTCAAAGTTTTTCATAAATACATTTTTTTCAACCGGAGAGGTACTCATTGCTACGCCATTTTTCTGCGAGCTGAATTGTCCATTCCAAAGGAAGAAATTGCTCTTCAAGCAGAGCCCCGCTAACTCCGGGTACTTCTTTGATAAGACCTTTCCTGCCAGTTCTTTCAGCAAAGACACTGATTCTCCGACTGTAACTTTTGTAAATAGAGACACTTTATCAGGTAAAAAATTATACTCTGGTAAGAATGATTTTCTATGCCTATGGTATTGTCCAAATTAAGATTTTATATCTCTTTGGATGCATACGTGGGGCATTACGGAGGCAATATTGTCAAGTATTTATTTTACCTAATGAAATCACGAAAACTTCCAGAGCTACGAAACGTGTGGAAGAACAAATACAAATCAGGAACTCCGACCCTTTGATGGAGAGACATACATTTTTATCTCTTGGTTATTATTGGTTTCCTTTCCCAATCATAGCTGTTATTTGGAGTGAAGATTTAAATGTTTGGTAGTTTGATGAGAAATTACTTTGATATTTTTTTAAAATTCGAATTAGTATATGCATTGTACTTAAGCCTAATTTAAAGATGAAAAAGGGACCCTTGGCAAGAAGAATTAATAAAAAGATAAACTATCTCGCTTGGATACCTTTTACGGTTACTGGAAAAGCAGGAAAATGAGAGAGATTTTACGCATTTGGTGAATACTCATTGAGCAGGGAATACAAAAATACTGGTCGTCGTGTGTCACGGTCCTCACGCTGGAGGAAGTGTCCAACTTACTGGATTGAAATTATTTTTTATTACCGTAGTGTACACTTTTACTGAAATTACGCTTAATGACAGATGAATAATTTTCCGAGTGTATGAAGACCAGTTTGTGGTTGTTAAATGAAGCTGTAAAGCTAAGGAATGCGGAGATATACAAGGGTTATGGACGGTTTTTCATCCATCACCATCAATAATATAACCTTTGAAATTTCAATAAATAAAATTAAGGGCAATATTTAAAAAATGATGCATTAGAAAGGGAAAAAAATCAGAATGCTATTTCGGCTTAGCAGAAGGTTATAAACTGCTCACGGAGTAGAAAGATCTGATAAGGATACTGAAAAAAATAAAAAGACTTTAATTAATTTCAAATTAATGAACCGCGTTAAGGATCCACATTACTATTTTTACCCTGAGACTCGGTACAAAAATAAGCCATTTTAAGACTCAAATATTTGCTTAGTAGGATCACGTGCGGGAAAAAATCGCAAAGCATTTGGTAAAAAGTGAATCCCAAGTGTAGAAGGTATGAGGGGAAGAGTCTACTTAAAGTTTATAGCTAAACCTTGAAAGCAAGGAAGCTTTTGATTAGATCATATTCTAAGTAAGAACGTTCTTCATTGAAAGTAAACATTGGATGAATTGAATGGAGAAAAACACCGAAAAAGTAGACGTACTAAGAATGGGGGGAAAATAGTGCTAAGTAAGCTAAAAAAACAAAACCTAACGGACACTTTGAGTTGCAGATGCTTCTTAAAAACAACCGTGGAAGTAATGGGTTTTTGACGGAGACAAGAATGAAATAACTCGGACATATTATTAAAGATCTTTTAGACATAAATTCGGTAGTTTGCTGGAGTGGCTTGAGGGAGAGATTATGGCTGGAGTGATGACCTGCAACAAATCTTTCGGAGAGTCGATATGCTCGCAGTTGAATAACGAACGGAAAACATCCGAATCCGCCGATTATGCACCGTGATCAAAAATTTAAAGCCGCCTGAATAAGCTCATAACTAAGCAAGGTATCAATTTAAGAAATAAATGCTTACAATTACGACTCATTATATCATTGTAAGTACGAGATGTTACAGGAATAGCTAACTGCGTCCACCAAATATGACTATTTTCATTCGGTTTAAAGAAAATTTTATTCCATCGCTGTAATTGTGTATTTTCAATTACTAAGGATTGCAAGACTGAAGTTTGAGAGCATGAGGATATATCATTGCGGATGCATTGGTTTCCCCTTTGCCACTTTTGTTCGTGACTGCGACACTAGCGCTACTCGCCGGCAATGCCGGAAGCGAGTGAGCCACAGGTCTCTTTTACGTGCGCCCACGTTCGTGCGTTCGCCGTCTCCTCTTCGAGAGAGAGGGCTCCGCGCGCGCCTGTGCGCCTTCATTTGTTTATTCATGTACATATTTATTTCGAGTGCCACGCAACGCCGACATCATAGAGGTCCCACCCAGTGCCTCTCGCTCATCAAGTTTTCAGTTCGGCACTCCATCTCACGGGAATACATTCGCTTTACTATTCCCGCTGCCCACAAACCCGATTGTCCGGCTGGCTCGACAAATGACAAACGGCTCAGCGCACGAGGAGAAAGTGCTCCATCTGCAGTACGGTGTTTTCGAGTAAAGGAAGAGCCTCTTTGTTCATCTGCAGTGTTCGATGCTGGGAATGCGATGACATTTAAACTTGCAGAATGGCAGTTTCTCAATAATCTCCCTTTTGTGTGCAATGTTATTCTTAATAGTACTTGATTGATGATCCGTAAATACCTAGTTTCATTATTATGAATATCAACACCACTGTTTTGAAACATCTCCTAAGAATGGCCTAATACACACGCCAGAACAGCAAATGTCAAAAGTTAATACAGTGAATATATGTCGCCAATTTGCCAAAACTCGATCGAAAAAATTTTTAGCCACCCATTTGCTGGCACATTAAATTTATCTCATCTAGCTCACAATAGTGTTCTAGATCCCGTTCAAGGCGAATGATTTTTCCTCTTTCGTGGAATATCGTGCGCTTATGTGCACTTGCGGGTGACTCCGTGAAAGGTAACTACCGTGTGGCTAGTCGCGGTATCCTCAAAATTGGTTAATTATTAGCTGAAAACCCCAAATCATTTTGACCTTAAGCAAGAGAACTTTAAGATAAATACTCAACTGTAGAGTATTTGACGGACAAAAGTGGCAAAGTAGTAACTCACACTTTGTACATAGCTAACATAATACATTCCTTCTTTGAAAATGTATGCATTAAGGATGACGCCATGCATGACGCAGAAATTCCTGTCATTAACAAACCGTTGGGTGGCATAATTACGCAGCACGATGGGATAGTAAAACAATTGCGCTCGATTAAATGTAACAAGTCCCCAAAAGTCCAGAAGAGATACTTGCACGCGTGCTCAAGAAGTTCGGACCATTTCTTGAAATCATATTTAATGAATCATTATCCAATGGTAGACCACCACAAACCTGGACAATAGGCAACGTCAGTCCATTATTTAAAAATGAAAAAAAATATTACCTTAGGAAACTAAATGCCTATTTATTTAATATCTCTATCGTGAAAGCTTCTCGAGCACATAATTATCATTAGCATCATGACTTTCCCTGATAATCAAAACTTCTTCCACATCAGTCAGCGCAACCCTCAGAAGAGTGGATTCTGCGAAACCCAGCTTGGACTCTTCCTCCATGACATTCTACAATCAGTGACGCGAAAAAGCAAATTGACGCGTTATTCCTGGATGTGTATAATACATTTGACAAGGCTTCTCGCTAAAAACAAATTATATTCCTTCAATCATGATAGATTTTTTTGAAGTTCTCTTCTTTATTTTCTCTGAAATCTTCTTCACCATGATGGATTTGTTGAATTTTCTTCTCTTACACGTTACACTTCTCTTAAATTATCTTCCTGATTCTTCATATTTTTATCTCTTGGCTCTGGTCAGTCTTTTATTTTCTATTTTTTGATGGTCTCTACACCTTCTTGGTCAAACCAGCCTATGTTCATACCTAATATTTTATGATCAAGTGTTCATTTTGCAACCAGCAAGATTGCACCTCAGCTCTTCCTAATTGCTCTTAATGTCATTACTTTCTGTTTGTGATAATGAGCCATATTTATTTGAAACTCTTTAAGAAGGGCACAAGAGTGCCCTTCTTAAAGAGATATACACCACAGGCGGAGTATTCAAATAAATTCGAGAGTCTCTGGCGTTATATGGTGGAACAGCATTTTAGTACTTAAATAAAAGTGCAGTAGTTGTACTGTCCACTTAAATTTTAATGTAAAATATTACACTACTCGTGTTTCGACGTTTTTTAGGGCGTCAATCATCACGTAGACCTCCTATGATGATGACGCCCTAAGAAACGTCGAAACACGTGTTGTGTAATATTTTACATTAAAATTTAAGTGGACATTACAACTACTGGAGTTTTATTGGAGTATTCGAATGTCACTCAGTGAGCACGCAAGAAAGTTGATTATGTGAAGCTAAGTAGCAACTTTTCTCAGATAAAAATGTTAGCCACGAATATCTGCATATTTTCATTTGGTAAAATTATCGTTGGATTAAAATTTATGATAAACTTCATTAATATTTTATTTACTATCATATTATTTCAACGCTGTCTAGAACATATTGTCTCTACATGTATCCATATGAAATGCTCCACCGTTGCTGCACTTTTATCATAATGAAGTTTTACAGCGTGTTGTGTGTTTTGATGGAGTCAGTTTTCGGTTGAACCGAGTAACCGACAAAAATGTTAATATTTCATTTTTTTTCAGTAAAAATCTTTCTATTCTGTAATTTTCTTGGTAATATGAGGAAAGCAAAGCTTTAGACGATCGGCCAGAACTGACTGGCTGAATGGATCTTCTGGATGACACAAACAGTAATTGACAGTCCAAAAATTACCATATGCCATAAAAGACATTTTAAATAGCTATAAAGAGTTTTAAAACAAACCAAGTCATGTTTTTTTTCTTTGCTGGTGAGGAAAAATCGACATGCAACCAATGGAATTCTCTAAATTAAGAATATTCATAAAAATGAATAATACAATATTTTCAATGGTTCAATTTCATAAATTTCTGAGATACCCCCAACTGCTTTTAGAATTCCGCTACTGAAAACCAGCATAAAATTTATGATGAGAAAACCGCCTTCGTTATTTCCACAAAACTTTATTACGCTGGCACGACGCGCCTTTCACCACACTGTGCCATACTCATGTGCCTCCACTGTGTGGTGAAACGCGCGTCGTGCCAGCGTAATAAAGTTTTGTGGAAATAACAAAGGTGGTTTTCTCATCATGGATACCCATAATTTCCACGAGGTTAGGCCTGATATCATCAGTTTTATCAGCATAAAAATGTTTACGCAAAATATACGTACATGAAATCTCAACCGTTTTTACTCGTAAAGCCTGATAAAAAAAGAGAGGAAAATTAATTGAGCTAAATTTGGAGTTGGAGCTTAAGTGATGCACGTATATATATATCCTCACATTCCTCCTTTTATTGCGGTCGTCATTGCCTCTTGGTGGAGGCCATTCGGGGAAGAAATGATGGGAGAGGATTAGGATCTTCGTCGCAGGTGACGCCAGCCAATTTCGCGGCCCGTGGGTTCAAGTGGGTGCTGTAGGAGAGACGGTGATGCGAAAAACACATGCACCCATCGACGTCGGCGGCGGTGGGTAACTTTGATGGCGAGTCTATGTGTGCGTGCGCGGCATAATGCCACTAAGTGGGTTAAATAACGCCTCAATTGCAATGTGGTATGTGCAAGTTGAAGACTAAAGAAATCCCTAGGCCAAGAAGTGGGCATGCTAAGCTGAAATATCAGTATTCAAAGGTTTAAAAAAACATGTATTTCTTACCACATGGAATTTAAGAAGCAGAAAAGTCATCAATTAAGATGTAGCTTCATACTTGCCAGATACAATTTTACTCTTTTTACTTTGTCTCTCCTTCGCTGTAGAAAAATTATGAAAGTCATTATGACCAAATTTAGGGATAAATCCCTAGAAACGTTGGGAAAAACGAGTGAAAACAAAAGAGTGCAAAGTAAAAGAGACTAAATGCATAGATTTGGACCAGAAAGCCTCTTATAACTCATGGAAAGAATGAGGAGTGTGAAGGGTTACTAAAGTAGACTGGAAATAAAGTACTTCGTACAAAAGTATAGTCGGTAATATAGTGAGAACCTATTAAGGATTTAAGCGCTCTTTTGATAAGAGAAGAAAGCTCTTTTCGAGGATTGCGGCAAGGCAATCTTAAAATGGATGATTAAAGATGATGAACTGAATTTCAGCATGGCCTTAATTAAGGAATTTACACTAAGCTTGTCGAAACTAACCTTTCGGTTTTTTTCTCTTAAATTAAGTGGCCATCACTCTAGCAAGGTCACTCAAATTCAAACTCACAACTCGACGGGAACTCAAAGAATACCCCTTGAGGCGCCGATCCAAGCACCATGATACCGATCTCTATTGCAGTAGTAATGTTTCAAGTGAAATAGCTCTTCCCGAATTAATTTCATCCTCGGTTTCATGCAAAAGAAGTAAGACTGGCACATTCAAACGACCTTCCCGCCTGAGCGGAAAGAGATAACTGGGCACAAATTCCACAAAGGGATCGGCAAGTATGATGGCACCTTGGGCGTGTGTTGTTTGGTGCCTCTGAAAAAGGGCCTTCTCGGGGAAATTCGGTCTCTTGTCACTTTCGGTCGCGCGCATTTATGAAATTTGGCTTGTAAATAATGGAGAATTAAACATTGCTCTTAATTTTGTTAGGTCGTGAAAGGGCTGTATATTTGGCCTTTAACAGAGACAATCTAGGAACCTCTGGCTCCAGGATTGGTTAAATATGTGTCAAAGAAGGTTATTAGTTTTTTTTTTTTGGGAGAACAATACGATTCCGCTGTTTGAGTTATTGGACGACTCTTATGCTAACGCGTCCATAGTGATATTTCATCCCAATGTAAGATTTATGATGAAGGCTTTAAAAAAAATTATACTGCAGCAATTTGAAAGAGAGGTAGGTAATAACTACGAATGGGAGTGCTAGAGAATCCAAGTTCTTAGGTGTGATTATACACTCCAAACAATGATAACAACATTAATTCCCTTGCATCACACGAACATATAAATCTATATTTTCTCTGCAGCATTCATTAGGGAATAAAACATTTACGTTAACATATTGATACATCGACTAGTTTTAAAATGTTAACGCAAATATTAGTTGTTATCAATAACATCCACTCACTTCGAAAAAATATGCTGGATTTAGAGGTACTCAGTGCTTGAATAGTTTGATTCGTCAGTTGCATTCTACTCTCTGTTCGAATATCAGCTTAGAATATGATTTTAAAAGTCATTTTACTCTCTATATTTTAGAAAAGTATCGATGAAAAATACTAAGACTCAAAATCAGATTAGAACCTTTTTAATGACATAAGTTGAAAGACTATGAATCATCAAACAGCAATATATTTTTTTCCTCGGAATATTTTTGCGAGCTTTTGAGAGACTGCATTAAACTAATCGCCGAAAACAAATGGCCATTTAGATTACTAGTCTGTTTTTTAACTCTGTTCTCTTGAGCTCATAGTTTGGACAATATCTTCCCAAGACTTTGGGAAATATTCAGAAAGACACCACTTGGCGTTTACAATGAATCGTGGCTCTTGCATCGGTTTATTGCTGTAGTGTTGGATGTCTTGAGGGCACTTCCACCCATTTTGAAAACGGGCTGTTTTTATGTTTTTAGGAGCAGAAAATTACTGTTGGACATATATTCATGAAAAACGCTGAAAAGATCGCCTGATATTTATCGTTTTTCAAATATTCAATAATTTGTATTCAGGTAACACCAATGGTATGTTCTGTTTTAATACTTCAGTATAGGTCTTCATAAATCAATTTTCTAATAGAAGCGATATAACACTAGCATTTACTACCAGGGTATTACATTTATTACACAAGCAGTCCCGCCTCACAAGCAAGGAAGCAACTTCCCGCCTCGACTAACCCGTTTACCTTCTAGTCCAAGAATACTGCGATTGACTCTCGCCTCCGACGAAAAATCTGGCTCTTTGGGAAATATTAACAGCTCCTCGGGATCTCAAGAGTGGTTGGGTTCGCTTCACTGCAGGCATATGCTCTCAAATAAAAATCAATCGAGTCCATTAATTTTCCAAATAGAAAAATGTATGAGTGCAGAATCATAGTTTTAAGGCTCACATTTGAAATAAAACTGCTTAAAACCAACAGTAGGATTAAAAATGCATTACTCATATCATATAATTCACATTCAACGCATTCATTTTTGCCTACTTGAACCAAATTTCTCCCAAAATTATAAAGTTTATTCTTGAGGTACAATTCATATGTATGACGCGTGGAATTAGCTGAGCGAGCGGATCACAGATGCCTCGCGAATACCGCCTCTAAATCGTTGCCAGTGAGTTTCCTGCACTCGTCCTTCTGGTGTTACGAATATGTTGTCGGTTACACGAAGTTCGAGTCGCTGGAAATTGTCGCGAGGACACCCTGCCTCCCTTGCAGTCCTCGTCGCAAACGCCCGGGTCTTTAGAAGAGGGAGGGTGAGGGTCCGGGGGTGAACGAAGGGGAATGGGGCGGCACCCCGGGTGCCTGGTTTGGTGTGCGGTTCCGGGTGCGGGTGCCGGGTGGGTCGTCGCCGCACGCTCAAGTTCGAAGTTCACCGCACCCGCGCTCGGAAGGGCTAGAGGCCCTTCTGCGAGTGGCCGAGCTACTGTGGTGTGCTCTCGGTGGGTCACGAGTGTGAGGGTTCGCTTTTCGAGAGATCTTAAGGATTAAGGGTCTTTCCAAGGAGTGAGTGCACCGGAGTCTATTTCTTCCGCCACTGCACGTCTCCCTGGCGGCCGCACACATCAAAAGAAGGAGAATTCTTCAAGAGCAAGTGAAAAGAAATGCAGTGTGCGGGCAGAGGGGAGAGAAATGCGCGGTGGACTGAGTGAGCCGAGTCGTTTACCTTTCCCTTCGCCACCCCTGCCCTCCCCCCCTCCCAATCTCTTTCCTCGCATTCACTGTCACGCGTGCGTGCACACTTGCACTGTGTCTGACGCTGGGGGCGTCGGGGGCGAGGTGCAAGCGGGCGCCATCCTTAAACCCCACCTCCCGCCTCTCAAACCGTCCGACGGCGACGCCGCAGATTAAAATTCGCTCGCCCCGCTCCGCTTAGGGAGTGAACACAGTGGCCGTATGCAAAGCGACTTCTCAGAGAAGCGACGGGAGGGTGGAGACTGCATCGCCGCATGTTTACCCCGTTGTGGGCTGCCTCGTGGGAGAGAGGTGAAAAGGTGTTTTTTCTTCTAGTCGGGGGTGGGGAGAGAGCAGGGTAGGGATGCGAAAGCATCAATTAGCGTGCACGAGTAGAGAGGAGGGAGAGGGGATGGTCGCCTCTCACAATTCTGCGCGCCTGTTTTGCAGTGAAGAGGACGTGAATGGGATCTGACGCGTGTGAGCCAAGGTATAGGGAGAGGTTGGAGGTATCAGTGCCCTCGTTTGTATGCATGCTTGATCTTCGCACGGGAGCGATTTTCATCTCTTTTTTTCTAAGGCTTCCGGGCATAAGTTCTCCGTTCCGAGGTTACAATGCTGCACGCAGGATGAATACCGGCAATTCGTTTGCCTACAAACTTTGAAAATGTTACTCTCCTTGCTTCAACCCTTGCAAGGCACTGTAATAAAATACAGAGCCTCACTGAAGGGAACTTTGTTGGCTAGCAAAGGTCTGTCGTAATTATAAATTTACGGTCCTCATCTTTGATCAGGTGTCACTTCAATAGTAGATGACTAATCCCTTTTCGGGCGGACATCCAATTCCTTCTTTGCACTGTCATTTTTTAGATTTTTCAAATTTTAATTTTTTTCTCACAACAGGAAAAAAAGGACTATATAGTTAAATGAAAGTTTTTGCTCTGTTTGTATGTATGACCTTTCTAAATTTAATTAACGTATTTTTCAGAAGATTACTATTGAGTGGCATGCGCGGTTGAGTTAACTCGATTCTTCAGGAAATTAATTTGGAAAAATCCAACTTATGCATGAGTATGATACGTAATTCGTGGTGAACGGGGTGCTTACTTCACTTCCTACTCATCAAGGCAATACAATTAGAATAGAACTGTGAATATGATGTGACTCCATTAAACTTAAAAACAGCTTATTGAAATGACGCAACTGTTCAGATTTAAAGGCCGAGTTGAACTAAAATTTGCGGCAATCGTTTAGCTTTCATGAGTGCATTGTTCACCTCGTTTACGTTTGCCTAATATCTGGTTAAATAATGATGAAATTGCCACAGGAAAAAAATCTGCTTGGACAGGGAATCGAACCGCGGATCTTTGGCTTGCCGGGACAATATGCCGACCACTACGCTACCCAGGCTTCCTATCTCCGATGGCCATTTAGGAATGTCCGTGGTTCGATTCCCGCTTCAGGCAGATTATATCCTGTGGCAACTTCACCGCTATTTCATCGCCGTCTTTGCGGCAGGCGTGAATGTCTTCATCTGGTTAAATAGTTGCTCGGTACATACGTCCTCCCATCGACCAAGGCTCAACGTCAAACAAACGACAGTCTGATATAATATACTGAACACAAACTCTCTGCTGACATCAAGCTAACAAAATAATTGCATCATCATGCATTTAACATTAACAAGACGTTAAAACGGGCCTTCTGAGCTAAATTTACTTCTAATATTTCTACATTTCTTTTACTGTTTTCAAACACTTTTTTAGGAATCAGTTTCGGTCTTCTGTCACCTATGTAATAAACTACAGTATCATTGAGGCGCAGGTTTGCGAATCCACTAGCCACAACATCTTGAAATGGCCGACGCGTAAGTAGGGCTGAGCGTAAAAAAGTTGGTCTCTCGAAAACATGAAAGTGGAAACATTTGATCATTTTTCAGTTCGTTGGATTGGAGGAAAAACATTACCTTTGGGCGTCATGAATTCATATGAGGATAACTCTCGTGCCGAGACCACATTTGAATCGTATGCAAAAATTTTAACTCATGAATAAATAAACATCGTAAACTATATCTTCACAATGGTTTAAATTATTTCATTTTCTCCGCCAACCTTTGTGCGAGGCCGACCGTATTTGCTATGCGGTGTGAATGAAAATCTTGTAGAGTGAAGTAGCTTTCAGACGCTATATTTCCAAGGTAATCCCAAAACGTAGACGTCCTAGGCGCTCTTAAGAGTTTAGTGTGCAATACAGCAAACCCCCTTCCCCCTCGGCTTCACTTTTGAATAGCTTAACAAAACAATGTTGTCTAGTTTATTCAAGCTTTGGGTTCCATGGTTCAATTAAAGGAATGGAGTTTTGGTGCTCACGTACTTGATTTTTTAGTTTAATTTTGCGAGTTTTTTTATTGATATCGTACTCATGAATTAGGTTCTCGAACAAGATCTCGAACGAAAGGATATTGACCATATTCTGGATCTTGAAGAGGAGCTATCGTGTGAACGACGGATGATCTCTTGATTCCCCATAGCACTCTGTTCATGCACGCATATATTTTAACCTCACTTACTTAAATTTGTTTTTGGCATTAATAGGCATGGAAGTCAAATAAGTATTGCATCTGTTTTTACTGTCACGTGTCTACTTCCGAAGCGCGTGCTATTCTGTTTTGTGTAAATCTAACATTTTTTGACATCCCATAGAAGCTGCTGTCTTACGAATGAATATAGTGCTGCGGGGAAGTGAAACGAGGGATCCATGGATTATTCATGGTTTGTCTTAAATGCTAACGCTTGTTTCTCTTTATTGCAGGTGAGTCACACTTCACTCATTTTGCCACCAGTTGTCCTTCTATTACTGGACCTGACTTTGGTAAGCAGCACAGT
This sequence comes from Pyrrhosoma nymphula, assembly GCA_963573305.1. Classification (NCBI taxonomy): domain Eukaryota; kingdom Metazoa; phylum Arthropoda; class Insecta; order Odonata; family Coenagrionidae; genus Pyrrhosoma; species Pyrrhosoma nymphula. The sequence goes on along the minus strand of OY754331.1, from coordinate 124,262,524 downwards.
TTGGCATTTCGGTTCACATTCTTTTGTCCTTTCCTCTCTCATGCTTTCCCCGTCATCCCCGTCTTTGTTCCCTGATTTTTCTATCGACGTGACCTCACTGCGTTCTTATTCTTCGCTCGAAAATTGCCCATAATTAGGAGTCAATGGCGCTCAGAGTAGAATTCATAAAAGCCATGCCATATTGCTGATTAGGGGTATGTAATGTCTAGGTACTGATGGAGCCAGCCATTATAGAAACACAGTAAGCAGACTGAGTATTATTTTACAATTCGATTTTCCTTTACAGTTTTCAATAGGATATGAGATTAAACATAATGATAAACATAATGAATTCACAAGTCTATTTCCACACTGTTTAATCAACCGACCATGGTTTCGGCACGTAGTGCCATTTTCAAGGTGAAAAAATGGCACTTGCACCTTGAAAATGGCACTACGTGCCGAAACCATGGTCGGTTGATTAAGCAGTGTGGAAATAGACTTGTGAATTCATTATGTTTAACATAAAAGATTTCCACCGAATTACGCCGGAAACTGTAATTTTTATTTTAGGATATGAGATGTATGAATTTCGGCGTCACGAGTGATATTAACATGTTCCACTTCCGATCGGATACCTTTATTTTGAATCATCTGTCTACCGCGACTGTCGGCTGAGGACAAGCAACAAGACACTGACAATGGTCAGTGTCTTGTTGCTATTCATGTCACATTGCCAGCTGCAATACCAAGTGACTAACTCGTCCACTAATTTTGAGATCCAGTTTGAGAGATACGTTAGTATACCGGCGTCAAGTTTTAAGTTTACATATGTAGTGTTTAACTTAAGTAGATACCAGAGAGGCATTATGGGTAGAGCGAGTTTTGCCTTCTGCGAATGTGTGCCATAATTGCTTCCTCTGAGCACGTGACTCCTGGTAATAAGTCGTTTAAGGGTCATTACGTGTGCCATTCGTGTGATCATTCGATTTATGGTGGTATTTGTGCGATTGCGGGGCTGTATTCGGCATCACGGAAGCAGGAGAATTCAGTGTGGGTGTGTTATTGCATATTTTACCCTCGATATTCTATGGAGTTTGTGGTTCATTACAGTATTTTCCCGACAGATTGGAACAGCAGTCTTATTGGTTTGCGTTACAGAACGGTACATGAAAGAAAGGAGAAGTGAATTTTACTCGTAAGTTTGGTGATTACTTTACCTATACCTTATAAAACAACTAATACCATAAATGCTTGTATGGACAGGTCCTCTCTCTCTCCCTATCTGGATCTTTTTTAGACATATTAATAAACATCATTATTTCGATATTTTTATGTACTAACCAGCATTGGAAGCATTGAGGGCATTATTATATATATTAGACGTGCCTTATTAAACTATAATCTTCCTAATAATGAATCTCAAATTCAACTACATTCACCAAAATTGCAAAACAAAGTGATGTCACGTAATTTTACTAAAATATAAAACCGGCAGAAAAAAGCAAAATTAAACTGGCTGAAAAAGATGAACAGAGATGTGCTTCGTGCCATTTTGGTTTGTTGGCTAGTGAGAGTAATTTATGTGGTGTAAATAAAATTTTGAATCAGTACTTATGCATAAAATTCCTTTTTGTATGCATTCATTGGATTCTAATAGGATAAGATAAATCTAGTTTTCCCCCGAAAATAAGCATATAAATATATTGCCGCGTTCGGCCATGTCCCAAGGTTAACTTAACTCCTTATCCCATCAAAAGAACATCTCTCTCTGGTTTCTGACAAAGGTCTTCAAGTAGGTTGGTATTACAAAAATTCTTATTTTACTGCGCAGAGCAATTTATAAATGATTTAGTGATAAATAGCATGAAACTACTCACAGACATTGCGTATTTTGCAGTTTTTGGTATTTTTGAACCTGAAGCATCACTTCGAAAAATATGAGAAAAATCATGGTTTTAACGAATACTTAAATGTATTAAGGAAATCAGTCTACTAGTGATTGTAATTTTAGACTAGAACGTATGGAAAAAAAACAATATTTTCAACTAAAACAGTGCGAAGCTTTCAACAACACTGGAAATATAAAATACTGGAAATTCTAAACATTTATAATATGTACTGGAATCCAAATTTTCAAAAACATATGTGTGATACGTTCCGAGGAAAAAATTTAAGTTATAAACACCTTTTTAGCGTTTAAGGTCGTTAGGGATCGCCATGGCAACCATAAATTTTGGAAAAGTGTTTTTAATGCCAAAATTTGCAACAATTCCCTCGGCTCAGAAGCGCTGGGGGTATTATTGACTCAATTATTCGGCTAAAGCCTTTCAATTCGCTCTTGTTTTTTCACAGCAAGGTTCTCCTAGCATTTCAATTGAGTAACATAGAATCATATTGTTAAGTATGTGCATGTCTTGAGTAAAAACCGTGCGTGTGTTTGTCCGTCATCCGTCGGTTTGGTATTTCGAACGCGTATAAACGTACCGCGCGCCATCGGAATAGTCACGTGATCTACTGCCTTAGAACAACTATTCCCTCACCGCTCAGCTTACTTGCCCTATTTTACCTCTCTCGTAGATACGGCTAAGTGGACCCCTCCCAGTGGTTGGTAAGGAAATTGCCAAGAGGAGCGAGAGGGCTCAGAGAAGCCGTGAGTAGATGTTTTTAGTGACTAATGTTTGGTGGCACCTGTGAATATCGGAGGTGGGGCATTTGACGCGACCAATGCTGTTGGGTTGAGTAATGCACTCGCCTACGAAAATTTGCTGGAAGAATCAAAGGAAGAGGGAGCTTTAAAATCCATAGTGACAAGTAAGAAAACACAATAGGATAAATTTAAAGGAAAAACGAAAAAAGATATGTAAAGCGTGTACTTATCAATACCACCACTACCCTACCACCATAGACCGCGGGACACACACGCACACAGAGGAATCCCTCACACGCATTATACTACTTGACTTGAAAACAATAATATCGCACTAAGGCAACAAATACTGCTAATCAATTCACAAGGTCAAAAGCTTCTAGGCGCTGATTTGTTGGCACTTGGTGGCCAGCGACGAAACCAGTTTAGTGAGTGCTCTGTAATCACGTTCTCACCCCTCGAGAGCAAGGTGAAGGATGTAGCCTCCTAGTAGGTAATTAAATGCGATATTCCACATGAGAAAAATCATTCGCCTTAACCGGGATTCGAACCCGGATCCCTCGATTTCGCGCCGTGCTTTAACCAGTTAAGCGTCCGAGGCGTCCTTCTCCCCTGTGGATTATTATATCTGCCCTGTGGGAAGAAGGACGCCTCGGTAACTTAACTGGTTAAAGCACTCGGCGCGAAATCGAGGGATCCGGGTTCGAATCCCGGTTAAGGCGAATGATCTTTCTCCAGTGGAATATCGCACTTATGTGCACTTGCGGGTGACTCCGTAAAGGTTACTAACGTGGCCAGTCCCGGTTTCCTCAAAATCAGGCAATTAAATCTTTAATTACTGCCGAGGTTTCGATGTTACTGCATCATTCTCTACTTAATAGATTTATTTACTCTATTAGATAAAATTATAAAAAAGTGTGCCGTAAAGGGACGGCCGACCGAAGTGGAACTCTGAATATGGATTTGAAGCGCTTGTATATATACAAGCGCTTCAAATCCATATTCAGGATATATATATATATATATATATTTTTCTGTCTGGATTTGACTCATTTTCATGTTCCCCACCAAACCCTGTGTTCGTCCTTTTATGTGTTCCTATCCATTTCCATTTCCTATGAACGTATGAATTTATATATATATATATATATATATATATATATATATATATATATATATATATATATATATATATATATATATATATATATATATATATATACGTAACCACGCAACGACTCAGCAGTCAGACGAGTGAGTGCGTTGTTCTGTGGCGCCTCTCCTTACATGGCTACGCATATAGAAATAGGTACTACGTAGGTATAGTACACGCATGCGCTCTGGGGCGTGGCGCGCACAAGCTCTATCGTCTCCTCAATCGCTCTCTTCGTCTTATCTCTGTCCGTCCGGGGGTTGGGTGTCGCGTGACGCTAAGCTTTCGCGAGATTACCCACCCCCCCATCCCCGCCCCCCATCATAAGAAGCGAATTTATTCATAATTCGCCGGCGGAAAGGGTTACTAATGTGTATAATAGTACATAATATATCATTAACATTGTAAATCATGAAAATATAAGGTATTTTGTTTTTAAAAGCCACTCAATCACGCGTAGCGAAAGTAAAATTCCCTTTAATCTAGCTTTGATATCCTGCATAGCACATATGAAAAGCCTCGGTAATAAGTTAGGAATTCCTTGGGAGGGAAAGTTAAAAAAAAGCTGTAAATTTACATAAATAATTCGCGTTATGTTCAAAATTTGAAGTTTATACATCGATAGAGAAAATACGAATGGAAAAATTAAAATTTATGACGCTTTGACCCCCTTTTGAACCAAGTATCAAACTTATAGATTAATTATTTCATATTAAAGCGATGGAAATAAATATGTTCTGCAAGGAAATTCCGTCCGGGAGTCGGACGTCGCGTGACACTTACGCTTTTACTTTTACTTTACATCTATTAGTAGTGTTCACTTCAATCTGTGTGGAAATAACTTTTACTAGATCTATACAAGTCGTGAATTTCGACCTAAGCTTAATTTGGAAATATCCAAAATCCAAATGGTATTATTTGCGTTTCATCCTCAGGGTACAAATTTTCTTTTTCTGCTGAACCAAGTATCACCTTCCGAAAGACCTGGATTGCAGAAAAAGGAACGTTAAACTCGGTGGTTAGGGAATAGAGGGCGTTTTCAGAGCATCGAGCGCTGGCGCACCCCCTCGGGAAAACTGGAAATTAGATTTTACGCGGTGCAGGAAAGTCAACGACAGATAGATGACTGCTGCGAGAACCTTTTGGTTTCGGGGACTAATGGAATTTTGCTGTTTGCACGAAAACCAAAAAGGCCCAACTTATGGAACGGAATTTGGAATCGGAAGGCGAAGGATGAGCGAAAAGAGTGAAGTTTCTTTCGGTTGCAAGGCACTGTTTTGAGAGTGGCGCTGAGGCGATTCGTGTTGAATCCCATTTAATTCCATCGGCGGTCACGGATGAATGCGGGGAGCCACAGCGGATGGGAAAATTAAAAGTTGCTCTTATGTTGTGGGCGTGAATAATTTTCACCCCCCACGCGTGTTTCTCAGGTTTATGAAAGCTTCTGGTTGGGAAACGATGGGATAATACTACGTCAAAGTTTCTCGGCTGCGGTTATTTCCTCGGTGGTGGTTCACAAGATTCTTTTCGGAGAATGTTTGAGTCCATTTAGTTTGTGGCGAGGGAAAACGTGTGGATAATTTTGGCATTCAATAAGCTAGGCTGAATCGCATGAGCAGGAAAGGAATAAAAGCTTTGAAAAATAGTAGGAATAGCAATATTATCCTATTCTCTATGCGCGATGGCTTCCTGGGTTTGTTAAACACTAGGGCTTCCTGGCTTCCTGGGTTGGGTTGTGAAACACTTGATTCCAGTGTTGTAGTGCCTGGTCAACTTAAGAAGTTAGAGAAGGAAACCTTTATTTCCATCTGATTTTCACTGAGAGATCGGGTTTTTTAAGTCAAACTATGATGCGAGGTGCACTGTTGCGAGCACCACCGTTGAGAGAATGCATCGTGTACTCTGATCTGAGAATGCCTTGAAAGCCAGACTTAAAGGCTATTCAGTTTTCAAAACTGAAAAACATGGAAACGTGAACTAACATTAATAAAGAAAAATTCATTCCCAAATCAAATAGTGCTGTAGCGATAAGTTATTTCTCTCTAAAAAAATCCAATGTCCAAAGGGGCAACTGTGGTTAGCAATCGCCCCATGTGAAATAGAAAGTAATAGGAAGAATATTCCATGTAGAATAAAAGTTCATGATAGCAGCCCATCAATATTATATATTCTATGCCATAGTATTACAGTGATATATTATAGTATTGAATATGTATATATTTTATTCTGTGTTGCTACTTAATAAAATATAAATTTAAATCTGATGTATCCATATCGATTGAAAAAAAATCATTAATCAATGTCACTCCTGATATTGTGTAACTTCCTAGATGTAAGTGTACATGCAGAAGATATCCAAATAAAAACGAATAAAGTAGATAATAATAATCAGTAGACTATCGTTGTGATGATTACTTATTCTTACATATGAAGTTCGAGACAGTCTGATAGCGTCGATAGGAGGTGCCATTTTATATCTTGACTGGCTCCAAGTGTCGATAACATTTTGGTCTTCTGTAAAACCCATATTTTCTTCATCCATAATCTGTTTTAAAATCTTTGTTGTCTTTACGAGTTTGATGCTGTCTATATTTACATTAGTTGTTGCCGAGAACTCGTCTATTTAATCTCTTTATTTATATTTTAAGATTAACATCGTCAGGTTTGAACTGAAATGCATATTTGAAACATATAAAAGAAGAGAATGCATCCTCTATTAATAAAATCGCACTTTTTCAGTACGCTACGCTCTCTGTCCGCTTTTCACGGGAAAACAGGTTGACGGATTATTTTGAAATTTTGCACCCGGGTATTTGAGTGCACTGGGATGACCATAGGCTATATCAATAGAGGCCTGAAGGGCACCAAGGGCCCCCAATTAAGGGGCCCTTTGTTGACAGTAAAATGGCAATAGACAAGAATTGTTCACACGTACTAAAACTATGTAGACATAATATGATATTAGGGGTCGGAAGTAAGGGTGGGCCCTGAGGCCCTAAAAAGTGCTTTTTAAGCTACCTCATTACGTATGAACTAATTATCCGATTACCATGAAATGTTGCACGTCTGCAATTTCCGGTCGGCGTGGAACTCAGGCGTGGATCAGGTGGTTTCTCACATGGCCAGGTGTTCGTGGCCTGCTCTAAGGCTTCAGACAGGTTATTCCTCCGCGCATGCGCCGCAGGGGGACGGACACCCAACGAAGTTTAACAGAAGGCCCTCCGGTAAAAAAACTCACACCTGGACTTTTTTTGGAAGTTATTGAACTCAGTTTGTTTTAATTTTAAAGGTAAAAGATTATCAGTTAAAATTTCAAGTTCATTATGTTATTTTATTTATGTTGTGTACATTAATTCATTTTACTATGATTTGTTCAGAAATTCTTTTAAATCTGATTTAAGTAAAAAATGAATAAAATTAATATAAAACATTTATAAAATTGAAAAGTAAAAGAAACAGAAAAATTGAGCACCTTATATTTCAATTTAGACTAAAAGCATTTGCAGCTGAAAAGTCAAGTTTACCCTCTTTGAACAATTTTTATAATAAATTCTGGCCGTCTTTTTCGACTTCTGCATCAAAGTACAACAGTTAAATAGTAAACGAACAATGACTTAATTGAAAAATGCCGTTTTAACAGTGAAATTGTCACCTGGTATCGATGTCGTGGCCTGCTTACACCGAACACTAACTTTGGCGTTATAAAAGTTTTTTTTTAGATGTTATATCGTGGGAAGGCTCTCCATCGCTCGCTGAAGGAGAGTATAGTGGAGTGATGGACACCTTCCCGGTTCTTCCTTCCTTCCTCTTTCGAACTCTGGGTAGCGAGGGATGGGGGGGGGGCGGACGGGGGCGGGAAAGGAAGAAGAGCACGCTCGGAGTGTCGTCCTCCTCGGAAGACGAGGGGGCAGTAGCAGTAAATATCGGCCCCGGGGCGGGTGAGCGGTGGGCGGACGGGCAGCGTGTGGGTTTTTTAGGGAGAGACTATTTTTGTGGGCGTGGGCTTTTGAGGTCCGGTAGCCATTCATCGCCTGGCATGCCGGGGGTTGAAACGGGGGCAGGGGGATTGAGAGGGGAGGGGCGGTCGTTCCCTTGAAATGGAGGGGTTGCGATTACGAAATCTTTAAACGCTCCATCTGCCGGAGAAGCACGTTAAAACTTTTGGAGAAAAATACAGGCTCTTCTTCTGTGTAGAATCTTCATGGGTCGCAGCTAGCCCATAATTTCACAAACTTGTGCGATTTCACGTTTGAAGAATCCCCGCCAAGCGCGGCACTTTGGTAAGTGCGTCATCCGGCCAATCTTTTGGCATTCGCTCTGGACTGGACGCTCTCGCTCATCGAACTGAGGAACGTGTTGACGATAGAAAAGTGGAGACGGATTTGCTCGGAATTGCACCGAGTCCATCGCCTCTGCAATCTCAGGACATTAGAATTCAATTAAATAAGATACTCGCAGACAGAGACACGCATATTCTATATCACAATGCACTCGCAAAATAAACCCAACGTTAAGCGAGACTATTTGATTGACTTTAAAATGCCTGGTATTGTAGCTACTATGTGAATGTCTCTACTAAAACTCCCTCGGATTTTCGCGTTAATGAAACATTACCAAATAATTTGTTTTCGTTTTTTGCTCGGAAAATTAAATGGTGGCCTCTTTTTACCCTTCGCTGATTTATTTGAGTTGATTCGCTTAATGTTATAATACTGTAAAAGTATGTTCATAAATTTTCGGTCAATTATACATAAAATTGGTGATCAGAACTAAGGGCTCGGATTCCATTTTCTAAATAATGTTCTTGTAGCGAGCAATGTGCCTTTATGCGTCATAATGGAGGATCTATTGATGCTGTTCATTCACGGTTCAAGAACTCAGGGGAAGCTGTGTATCACGAAATAACATATAAATGCGCGTTGCATTTTGCGCCGTATTTCATGCACAAAATTAGCTGTAATACAGTCAGCTGTAAAACCGAAACGCAATATTTATTTATTTGATAAATGCAACTTCATAAAATTTGGCTAGATGCTTAATGATTCGTACACGGACTTCGTAGCTAAAACAGAGGATAAAAGCACTGCTGCATCATCGAAATATTTCTTAGAAATTCTACGCCAGGAAATCAACGTACATATTCCACAAAAATTGAAATGTGATAGTAAAGAACCTCGCTGGTATAACAGCGATGTTAGGAGGGACCTTAAGAGACAGAGAAAACTGTATTACTTTTTCAAAAAGTCCATTACGTTAGGTGAAAAATCGAAGGAACTTGAAGCAAAAGAAAGTTGCGCTGCGCAACGCTCAAAAACCAAGGGTCCTGTCTTTTCACAGCCGTTTAATTAGATATCTTTGCGGTATAAGCAAGATTTAAGTCAAGCTACTTCTTTGAAGTTAAAGCCTAATGCATATTTTAACAATGTATCTTGGAGAAGCCCTGTCAGCTGTCGCGACTATATATTTCTAAGTTAATAAACGTTCAAGGGTGCACTACAGGACAGCCATTCATTTGCATAACTAGTTACTTAACTAACCTAAAATTCCTTTTTGGACTGAAAAACGTGTTTTAAATCTAAAATGCTGTGAGATTAAATCGCCTCAGTTCATCACTCGTCTCACTTGCCATTACCAATTCTCACATACGCCAAAAATAAAATCGTATTAAAACACGAAATATGTAATATAACTACTCAAATGATGCAACCCTATGTTATACATTAGCATAACTGATGTACGTCGAAGTAGTCACATCAGTCACATTCCTACTCGCAACGATGACAGCTGGCGGAAAAACAACCGGACCCCAGGCGATGCAGTAGGACCCCTGACATCATGTAAAGCGCTGTTGACAAATTGCATGTTCCGGCCTGTATAAAAGGGGGCCATGCTAGAGCACAAGGATTCATTGTGGCGCTCCCAAAGCATTGTATTGCGAGGCCTCCTGGTGAGAGGCATCAGAGTTAAGAGTTAAGCCAAGCTGGTGGACGTATGGTTATATGTGTTATCCGCCCCAAAGTATTAACTTATCTTTTTAAGTAAATGAAGTTCGTGAAAACACAAAATAATACTTGTGAACTTATCATTTGTCGGCCGCGAACCTGCCCCAACAGAATACGAAAGAAAACACGAAAGGATGTTATGGAATTTTGCTATTAACAACGGTGTTGATGTCATTAATATACAAAAGCAACAATAAGGGACCGATGACACTTCCCTGGGGTACACCTGATATAACTTTCACTCCATCGAACTAACACCATCTAGAACTACCCTCTGTTCGCGGTCGGCTAAGAACTCTATTATCCAACATATTACGTCGTGGTGTATTCCGTAAGCTTCCAACTTAACCAGTAACTTCGAATGAGGGACATTATCGAAAGCTTTTTTGAAATCTAGAAATATTGCGTCTACTTGGACAAGCTTTTCTCCCGAGGAAAGAATATCGTGAAGGAAGAGGGCCAACTGGGTTTCGCAAGACCTTCCTTTCCGGAATCCGTACTGATTTTGCGTTAACAAGTTTTGACTATCCAAGTACCCGATAATCGAACTGACAATTATATGTTCCAATATCTTGCACGATATATACGTAAGTGAAATTGGTCTATAGTTACTGGGCTCTTCCTTATCAGCGCTTTTAAATATTGGTGTAACGTTCGCGATTTTCTAATCGTAAGGAACACGATGTTGTGTTAGAGATTTTTCAAATATTATTTTCAGGTACGATATTTCTGATGCTAATTCTTTATAAACTCGGGCGGGAATTTGAACGGGACCGGGTGATTTTTTGGAATTAATTGATTTCAGATGACTTTTTATTCCACGACTAGTGATATTAATGGACTGCATTGGGTGCTTATATAGCCTAGGCATTGTAGCGGTGTAATTTGGAGAGCATGTTGTTTAGACGCTTTGAAAAAAGGTGTTGAGGATATTCGCTTTATATAATTTGTCGTTTGCTCTTTCTCCTAGATTGTTCTTTAGTGACGTTACTGTGGATTTGCAGCCTTGAACCTCCCTCACGTACGACCAATATGCCTTTGGGTTATCCTTTAAATATTCGCCCAATATTTTATTTTTGAAATCCGTTAATGCTTTTTGAAAGGCCGCCTTAGCTGCTGTTTTCGCATTCTTGCATTTTTCGCATAAATTCTTATACTCCTCTTCGGGGAGACCCTGACGTGCGTTCTTCATTTTTGCGTGCCAGATTCGTTGTCGCTTGAGAGATTTCCTGACGTCCGCATTATACCACTTAGGTTAAGTATTGTGCTTTTTAAGTTTACTTGGTATTGCGCTAGTTATGGCTTGTCGTGTGATGCTACGAAAAGTATTCCATGTATAGTCAGTACAACGGTTTTCACTAATATCACTAAATGTTTTATACGAGGTCTATAGTTCTCGTTTTAAACCTTCGAAATCCACCTAATGAAATAAGTATACCCTCCTCTTTATGGGTGCCTTTTTGTCAGTAATAATATGGAATCTAGCTTTTACTGCTCTGTAATCACTAATTCCGTTCACTATTACTACGTTAAGGACGCTTTCAGGTATGTTGGTCGCCAAAAGATCTAGAACGTTGTTTCCTCTGGTCGGTGTTGTGACTAATTGATGTAAGGAATTGGATGTGAATGTGTGGAATAGATTGTCGCACAACTCCTTATCTTTGCCGCCATATTTGAAGCTATATGTCTTCCAGTCAATCGAGGGAACGTTGAAATCGCCTCTGATAATTATGTTATTTTCGTTATTTTGACGTGTGGGAGGTTTCACCTGTTAATCCAACTCTAGAACTGAATTTAAGTCTGCATCGGGTGGTCTATAATATGAGCAAATAAAAATTCTTTTTGCTGAGCATTTAATGGAACTCCACACACTTTCTAAATCATTATCTGGAAATATTTCGGCTCTGCTGACGAACTTATCTTTGATTGCGATAAATACTCCTCCTCCTGTTCTCGCTCTTCGGTCTTTTCTGTATATCATATGATTTTGGGAAGATCTCGGTATCCGCAATTTCATTTGATAACCAACGTTCTGTTTCTATTACTACATCAGCGTCCGTGCTCCCAATGAGATGGTGAAAATCAGCGACTCTTGTTTTTTATACTACGGTAATTAACAACCGCAATGGAAATGGAATCCCTGGGATACGACTTTCAAGTCCTGTCTATCGAGTATTTTATATCTATTATGGCACTTGTTTTTGATGTACATGAGCCGCGGTTTCTATTTCTTTCGGATATTAGGTCATTCTGAATTTGAAAAAAGCTCTCATGCCTACCAATATTTACGGTGACCCCTTTACTTAATAACCCGCTACATGATCTACTCCCTGCCCTACTCTCTACCCTAAAAAGGCCTGCAGTGCTCTAATATACTACCGGCTACACACTTAGCTGCCTCGGTCGTGTAATGGACACCAGACCGGTTCAGAGGGTTCCGACACGATCGGATTGCCGGCCGAAGGTCAACGAAGGAGGCTCCGATGTCCGTACAGAAACGACGCAGCCTCTGGTTTATGTCTTCCACTCGGCCCCAAACCAGGGGTCCCCGATCGATCCTCGGGACCAGACTACAAATTGCTTGCGTCATGTCGACCCCCAAGTCACGACTTACCCGCTTCACCTTGGAGTCCAATTCCCAGAAGGAAAGCAGGATTACCTCGGATCCACGTTCCATGGCGTCGTTGGCACCAACATGGGCTACAACCTGCAATCTAGAGCATTTCGTTCCCCGAACCGCCGCACCAATCGCCTGCGTTTCCTGCGGAACAGCGCCACTCGGAATGGACCATGACGTTACACGATGACTCACACTCTCATGGTCTGCCCTTTCCCGCAAAGGGGCCATCACACGGCCAACGTTGCTGCTTCCTATCTCTAAAATCCCTCCCTTCCCACTCTGATGGCTCTTTAATTCGATGGACCTTTAATACGCACCGTGGGTTCTCTGCGAAACTAAACGAATTATTAGCGTTTCCGAATGACTCAATGAAAATGAATGAAACGTTATATATATATAAATTTTAATTTTATCATCGCTGCCTAATATTATTGAGCATCGGCTTATTTTTTATAATCTGCTTAAATGATACATAGCGTTGCCTGCAGCTTTATTTGGATTGGGCGGCTTTTTTTAATTATTGCTGCTCATTTGATTTCGCATCAAAATTAAAGTAGATGTAGGCTTAAAAGGCGCATCGTGCTCACGGTTTAAATCCTTCTTCTGGAAGAGGGGAGGATTTTTAAAACTGATATTGCCGCGATGAGTATATAGGATTAATAAAAAAACATCATTCACAATTTTCTAATTGAATAGGGAAGTGACGCTATCGGCCCAGGGTATCGAATCTAGTCTATTTTTTATTTAAAGTCCAGGTAATATTTTCTTTCCTCCGTTTTCACCCCTAATGGCTATCAGGCCAATTTCTTTTGGTAGATGCTCAGCAAGAGACGGGGTTCGAATGAGTCATATCGAGAGGACCAGTGGATTGGTTGTCGGGTGAATGACTAATTGAGTGTTGATATTGGTATTTGTTCGATCGCGCAAGGATTTCCCTTCATTTCCGAGACTAACGAATGCGATGAAAGTGTATCCTGTTATTTACGTGCGAGTGGACGCCAAACCTTTCTCCTCTTTCTTCGCCCAAATACGAGTCCTCTGATTCCATCCAAATACCAACCGGATTGCATCAAAAGAACGTCAGTCATGACATCAGTGGATGTTTTGAGAACGTGTTCAGACTATAGGTGGCCTCTTAATCAGGCGGTGCGCTTCTCCAGCGCCACGCGTGCAGAGTTTACGCGAGAAAGGTTCAAGCGTTAGCCGGCGTCGTCGTGCGCGACAAATCCACATGCTGACATCTAACAGCGAATGAATAAAGAGGTAAAAATGTTGAGTTTCTGCGTTCGCATAACTAATATTTGTGAAAATGATAATAATTATAATAATGCCAGCCTTTCGTTGAATCTCTGCCACCCATCTAGGAGGTGAAGCGTTGCTAGAAGGACATCTACGAAACTTCTACGCCATTCAACGCAGACACTCCGGCCATAGGCGTCTTAAAAGAGTTTTGTGACCACCACCTACAAGATGTGGATGGACCTCTTTCAGTCACAGAACGTAACGTGAAGAAGGCCTTCTCTGGCAAGAAGAACTTCTCGGCTCCAGGAATGGACGCCATGAATAAATTTTAGTGTAAGGAGTTTTCTTCCACCCACCAACACCTCGCCAGAATTTTCACGTCCTTTCTGAAAGGAATAGAACCATTTTCATCTTGGTTGACTGGGGGACGCAAGGTTCTGATATCTAGGAAGAGAGACTTGTCCAATCCAAAGAACTACCGCCCCATAACCTGCTCCAACACCGTATACAAGGCGTTCACCTCTATCTTGAGCGTCCTTATCCTCCACCAAGTCCAGCCTGAGTGGGAGGAGGTGTACGAGCAGATTGGCTCAAAGCGGGGAATCACGGGCTGCTAGGGCAACCTGCGCAGACATCCTGATGCTTGAAATAAAAATCCGAGCAGAAGGCTTTGCTCAAGACGCATACCAATAAGCCCATGTATGGATGTTTCTACCGAAACATGCATACCTCAATACCGGAATACATGTTGTAAAAAGTTACTAAATTGAACCTAGTATTCTTCAGGAGGCGACGCAGCTACTCCTGGACACGGCAATTTCAAAGACTACTTATGGAAATATGGAAAATCAAACATCTACCCATGCAAGGAATGTTTGGTGGAAGACGAGGCTAATCATAGAATATTAGGCTGCATAAAATTCGAATCCAGCAGAGTACAAATATCTCCCACAATCGAAGGAGAACTCACGGCAAAAGAAGTAATTAAATATGGACTAAAAGAAGACCATATGCTGATAAGAAGAATTGTGGCATAGTGGCAGAAGAAGGGAAACGAACTAGGAGCGACAGAAGAGGAAGAAGGAAGAGGACTACGGAATGGAAGAAGAAAGAAAGAGTGCAGTGTAAAGAAGAAGAAGAAGAATGGAAGAGAATGGAATCGGTAGAAGAGAACAGAAGAAAAGAACACACGAAAAAAGAGGCACGAGTCAAAATGTGACATTAAAATCGTGTTTACTATTGTGAAAACCCACGTACATCATCAGAAATTTTCTCAATAAATAATTGTATCAGGCATTGCTTATCTTAATGAAAGGAATACGATTCATTATAAGTAAACAGAGGGGATTAAACATTATAAAGAAGCGAAGAATGAACTATTCCCACACACCACAATTTTAATGTTATATTTGAAAGAAAAGGATATCGGTTAGAGTAGTTTTTTAGTTACGGATTGTTCAGTATTTTTTCTCGAGTCTTATTTGTACTAAAAATTGTTAATTTCTATAATTGCCTTTAAATTAGTCCATATAAAAATAACTTAAAAGTAAATATTCCAAGACCTGGGGTCCTGGTCATGTGTTTCACGCGTCTGGTTCGTTTAGCGATTAGAAAGTTCTTAACTCTTGCGACGCCAAAATAAGCAAACGAGGCGAATCACCTGATTGGCTGCTCGCGGAACGCTTCGCCTCGCTTGCTAGAAATTTTGAAGCGGCCTCAAACGCTCGGGAAATTATGTCACCTGAAAGGCAATTCATCGCTGAAATAAATGCTGATACGGAAAAAAATAAAACTGGGTCGAGAAAAATACTCGCAGAATTGAAATTGAATTATGAGTGAAAGATGTGAGCTTTCCCGGCGAATGATTCGGACTAACAGTTCTTGGGTTTCCACTCCGGGTGAAAATGTTGATCTGGAGGGGCAATTTGATAGTCTCCCATCGTCTTCACCGCAGAAAGTGAAGATTAACTATTCACCCTGAAGACTGTGTCAGAACACGCCAATGGAAACGATGATGATAAACGCACTCACCCGGTTGGGCAGATTTCTTCATCCAAGGGATTACAGGCTTGATTACCTAGGCTATAAAGTGAAAATATGGTAAGGAGAGTGGTATTTAAGTGATTTGAGTGCAAATGCTTGTGTCTAATAGTCGAAATTAATCCATTTGCTTGAGATTTTTTTACGAAAGGCAGCTAATAACCTGGCCTCTTTTTCTTTTAAAAGATAAATGCACTCCGCAATATGCACTTTCTATTTTTATCCGAAGTGTGAAGTAGTGATGGGAAGTATAGCTCTCCCTTTAGGAAATGGTTCACTTAGCTACAGTAAACCTAATTGAACTATTCTGATGAACTATTCACTGTCGTGTTGGTTGCCTTATATCCAAGGGTTTATGTTTGGCACTACTAATATGAATGACGTACCTGGTACGCTATTTTCTCTAGCTCCTCTTATATATTTTTTGTTGTTAAATTTTGATGCGATGAAAATTGCTATCTGATTTCCTACTTCATCTTTTTTAGTTTATAAACACGAAAATAATATTTAATATATTTTGTCAACTGTATTGATTACTTTTTTCAATGCCGAAAGCATTAATTTTACTTTCGAAGGAAGTACCTTATTGCACCAGTCAGCCCCTACGATATCATGGTTGCTTGAAATAGTTAAGCAGGATTCATTAAGTATTACATTAGTCAAGGACCAGGGGGAAATTTATTGGATTAAATTGGCCTATAAATATAAAATTATGGTAATATAATCCTCATAGTCTTTATGCACTCCTTATATTTAGTCAGAACCCCTCATTTTAATGTTAGTAGCAGTAAATGCGGCTAAACAATTCGTAGTATCCGTAATTTTTTCTAATAGTTCTTCTATTTCGAAATTCGTCTTATCTTGGAGTTTATTTTCATGAACACAATTATTTCTATATTATTTTGCTTTATAACTTCGGCCAGGTGTGTATTTTACCCTCGTAATAACTAATCTCTCCTTATTGGGTCACTTCTTCGACATCCAGTAATTACTAACGATGTCAAGTAAATCAACATTCAGAATTCCGGCATAACTGATCTTCCCGGAACGAACTAAAAGTGTCTGGAAAGTATTGCCGGTTCTATCCACCGGGTAAACCAAAAGTAGTACCCCCAGTCGGCGATCTTTTCCCAAAACTATCCATCGGGCGATCCAAAAGTAGTACCGCCAGGAGGTGAACTATTCCTGGTACTCTCCTCACAGGGAACTTAAAGTGGTGCCACGAAAGTAAACGGTCTCATCGTTCCCGAAATATTTACCGATCGAAAGTAGCGCCTGTCGGTGAAGTGAGTGAACTCATTGTTTGCACCATATGCACTCTCTGCAAGATAAAACGAGAAAGAATTTTAAGTTGATGGAGTTGGCGGCGGGTAATGGATTTTTGTCTTTACTCTCTGAGACAGTGAATAGTTCACTTGCTTCTCAAAAAATAAATAGTTCCTTTTGAGTCGTTTGCTCTCATATACCTACCCATATACCCTTGTGTGAGGTGCAGTTCACTTAAGTGAATATTTATGTGTCTCAATTGCATAAAATTCATATTTGAAAAGATTTTAATTTTTTGTTACATTTCATCTCATATCCTTGGAAGTCATGTTTTTTTTAGTTGCTATTGTTTGACCCCTTTATTATTACACGGATAGGACCCAGTTGGTAGATATCAGCTGATTGGCAATGGTATCCACAGCGCGGCTTGGTGTGAGTAAAAACCCCATTATTCTGTTTTGGTTCCGGAGTACGCTTCGCAAAGATTCGCATTCGCCGGTGAGAGAGAAAGGTGATACAGGTGGAGGAGGAGAACAACGCGTAATGAGGTTGGGACATCAGGTGAGCTGTTAGAATGGAGTGGTACACGCGCATAAATCCGGCTCGGTTTATTTCAATATAACAGTCTCTCGGGGAATGGAATGGAACGCAAAAGGGGAAATGTTTCATAAAACGTCTTCTTCTTCTCCTTTCCTTATTCTTTTCTTCGAGTGAAGTAGAGAGAGAGTAGAGCATAGAAAGAGAGGGAACGAATGAATGCAGAAGAGTGCGTTGCTCGGCTACCCTCCTCTCCTTTTCCGAAAACATTTCGCAGTGTCTGAGCACGTGTTTCAAACTTTCAAAAGGCATTTTCAAAAGGGTCCGTGTTCTCGCTACAGTCGAAGAGTCCTGAATAAAACCGCGGTGGCATTAACTGAACCCATTATACTTCCCTCTCTCCTCCACTCTGTCATAAGGGAGGGAAGAGGGATGGAAGGAGGAATGGGAACGGAGAGGGAGTGAATGGGAGGGGGGGGGGAAAGGACCAGGATGGAAGGAAGTTCTTGGCTCCTGATGTCGGTGGGGGAGGTTGGCGTGTGAAACCTCCCTCTCCACTTGTACTCACACATCGACCCTGCACCACTCCCTTGGCCCTGGGGGGGGGGGATGAGGGGGAGTGCGTGGTGCAAATTATGTCGCAAATTCCTTGAGCGAACGCGGGAACTGCGTATTCTCAAGTTTAGGTGGAAGGAAGAAGAAAAGTGGTGCGTAAGAAAGGGGGTGGGTGGAAGTTTAAAAAGGGGGTGAGGGTTGGAATGATGGGCGGCTTGATGGGTGGGAGTGGGGGGGAAGGAGTTAAGGGAGGAAGGAAGGGGTGTCTCCCTCTACCTCCCCCGGAGCCATTTACTTCATTGTGCCCTCAACATCCTCCCGCTCTCTCTTCGCCGCAAATATGTCGCGTGCGGCAGGTGGCGTTTGCTCGAAGAAAGCCTTTTGCAGCGTTTGAAACGGGAGACGCTGAGCATTGAATAATGGGCCTCGCCGTCCTCATCTGCTGTTTTCTTAGGAGCCCCGATTTTTTCAGAAACGAATCCTTTCCTTTACCACGGGAGGGAATCCATTACCTCCGCTAAGAATTCGACTTAGCGTGAGCGAAGGAAGTGCTCGGAGATCGAAGCGTGCAACTCGCCACGATGGGAGGGCACAAGCCGTTCTCTACTCCGGCGATTCTACGTGCTCCCGATGAGGCTCCGTTCCGAGATATTTAAGGGAACCGTCTGAACTTGGTTCTTGCCTTATTTTATCAATCAGCTTCATTTACGAAGGACGTATGACTCATTGAAGAAGACATTTGCGGTCAGTGAAAAAATTTTAGCCCTATCCTCCGACCATCCTATGGCAATTACACAATTTGGCGCTTGTCTTTCTTTCAGCCAGCGGTGATCCTCAACCATTCGGCAAACAAAACCGTTAGAAGACTTCAATTTCCTCGCTCAAAATTTTGAGTAACACGCTCGCCAACTCTTGTTGGTTAAAAATGTTAAATTGTTATGATATAGCTTTGTATACAGGTCCATTACATGCAATCCATCCGATATGTGAGGCAAACTGTCACCACAGATGAGATTATCAGGTTGTGCGATAAGAGCCTCTTTCCTCTCCGAGGGAAAAGAGGCAGAATGAAGTCGCTCAGCTAGAGGAGGCAGTTTTATTCATTAATTTCGTTTGTGTTTTTACTAGGGAAAAAGGATCCATGAACCCATCAGAAGAAATAAAAATAATCAGAAGTGGCCACCCTGTAGTATCTATTGATATCGTAATCACACATATCTCAGCGAAGACATCTCCTAGCTCCGTCTCTTTGGATGTAGCGACATATGACATAGTAATGAGCTACCCTTTTGGTTCAGGCTCGTGCTTAAATATGCATGTCGATATTTACCCTGTGGCAATGATTGAAGAGTGGAAATAAGTTAGTTCATTTTTTTTCAAATTATCTCTGAAACGGAACCCGAGGAACGGTGTACAGGTCCTTTGATGCTAGATAAGCATTGTGAGGTTCAAGAGTTTTCTCGTGCATTGCCTTCAAATATTGTGAGCACCTGGAGAAAGTGAAATGGGCTGACGTAAATTTCATTGCATAGGCGTCGCGTAATATGCGCTTTAAATAGTAAATCATTAAATTCTGTAGATATTAACATTTTCATGACTTTATGAGCTTTACATAAGAGTTAGTGCATGAGGTTTTTTCAGTTCTTTTTCTTTGTATCACCATAGAGTAAATTTATATACTTACTCTATGGTATCACCTAGACACATCAATATTTCAAATGCTTCACTTATCGACTGAAGAAATTTTAAAAGAGCCTTGCATGCACAGGTGTACTTACATTTATTTAAGCTTAACTACATCCGAGATAGAGCGAATTCCATTCCCAATGGGAGCGCGTGTTTCGTAAGTAGGTAGATTTGTTCCATCAGGAAAGGAGCAGTGGAGCCCCTGTCATAATGGAGGCAGGGCCCGAAATAGTTCACTCCTTTGAAATAAGAGACGAGCTCGTTGTCTTAGCGAGGCTGGCAAAGAGAGAGATAGATACAAGGGCTCCGAGCGAAATGTGTTTTATACACATTCATAATGCAAAACGAACCATTATCCCTCCGCAAAAACTGGGAGCCCGTCTCCTTCGGGGGCTTTTAATTTTGAAAGCGCGATATCTCTCTCCTACAAGTCGAAGTCCATTACCACAATGCATGCATATTAGGAGAAAACATGCACGCGTTTTTGGATGCTGGAAGGTATCGCATGAAACATGCAGGTGAGGGCGTTTGCATTCGCTCTTTTCGTGCTTTTTCCCCTTAAGGGAAATAGCGAAAGAGATTTGCGAATGGATAGAAGGTGAATTGGTGGAATGTAACGTATTTTTTTCCGGTGTCAGCCGGTAATATCAATGGAAGGCGGCCAAATATTTCATTAATACGCTGTGTTGGAGATAGGTGGGTAGGCTGGTTTAGTTTTGAGTTTTTGAGAAGAGAAATGGGAAGAAAAACCTGGCGTTGGCATTAACTTGCTCTAAACCAAAGACGATGAGAAAAAATCCTCCCGGGATTTGATTGCAGACCCAGGTGTTCTTTTTACCCAGGTCAATTTATACGGTTTCTAAACCAGCGTAACCAGGGGATGTCTGGGTGGCTTTGCAAAACTTTTAATTGACGACTTTGATATGGCACTGTACATAATACAATCAAACTTGAAGAGATTTATCCGTGATGGTTTGAGTCAACGAATAGTTAATAAATTTCTCATTTTTTGTTTATTTGGTCTTAAAAAATCCTGATTTCGCTGTTGAAATGCATTATCTGAGGAAAAACAAAATTAAGTTATAAAATGTGCTGTTTATTCCACGAATATATATTTTTAATGAGCACTTATTCCAGCCGTTTTACCTCAATCATTACAGTAATTAGGTAATCGCTCAAAAGATAAGGTGAAAAGGTGCCTATATTTTATTTTTATTTAATTTTTAGAGTGTTTTCCATATTATTAAGAGTTTTCCATGAAAATGGCTTTCATGGTAAATGGAAAAATACTATTTTTCGGCGTGTTTCTCCCATAATCCCATTTAATATCATGTTCAATTTGAAACCGAAACACTGAAAAGGTATAATTTTGTTTTTCATTTCAGATACACGAAACGTTTTCTACAATTTGCCAAAATGTGAATGTAATGACATTTAAGTCATTTGACGGTGTAACCACTCTAGACAAAGACCAGAACGAAACAACTCACATTGCGCCAAAGACAATGTATAATTTAGTAGTGGTAAACAGTCACAAGAGCTAAGAACATACATGCCGATATTGAGCATATATTTTAAAAACTTTTTATAGCAATGGCAACAGAGAGGTGACTTGCGGATGATATAAGCGATTGTGGAGTATTTGCCAGGGTATAAAACCTTTAGTCGTGTTCGACGTAACGGTACCGGCGGCGAAGTATTCGTAGCAGATATATCGCATTTATAAAGGAATGGAATTACAATGGAATTAGGAGAGTGTGGTGCACCGTAAAAGAGTGGAACAAAGAAGTATATATATTTGTTTATTTAAAGATCACCCGATTCTAACAATGAAGACATGTACCAACTAGCAGCTCAAATATCGACCTTCGCCTCGAGAAAAATTAAAATCATGATAATAATCGGTGGTGATTCCAAACTTCCGTCTATATACTGGAAAACCTATAGTGTAGAAACTAGATCAAGAAACCGAGTCCCTAGCTAGGCATTACTAGTGATATAGGGCTCAGAAAAAACCGGATATTTCCGTTTTTACCCAGCATTGGAAAAAACGGAAATTTAGGGAAATGTTTAACAACTGGTGGAAAAACAATATTTTTTACTAATTTAGGTAGAAATATTCAATTTTCATTAATCATAATTACATTAGAAGTTTCTGCTACTAATAGGCAAAGATACTGATTATCATACCAGCATTATTTTTATTGAAAGTCTTGCAATTAAAATCCTAGAGTTATAATCAGCATACGCAGATCCTTGAGCAGTTACGGCATAAGTAAATGATGGCCTGTTCTAATGAATAATGTATTTACTGTATACCATCATGTTTGAAGCGGTGTAATTTTATTGATTGAAATTACCTATGCACACAGTTTACGAATGAATTCACATAAAGGATGATAACACTTCTAAAAAAAAGGCTGAACTAATATTTTTACGCATAAAGCGTTTTTTAGCTAGGCTTTAGCAAGGCTATTTTAGTAACATCCTTTTCTATGATTAAAGATATTCCAAATTACTGACATACATAACATTGCTAAGCAGATCAGCAAACTTCTGATCATGGCAAGGCTAGGCAATGGACGGAAAGGGAAGGCATCGGTAGGAGTTAGTTTTGTTTCTCTCAGATCCGAGTCGAAGAATACATTCGGTTTCTAACGGATAAGATATCGGGAAACTATCGGTAAAACTTAACGTAACAGTATCTGCATATAGGAGTTAACACTCAACTGTACCGTTGATCTTGATTTTTAACCTATAAATAATATAATAAGAAGAAAGGTTCAGAAAATAATAGAGGAAAAAAGATCAAAACTGGCATTAACACGCTATTAAAGCAAAACGGCAAGTAAACCTCGATCATATGTGACATCCGAATGGGGCAGCACTATACACGAAGTACTCTTCTCATAGCATAGAGTAAGAGTTAGATTGGCTATGAAAATGTTCCCACTTATTGTGTAGAATCCAGCACTCCAGCAACTATAGCAGCTTGAACTCCAATGGATTACATTGTCATACTATAATAAGGGGCTTGTTAGTGCTAAAAGATTTAAAATAACTAACATGAAATTTCCAAGAAACTTAAATATCTGATTGTTATTGAGGTTATTTATTGGTTAAGGTAGGTTTAAGGTAGGTAAGGTTATTTATTGGTTAGGTTAGGCAATGGCGTAAAAATCTGGTGCGTTTTTACAGATGCAGGCCTCTTCCTCCTTATACAATTTTTTTTATTCATATCAGCTTATTGTCCTACCTATTTTCATCCCATCCATATAGCGCATTCTTTTTCTTCCCCTTCCCTGCTTACTCAACCTTTTTCCTCCCTTACATCATGACCTTCAGCATCCCTTCGCATCTCATTATCTGCTGTAACCACCAACTTTACCCCATCCTAATACTATCTCTCACCCTCTCTACTCTTTTCAACCACCATACCAAGCACGTCCTCGTTTGTCTTCCTTTTCGTCCACCGCACTTTCTCTAATACTCTTCACACCCGCATCTCACAAACCAGCGGGCTATTCCTGTCGCCTTTTCTGTGGGTCCACGTTTCCTCACTATACCACACCACAAACCATTTGAAACTATTTGCCAGATTTATCTTTGCATCCGTACACAGGGTTCCCATCACCAGCTCCCTTCTATTGCTGAACGCTTCTTTCGATAACGCAATTCTCCTTCTAATGTCTTTTCTAACAAGTCCATTTCCCTCCAGTGTACCACAGAATGAATTAGGGGCTTTACTTGCTCCAGTTTGTGCCTGCCTACCTCTATGACCAGCCTCGCTTTCTTTGTCCAAGAACATCCATTTAATTATTCTTGCTTAGGTTTAATCTTCATTCCGTATTTTCTGTACTGATTCTCTAATGCAACTATTTGCAATCCCTTGGATGATCGAGAAGCTCACGCCTCGTCATTCGTGAATTTAACCGACTCTAACTGCTGTTCTACATGTATTCCTACATCTAGCTCCTCATAATCCTCTCTCATCATTTCCTCGGCATTCATTTTAAAAACCCAAGGCGACACCGATGTCCTTACCCCGTGAAACATAACATCCCATCTTTATTCTCCATTTGTCGCCCTCACCAGTGCCCTCTGGGCCATTTAGAAGTTGCGGATGAGTCTCTTATCTCGCCAATTTATTCCTATTTTCATCAATATTTTCATTCGTGTCTCCCGATAAACTTAGTCAAACGCCTTTTTCAAATCCACGCAGCAAGCAAATGCGTACCGACTCAACCTAAATTTAGGGTACCTACTACTGACAGTTAAATTTTTCTTTTATCCATTTTTGGTTTCCGGTTCATGTGGTTACATTGGATTGCCTAATTGACTCATTGCCTGATTGAGTACTGTGTTTTTGCAGTAATGTCATCTGCTATGGTCTTCCTACCAAATTCTGGAAATATTTTTATGCTTATTAGTCAAGCAGTACGATTATTATTTATTTTGGAAATGATTGGAGTATTACTCCCAAATATTAAATTTTTCCAGGGGAAAAATTTAATATTTGGGAGTCAATATTTGGGAGTCAGGGGAAAAATTTAATATTTAAAAACGGTTTTTTTCTGTCCATCAAATTTCCATAAATTTTACTTCCTTTGGCATTACTCATTGCATCTTCAAACCAATTTCTTACCCTAGAACTGAAAATCGTTCGCTAGTGAAATTCCTGTCATTAACAAACCGTTGGGTGGCATAATTATGCAGAACGATGGGATAGTAAAACAATTACGCTCGATTAAATTTAACAAGTCCCCAGGTCCAGAAGAGATACCTGCTCGCGTTCTAAAGGAGTTGGCTCCACACATCGGACCATTTCTTGAAATCATATTTAATGAATCATTACCCAATGATAGATCACCACAAGCCTGGGCAATAGCCAACGTCTATCCATTATTTAAAAAATGAATAAACATGACCCAAGGAAACTACAGGTCTATATGTAGGATGATTTTTTCGGGCAATGCTGCGTTTTGTTCATTTTTGAAAAAAACTCAACGTTTTGCTTCTCAAACTGGAAGCGTCATCAAGAGAATGAGCTTGATTCTCTTGAAAAAGCATCCTACATAGACAAGAAAAGCTGCGAAAGTCTTCAAAACAAAAATTCAAGGTCTATATATTTAACATCTCTATCATGCAAGCTCCTCCAGCTCATAAATATAAGTAATATCATGATCTTCCTGGATAATCAAAACGTCTTGTACGGTAGTCAGCACGTCTTTCAGTAGATTAGATCCTGCAAAATCCAGTTTGGACTCTTCCTCCATGGCATTCTACAATTAGCTGACGCGAAAAGGCAAATTGGCAAGTTATTCCTGGATTTTAAGAATGCATTAGACAAAGTTCCTCACTAAAAACTATTGATGAAATCAAAATCATGAGAAATTGACGACAAAATAGTGTAAATAAGTAAACTTGAAAAGTGATTTTTTAGCTGACCGCCGAGAAAAAGTAGTAATCGCCTGCGTTATTTCCAGCATAGCTCAAGTCAAATACGGCGTACCTCAAGGGAGCATGATCGTTCCCCTCTTATTCTTCATTTCTATAAACGACATTAACTCTAGAGTAGGCAGCAAAACTAGATTGTTTGCAGACGATGCCGTTATCTACCGATAAATTGCCACAAATGCTGATTTAGAAACTCTCTCATCGGACCTTAAGCACGTTAACTCGTGGTATCTCTGCTGCGGGCATGAAATAAACCCTAGGAAATGCACTGCAGTAAAATTCTTACGAAATAAATCGCATCAAATCTGTATCTATAAAGTGGCAGGGATTGAAATTTAGGAGTCAGATGAGGTCAAATATATTGGAATCGCCTTGACTTAAGACCGAACATGGGGAAACACATTCGGAACATTTGCGGCTCAGCGCTAGAGAAACTAGCATTTATCAAGCAAATAGTTGGAAGGTTCTCCTACAAATAGATGAAAGAGAGTTTCTACTTTGCTCTGGCTAACTAAGCAATATCTGGAATGTGCCGCCGAAATTTGGGACCCTGCGCAGAAAGATTTAATGTGCGCACTAAATGAAATACAGAGGAAATCCACACGCTTCGAGGGAGCTTCAAACTGCTTCGTAACGCTGAAATGAACGAGCGAATAGAAAGTTTTGCAGGAATTGTGTGAAGATTTTTGGATGAAAAAGTAAAAGAGAGGTGCTATTTTGCACTCGTCCGGCCACACCTTGAATATGAATCGAGCATATGGGATCCGATGCAGAAAGACTTAATTCGGGAACTTAATAAAATACAAAGGAAAGCTGCGCGATTCGTCAAAAACAGCTACGGGCGTACAGACAGCGTTACACAGATGTTAAACGAATTAGGCTGGGAGCCGCTAGAGACTCAGAGGCTGCGCGCTAGGCTTAGATTGCTTGAGCAATTGAGCATAGATATCTTTAAGAGCGACACGGAGAACATCATATTAGAGCCCCACTATATTTCCAGGTCCGACAGAAACGATAAATTAAAAGAGATATTTGATATATTTGAGAGATAGGTATGGGAATTCGTTTTTCCCTCGAACAATAAGGGACTTTAATAAATGTTAGGCGTAATTTCATTAGAGCGTTTCCTTTTTTTATGCAAACGGCTGGTGTCCTAACACCCCCCGACACACGCCTATTGAGGCGGCTTGCGGGGTAGTATGTAGATGTAGATGAACTGATGGAAGGGTTAGGTTGGTCAGCGTTAGAGACCCGGGGGCTACTCGCTAGGCGAGATTTTGATTGAAAAAATCCGATCAGGCAGGTTTTAAGTGCGAAACGGAGGAAGTGATTTTAGCTTTGCTTTATATCTTTATATCTGGCAAGGGGTTACATCCAATGATGAATGCATTAGAGGTGCAGTGCGAAAGGCATGGGATGACGATAAACCATAATAAAACGAAAGTGATGAGATTTTCTAGAAGTAAGAAGATGGGGCTGAAAATAAGGGTGGGAGGGCAGAAGATATAGCAGGTCGAGCAGTTTACGTATCTGGGTAGTATTTTGGAGGAGAATGGGTTTAGTTGTAGGGACCTCAGATGCAGAATTGCGCTCGCAAAAGAAGCATTATCGAAGAGAAGGGAATTGATGAGGGGGGGTCTGATAAGAGACGTAAATAAAAGGCTGGTGAAAACTCTAATATGGAGTGTGGCGCTGTATGGATCGGAAACTTGGTAATTGTGAAGGAATGATGAGCGCAGACTTGAGGCGTTTGAGATGTAGGATTGGAGAAGGATGGAGAGGGTGAGTTGTGTGGCGAGGAAGACGAACGAGGAGGTATTGGATATGGTTGTAGAGGTGAGGAAGCTTGTTGCAGAGGTGCAGAGAAGGCAGAAGAGATGGATGGAGGAGGTTTTGAGAGGAAGGGCATGTTGAGGAGAGTGATAGAGGGCAGAACACTGGGGAAGTGTGGAAGAAAAAGGAAGAGGATAGGAATTCTGGACGAAATAAGAGGAGGTAGCAGATATGAAGATGTGAAGAGGGATCTAATAACGGGCCATCCTTAGGAGGGAAACCGAAACAATGTGTATGAGGTTGGGATGCAGAATGGGGACTGTCCAAGAACCTAGGAATCAGCTGGTAGAATACTTGAATTAATGAACGTGAATAGGTATTATATTATTAGAACTGATGGGAGATATTACAAGGTATAAGATTCTCCCAGAAGTTGGGCACGTTGAGTGTGTGAGTGAGTGAGTTCTTGAGTGCTTGTGAATGTGTTTTTGTTCATAACCCAGGCATCCTTAGTTGGGTCCCATTAGCCCAGCAAAGAATCCCTCTTTGGGTTGAGTGTGTGTGTGTTCATAACCCAGGCATACTTATCAGGGTCCTATTAACCCAGCGAAGGATCCCTATTCGGGTTGATTGGGTGTGTCTGTGGTTGTCACTGACGAGGAAGTAACATTCCCGTAAACCACCACAGGGGTTTTCTGGTTGAGAGGTTGTGGTTGGTCACTGGCGTGGATTTCCCCCCATTTTTCCCGCAAACCAACACAGCAATTGTGGCGTCTTTTTGACGAGTCGTGCCAATTTATTACGTTCATTGGAGAATTTTATACCTTGTAACTTTAAGAGGCCGTAGAGCTCACGTTCCCTAGTTTTGATGGGAGAGAGAAAATAAGAGACATTCACTGCCAAACTGACAGGTCCAAAATCCCGTCTATCCACTCATCATTTGTGATTTTAGCAAAAACAGCGTGACGCTGACATAAGAGACATAATTAACACACATATGTCATCTCTGTCCTCTTCCCCCTCAATTCACTCTCCTCCCATGGCTGGTGCCCCAGCGCCCCCTGTCACGTGCCTCTGCGGCGGCTCACGGGGTAATGTGTAGATTAAGAAGCTATGCACGTTTTCTCACCACTCCCGTCTAACTTGTCGTCAGAAGGAACGAATATGCATTCAAAGTAAAAGCCATTGACCGAGGCATGCATGCATTGAGACCATTTGTTGAATAACGGGTATTCAACAACTGGTTTTATTTTAATTCGTGTTTGCTTGCAAACGATACTTAGCAAAGGACAGCAAGGTGAATCGTTTAGTTAATGTGCCCTCGGGCATTTACTTCAACCATTAAAACAATTTGGCTCTTGAACCTTCCAATTATGGACCTATCTTTACTACCATTCGATATTTCCTGATAATTGGTTATATAAGTACGGTTCATCAAAGCCTGAGCTGAATGCTAGTTTTGCTCACAGGTGCTGGTACTAATGATGGGCCCAAAAAGTTATGTTATGTTATGTTACCAAGTTTTTCTTCCGCTACCTATTTCTCTTTTAACTAATACAAAACCTTTTTAAAAACCTCGAATTGGTCAAATATCCTGAATGCAATTGCTCACGTTCACCACGCATCATATTTTTGCATCCATATTCCACGAGGTGCGGGAGCATTGTGAAACACCAAAATGGCTTTCATCCAAATCATACGACTCCATAATTCTACGGAACGTGATACTGTTGGATTTTTGCCTCGCTTTTCTAGATTTACGGCCGCAATAGGAGCCAGAAGCCAAGAATAAAGTTTCTTTATCTTTTTAAGGTATTTCAAATTGCTCCTCCCTTAAAGAGTTTGGGAAGAAAACTGTGACCCATGGAAGTGAGCCCTCCATCTATGTATGTATGTATAGGTGATGGGGAGAAGACTCGTGCCCCGAAATCCACGCACGCACGCACTCTGCACGCCTGGAGATCAACCGTGCGGGTTTGAGAGAGATAGAGAGGAGAAAAGATCCCGCTGCGCGCGGTGGCCATGTTCGAGAGAAAACCGGAGTGGATTGTCTTTCGGTGCGGTGCGTGCTTGGACTTTCGAAAGATCTCCTTTCCCTTCCCACCGCCCTTTAAGTCTTATTCCTTTCTGCCCTCGTCATTTTTTATTGTGACGTTTATTGCGCGCATGGAAATTTCCCCCGGCGGCGGCGGCTGCGTTAGGAATCACTTCTCAAGACGGTTAAGGGCGCGCGCTCCGAGTGAACCGCCTTCCACTCTCCTCCTCTTCCTTCGTCTTATTCTTCTTCTTCTTTCATTCCCCCGGAGACAAGTCTCTCTTTTTCCCGAGCGCTCCTTTTTTATTATCATCATCATCTTTCAAATCGCAGCCCTGGCGCCACACAACACTTTCCTCTCCCCCTCCCTCTATTTCTCCCCCTATCTATCTCCTTGTATTTTTCTCCTCTTTCATCTCTTCATCTCTCTTTCTCATTCCTTCTCTGGAGCTCCTTTCGCGTTCCACCGTCCGGGCGAGACGAGGGACATGGGAGGAGGACGGAAGAGATCCTAGCGCTGGGCTTTGAGTGCTGCATGAGAGAACGGAGTGGCCGCCTTTTGTCGCAATCTGATTTCAATGAGGAAACTACCGGCCGGCATTGAGGTCAGATTGTTCAGAACAAAGGTGGATGCTTTCCGTAAAGGGTGACATTGTATTAACGAGTTAAATTATGATAACGATGCTTTCATAATCAAAAAGTATTTGTACTCGTTTTATAATCACAATCAGCAACCTTCAGCTCCAAGATTGGTTTGCTGAAGGTTTACGCTTTCACTCTCTAATTAGGTAACCCCTGTGACCCTTCAATAAGTCTTCCCTCCTGCATCCTTAATCTTGAGGCGCATTGTCAACACACAATTCACCTATTCCCTCCACCCCCCTCCTCCCTTTCCATGACTGGTGTTCCAACACCCTCTGCCAAACACCTCTGCGGCGGCTCGCAGGGTGTGGGGATAGATGGTAATGATGAAGTCCAAATTTTAACATCCCTCTCTATTTATCCTATTCGTTTCATCACTGCTCTCACCCTGAACAATTGTTCCCGTGCGTTCCTCCTCCCATAATTACTTTCAAGATGCTTGTATGTCTCAGAATGTGCCCAAGAATTTAGTTTCTTCTACTTTTCAGTTTTAAATACACACTTTTGCCCCAATTGTCCGGAAGATTTATTCATTGGTGATTGATTACCTCCGTTCAATTGTACATTTTCATTATTTAATACCATCACAGATTCATTTCATCCGATCTTTTTTGTTGCTTTGGCTGTTATGGACAAAACTTCCATG
Organism: Pyrrhosoma nymphula; assembly: GCA_963573305.1. NCBI lineage: Eukaryota > Metazoa > Arthropoda > Insecta > Odonata > Coenagrionidae > Pyrrhosoma > Pyrrhosoma nymphula. The sequence goes on along the minus strand of OY754331.1, from coordinate 124,232,241 downwards.
TCCAAATCCATTTTCAAGTCTTTCTCTTAGAAAAAAAATCAACAGTGTAATTAAGATTTATTATCATAGGTTATCCTGTTGGGTTTTTTCACCCTGGGTGCCCAAACACTGAAGAAAGTTTCGCACGAAGAAGTTTTGAAATTATACCCTGTCCAGGATAATAGCGCAGTTGACAGGAATGCAGCCAGTTGGTAAACACGTCCAATGTCGTTACAGGGAAGGGAATCGTGTGAATTTGAAGAATCCATGATTGTGTCCATTTTTTAAATCATACGACCGTGGGAAAATTATTTACTTTTCATTTCTTTCCAAGTTAAAGTCAGTGTATTGCATTATCAGTTGCATTGCAACTTCACTATTTTCTCGGACGGACTCAAGGGGGTGCCAGCGATTTGCATTCCTGTCTTACAATTAGCAGGAGTTGACTCTCTCTTTTCAGCTTATTCTAACAGCAAGTTGCTGGAGTATTTTCTCACGATCTGGGTTTGCATCAACGAATGAAGTGCTTTGTAACGAATTCGTAAGTGGACAGTTTTGATACTCGGAATAAAATATTCCACTTTTTCTAGCGAAGTAGTCAGTGCCAATGTCGGTTTTATGTTTCGGGAGAGACTTGTGCTTCTTATTTGCCTAATAAAAACAACAGTTGGATACCGCGTGTCGTTTTTTTGTTCAAATAGTCTTAATTTTCAGTCTAAAAATAAACGTTTTAATGTCTAATCTGATAAAACATCAAAGTTATCTCTTGATAGGAGCTAAAATTGCCAGATAGGTACTTTGAAGTTCACATGAGAACCACTCGTACTGAATCACGTTATTGACCGAAATCCATTGCAAACACATGGACGACCTACAGGAATCTTATTTTTCTTCATAGTCATTGAAATGTAGCAAACCATTGATTTGAGAATTAAGCCTCTGACCAGGTGACCAGAGATCAGATCCGGAAGAGGTCTCCTAGCCTAACGTCTATGTGATTTTGTTGGGAGGAAAACGAAAGACGCCACTGAGTCACTAGACTCACTTCCCCTCAGATGTTAATCTCACACTCCAACGGACTGAATACTTTGACTGACCTTTGCCTCGACAGAGCAAACAGACATACATTTATAAATGTTTCACGGGCATTCCACCATGTAATAGGCTTAATATCTGCAAGATGCAAACATACTTAGCCGCATGAATGGCTTTTGGAACCGTTTATAATGAAACAGGCCATAGAGAGATACGCTTAGAAAAAAGAAATTTCAATCGTGACACTGGTTTTCAATTAAGTAGTGCCTGGAAACCTATAATAAATTGCAATTAAAATGAAAGGAAAGACGAGAGAATCAGTCAATGGTCAATCATATATGAGAACCAATCAGGAGTCACCTGATACCGATTGTTGGGTATAAGTAACGGCCAAATTTGACTCGTCCGGTATTCAGAAGCCCAGATGAGGACGAACAATCCTTTCGTCGGAAGGTCGGCTGATATGAAGCCTATTACCAGTTGGAATACCCGTGAAACATTTATACACCGGAATCAACGGGAAAATCATAGATCATTTAAATGTTCATACATCATAGAAGATGTGGGTTGGGAGTTAGATCCTGCTGATCGTTGTATTCGGACGAAAATAGAATCTGTGGATCATGTTGAGATACTGAGTCTTGGTGCCATTGCCAAAGTGCGTAATCTCTGTTTGAATAGTCTGGAAAGTCGATGCCTAGTGTGCATTGTATATGTAGATACCAGTGGAAAGCCCAAGAATCTATGGGTTGAAAACCCATGGTGTGTTAAGCTTTATCTACGAGTATAGATGGCAACTGTGGTATAAATTATGCATTGATGTACCGATCAATTTTCTGAAATTCTTTAATATTCGTTAATCTATGATAATTTTCATTTTTTTCATAAAGTGTTCCACTCAAAAATTGGGAATGATCTAAAATTAGCATTATTAGGTTTAATGATAGGTAAAGCTGTTAGATTAATTTATTATTTAGCAAACTCATTATAGCTATATTTTATTGTAGAATTTCTTTCAATGGTTATAAATGTTGTAATTAAATGATTCTCTATCATTTATTATTGTTAGTTTTTGTAATATCTCGATTTATTACGTCTTTTTGTGATCATAATGATTCATTGCTATTACACCGTAGTTGCAAACACGCTTATTTCAATCGTATTTCTCATTATCCTATACTATTAAACGAGTAAATCGTGTATATCCTATACTATAACACGAGCAAATCTTATATATATATATATATATATATATATATATATATATATATATATATATATATATATATATATATATATATATATATATATATATATATATATGTGTGTGTGTGTGTGTAGTTTCCGCAATTGGAAATAATGAAAACATTGTAAATATTTAATTTATTGATGATTTCAGAATTTCGTTAGAAGAAATAATTTCTGTGTAGGTGGTGTTTTTCAGTTTGCTTTATACTACCTAATTGCATCATCACTACTATATTAATAACTTACCAAATATTTTCCTTCAGACATCAACCTAAGAAATCCTGATCTGCGCCTTTTGAAGTTCAATGCTTTGCATTTCGGTGGTTGGCATTTTCAGCAATATCTAGTTGATACTTATAGAAGAGTGGATCATGACAGTAAACAATGGGTTAAAGCAAATTAAAAAAAAATACTTTCAGAAAACTGTAGTAGAGCGATTCAATTTTTGAGTGAATTGGCTGAAAAAAAGAATGCCGTTGTTGGGGAAAGGATTGTTTTGCCTTCTTCGTTTCCTGGATTTACACGTTTTTGCACAGAACATTTTGATGCAACTTTGGCCTTTGTCCGTCGACATGGATCAACAGACTTTTCTATCACAATGACGTGCAATCCAGAATTTTTCGGAAGCAGCTCGTACAACTTTTGAAGATGGACCAACCTTGCAACAATTTGCCAAAGAGCGTCCTGACTCAATAACTTCGACACACGAGAAACGTTGTATGGAAAGATTTATAGAATAATTTTAAATCTAATAATAACAATAATCTGTCAAGGAACATTGGAAATAATGAAAACATTGAAAATATTGAATTTATTGATGATTTCAGAATTTGGTTAGAAGAACATTTTTGTGTTAGTGGTGTTTTTGAGTTTGCTTTATACTATCTAATTGCATCATCACTACTATATTAAAAAAATAAATATCCGTTATGCTTTATAAAATTTGTTTTATTAAAACCTTTAATCGCACTATATAATGCCCAATATAATTGAAATGGACAATAAGTAGCAGAATAGGAGCATACAGGTTCTAATTACACAAAATAAACATGGAGCAACGCTCGGTAACCAGGTACTTGCTATCAATGTCAAACGTGTGTTCCGGATACGTAGGTAACTATAAATTTCCGCGTTCCTGACGCACAGTCAAGCCGGTCGGAATGAGTCACTATCTGACGGTCCAGCCATCTCCTGAGGCATCGAGACCGAAGGCGCGATGACGACATCGCCTCTCGACGACACGTCGCCCTCAGCGCCATCGTTCTCACTCCTCCCTTCCTTGGGGCACCCCGCGGTCATGGGATTACATTCGGGTCAAGCTCAACCGATGAGTGGCGTCGACCCCTCAGGATGCAGATCTCGGCGCCCCGGGCGGATCTCTTGCCGCGCCCCGAGCCCGCTCATCTCCCCCGCGGGCTCTTTCCCGCCCGCACCCGCCCGCACCCGCCCGCACTCGCCCACTCGCTCGGGACGAGAGGTTTTTTAGTGACCCGAGCTGCTTTACTCTGGCCGTTGCCTTGATCGCCAGGGCGCAAGTGTGGAGTGGGAGGGAAGGAGGAGCATTGAGGGGGGGGCGGGGAGAGGGGAGGAGCATATATGTAGAGGGGGGCGCTCGAAGGAGGAAACTTTTCTCTCGCAATCTCCCTCTGCTAGCAAATCTTCCCTCCCCCTCTGCACCCCCTCTTCAACCTCCTGTTCCTTCCCGCCGCCGCTATCGGCGCGCCATCTCACGGCCAACTTCTCGTTCCCCGTCCTTCCGAAAGAGAGAGCTTTGCAATTGCTCTCCAACACATTCACCATCCCTTCCCCTTTACCACCCCACCCTCCTCCTTACCCCCACACCATCGACCCGACTCTCCCCCGAACGGCCATAACGGCCCTGGATGTATTCCTCCTAGCTCAAGCCCTTCTCTCGGGAAAGAAAATGCCAAAATTAATTCATTTTCATTTCCATTGCAGCGAAAAAAGTTTCCCGGCAATTGCAAACGCGGAGTGCATAATTGTATTTTTCCGTTTACCTTGTTTATGATAGTAAAAAAAATGTAAAAATATGTATAAAATTGGGACACAACCGTTTATCATGTGGTAGAGACTTCCAGGAAGAAATGCCAACAAATCAAATGTCTTATGCCAATATAGGATTATGCAACCTAGAGAGAAAGTGATCGTAACGAAAGTGGCAACGGTATGTCTCGTGATGTCATTGAAAGTGCACAAAGTCAGAGAGAATTGCGGAATAAAACGAAAATGCTGAATGAACACAAATGGTAGTATAAGACCAAAGAGGTTAAGATAAATTGGTCTTTAACCTTTAAAAAGGCGCGCGGGTGTCAGATCAGACCCCCGCGTATTTATAACTGCTACTAATGTTTTATCTATGTGATTATAATGTTGGTATCTTCAGTACCAGTTCAAAAAACTTATTCACCCATAACAATTATAAATAAATTTCAATTTCACCTATAATTTTCAAGTAACGGGGGGCCACAGCACCTACTAACGAATTGAAATATCTGTCCATGGTGTCCACGTTACTATAATTCCCCAATTATAATTAATGTGAACCAAATTTTAAAATATTTCTCATTCAATATATATATAGAAGCTATTATTATGTTTCTGCAGGCAAGTTATTAGAACTCTTCTACAGAATTTCGGGCATTTACAATAACGATGACTTCAAAGGAAAATTAAAGCGATCAAAACTGCACTTTAAAAAAATTGAACTACTTCCACTGTGATAGGATTTATTACGACCGGTTTCGCTTTTTTACGGCATCTTCAGGGTGCGTTGCGTTGGTCAGGTCAGTTTGCGTTGCTGACCTGAAGTTGCTGTAAAATGCGAAACATGTCGTAATAAACTCTATCACGGAGGTAGTTGCTCAATTTTTTAAAGTTCAATTATGTTCCGTTTCCACCCAATCACGCCTGAAACCTCAGATCATAAATTGATATTGAATTATAAATGACGCTAATTAAAAGACTGATTTGTAAAGAGAATAATCGTATGAAATAAGTTCGGAAAATATTAAAATTCATCAGTAATTATTTTAAATTTTGGAGATCTGCCAGCCAATCCCACGCACCTCTATACCTACTTGCGCTTGACATAAATACAGAGCTACTGAGAATAATAATAACTTAATTAGGGTGAAGAAACAACATCGATGAAAATAACCCGAAAATTTTCATAATATACCTTGTTGGAGAAGTGGAAGCGTGAGGTGTATTTGGAGTTAATAAGGACATAAATGGACAAACAAGAAAAAACGAAAATTGAACAAGGCATTTATGCAGTCGTAGAAGATAGAAAAGAAAGAATTTCTGAAAATATTACCATTATGTAGTGGCACTGGTCCATGAAATAGATTGATAGACTCTATAGTTGTAGTGAAGTTAATATTTAGCTGGCAGCCGTAAAAATGGGAAGAAGATTGCTAGTTCATTTTCTTCCTTTAGCGAATTTAAATCGATATTATTTATAACCCATGTGTTCGGGCTTTTTCTACTTGATAGCAGCGAAAGATGCTAATGGACCACAATGTGGGCAAAGCTCTCCTCTGCATCGCGATACCTCAAGCACAAGTGATTTATGTCTCACGGTCTTTGAGTGGAGAGCTTAATGCTTGGAAAATCCTTTCTAATCGGCAAATGGAGTGTCTGGCAAAATAAGTTCGAAGGGAGATTTGAATCAGAATAGAACAGGAGGAGACATCACGGGTTTGACAGCCATAATGTCTATCGTTATAGGCGACATCTTCTGAAAAAAACACATTTATTTCGTTCACCGTCATGTGAATCGATCAGCCGGTGGCTTCTTAGTCAAAAAATTGGCTTCAATTATTAAGAGTGCTCAGGCTAATTGGTCTTGTGTCGTTAATTACTTTGTGTTTTTGTGAGAGGTGCCATGAAAGTGCATCTTCGGAATAATACTGGTGTTAGGCCCCGGGGGGTATTTGGGACCCTTTACAATGATTTGGCAGGGGTTTATTAAAGAATTACTTAAAGGAGTCAGAGTGAGGAAAACAACCTAATTTGCTAGACTATATTCGTATGCCGCGTACTCCCCCCTACTGCCCTCATCGTTTCCCCTCCCATCCCCCACTCCTTCACGCTGCGTTTACACTTACCCTATTTGTGCAGTCTCCCCGCGGCTGGATATGTTGACATGGTTGTTGGAAGGTGTGGGCGAGGCGACAGCGGACACCAGGTGTCTCAAGGACGAACCGCGTCCGCTCTTTGATTGGTGAAGTGATTCCATTAATCGCTTGTGTACAATGATTGCGTATTTATTTGCATATCGTTGTTGCTTGTGTCGGAATTTGCTAAACAAATTTGGGAATGAATTTCAATCGTACAAAGTTTCAAATTTTGACTACTGACAAAAGGAAAATGTATTTATTTTATAATTTAAAACATGACACTTTTCGTGTTGCTCCAAAGGTAATTTTAGTAATGTTATACATCACTCATAAGGTGGAGTTCTAATATGCCACGACGCAATGAACTACAGAGGTGGTGCATCCCGTAAAATAGCTATCTCACTTGGGCATTCCTCTATAAAAAAATCAATGAATATCGTGATCGGATTCCTTGGCTGGATTCCTTTGAGTGAAAAGCATCTTGCATTGTCGTGGTAACGAAGGAAAAGAAAAAATTATAAAATATTCAAACGTATAGATTCATGTTGTCTCCTGAATTAACACTACTTTTAAGAGCGAAATGCACCAAAATACTGGAACATATGATTTCTCCGATATTGTGGAGTCAAGTTCTTTATGGAACCGATGTTTTGTTATTTGCTCTATATAAGTTTCATCCATTATATCAATGTACTATGGGAGAGAAATGTTGGTAAAAATGCCCATTTGTTGGAGTAAATGGGTTGAGATTCCTCTGGCGGGTAGTTACTTCAAGTAACGGCAAAACGCTCCATAGTGTGTCTTCTTGGCGTTCAATTTATTACAATGGTCCGCGAGAAAGATAGCTGGGTAAATATTCATTTTTTCACTATAAAGTGCCGTGAGTGTACTATATACCATTTATGCGTACAAATTTCTGAAGTCAACAAGAATAAGTCACTTAAAGAATAACAAATTTGTTAACATTGTAAATTCTATGAGTTGAAATTATAGTTTCAAATTTTGCTTTTGATTATGCAATAGTTTGATGTTCTTTTCAACTCTTTCCTAATTGGAAGGCCTATGCCATTCTAAGCTCATTTACTTGGGAACATCAAGACCGCCTTCATATAGTGGTGTCCTTTAAGTGCTGACGTTTTGCCCATATGCAGCAAAATGCCGCAAAAAACAAACAAATATTCACTTCACAAATATTCTGGCGGCCATTGATTGTTTCGAATAGTAGTTTCATGAAATCGCGATTCAGATTTAAATTGGCAAGGATTGTGGCGAAATCGAAGAGATGACGACAGATGAATGTTAAATAAGCTGTGTTTGAATTCCTGGTTAAATCATTTGCTCGTTTAAATGTTAATATAATTGTTTTCAGTTGTGTACATTGTCTTTTTACCCCTTTGTACCCTCGAGCACTTCAGGCTTCGGTTTTTCTCCCGATACATACTGTCAGTCGACGTCTTCGATTAGTAGAGCTTCATATTGCATTCGCAGTTGTCCATCTTGAATAACTGCAGTCGGGGGTTGAATTGCAGGGTTCATTGCGGCAATCTTCTCGGACACACAAAAAACTAGATCCGAGCAAATTGACTATAATTACGAATTTTATCATCAAAATGCTGAATTTATGGGAATCTGGTGTAGAGGGTGACGTGGACCGTTGAGTTTTTAATACACGCCAGTCAGGAAGAACTGTTTATTGGATAAATATGGATAATATGACGTTCGTACAGGTCGACAGGGCAAGGAGAAGTGACGTGTGAGGCATAAAGGTGACTGCTCAAAAATATCAACTTCGCATTTGGAACATTTCTGCGGCAATTGTGGTAATCGATAAAAGCGGTATGAAACTTTTATGATGGAAGGATTCTCTCATCAATGTCTATTTTGAAGAATATATTTGATTTTCACTCCATAAATGTACGCAGTTGACCATATGCGCCTCTTCGCGACTACATCGTAGCCATTTCATTAGCATTTTATTTGTCCTGAGCTGGACATGTGGAAGCGTTGAGGATGAATATATAGGATATAGGTACTCTATTTTAAATCTACACTAAAAATTAGATTTGTGAGGAGTGGGATATAGAAAAAGAACGGGGACCCCTGGCCAGAGATGAAATTATAACAGGCTCCAGAATTTTCGGGTAAGGCGAAACAGCATAGAGAATTGTAGGTGACTGGCGAATATTGAAAAAAAAGTCCCAAAGAAATGTAATAACAGCATTTTCAGTCGGTGGAGAGGCTGTCGGTGTCGGGGTGATAGGTCCGGCCGGTGCTGTTTCTGATCTTGCTGTTGGTGAAATTTCTTTTCTTAGCAGGCGTTTGGCATAATCGCGCAGATTCTGGGTCAATAGGTTGTCGTGTTCTGGATGAATCTCACACCACAAAGAGTGTACCCTTGCCTTATTACACCTGCAATTGAGATCGCTGGTAGTATAGCATGCGAGGAGGTCGCCCCTAAGGGCTTCCGTCCACTCCACACGGGCTCCTTTTACTGCGGTCTTGGTATTATCGTTGCCTCTCCCAACTACACTAGGGCCCCAAAATCCGAGAGAGCCGGTTGTGCCCTACTGATGACTTAAAATTAAGAACCAGTTAAAATGCGAGTGGGGTGGTCAGCCCCACTCGTAGATGTCCACGACTAGCTGGCAATAGCCGTTACCAAGTACGCCGCGGGGTAGCTGTTAGTCCGCTCAAGTACCCATGTTTATTATTTATAATTTTTTTTATTTTACTCATTAGTGGAACAAAGTTTTACTCTGAGCAATATTAGTAAAAAATCATTATGTTTCGTAATTTTCCAACGGGTTTAGTTAGAGTGTCCCGGGTCAGGGTCCCGGTGGTCAGTTTAAATTTCTTTGATACTATAATCGATTACTAATTCAAAATGTGAAATGGGGAATTGCATCTTAAGTTTTCCCGGTAAAATGCAATGCATTACCTTTTAAACGCCAATAAATGTTTCGATAAATATTTGGATAAAACTGCACCCACCCACCTTTCAACAAGTCTCCGGTAATCTTCAGCATTTTTACTTTTAAAATTAATGGAAAATATTACAGAACATGACTGTTTATATGAACTCTGGATGTAGCCTGAGTTCTAGGTCTGCTGCTACTACGATAAATTACTTGTAAGAACGTTATGAGAGGCTATCATAGCCCCAGAAGGTGTCATAAAAATCAGGGCTTGTTGCTTAAATAATAATAATTTAACACAAACAATTCAAAGGAAGCCATTTGTCCGTTGCGTAGGATTTCTTAATATATTTAGATACGTTATGATGTTTGACCACGTTCTGAAGTGCTGCAAGTCTTATAACACATGACTCACTGGAAATTACCATATGGAAAGCTAGTAAGGAATGATATTCCTAGATTGAGATTGCTAAGAAAAATGAGGTGTTGGCAACACTGTGTTTAAAGTGACTGAAATAGGATGGTATTACTAGATATTATGAATGCCAACGGTAGCCTAGGTCGTTAGCACCATCGAAAATTGGGGGGTACTTTTGCAGAGAGGGGACTCGTAGTTAGTGAAGGAGAGGTGCAGATCCTGTGCTCTTACCTGCCGCATTAACCTTATCTCCGAGTGAAAGCTAACGACTACGTTCCACGTCACGCGAGGGAAGCTCTAAACCATCGTTTGTGCTTGCGTTTTCTTACTCCGTAGGTGGCATCAGTCTGGCTATTGCTTTCCAGCGGAGCCTGAAAATGCGGCACATCGACTCTTCGCGGGACTCCCCGTCCATTAAAAGCGGTCGCTCGCTCCACCGCCGTGACGACGTTCGAGGGGGGGGAGCGTGCCTCTTCTCGGGACGAGCGCGAGTTGAAGGGGAAGAAGGGGAATGATGGAGTTCCGATGGCCGAGAGGGGAGGATTATGGAGTGAGAGAGGTTTAGTTGGAGGGTTTTTTTAAAGATGTGTGTGCAGCGAGTGAGGAAGGAGGTGAAGAGGGAGGAGGAGGAGGTCGTGCCTCAACCTCTCCCTCTCTCTCTCGCACAAACCACTCTACCTAATTGAAATTCCGAAACTCCTCATTTCGAACTCGCGCGCGCGGAGCCCTTCTCCTCTAATCCTTTGGCGAGCACCACACACGGGGAAATCCCACACGCGTCCGTTCCTTAAACACTCACATTTGCGCACGAGCCACAGACTCTGCTCGCTCTCGACTGAAGAGAGAAGCTTCGCGATGCATCACGATGTGGGCCTGCCGCGTACTCTCTAGTCGGTCGATGCTCTTCTCTTCGTCGTGCGTCTGAAGGGATCGGATTTTGACTTAGATAAGACCCGTGCCTATCCGCGAGTGACTACTCATGCTGAATCCGATCTTGAGTATCGCTTTTGGGCTTTAATACAACGGCATAGACATATGCACCCACGCAGTGAGCAGCTGAAAACACTCACTATTAGGTAAAGTTTTGTAAGAAAGTAATCTACTGGAGGAAACACGTTGTAAGTCAACATAAATGCAATTGAAAGACAATGAGGCGTTTCGGCGTGATGGACAAATGAACAGTAGATAAGCGACTAACTTCTGTCTTCATCCGTGGATCAGCTTAAATAGTAAAATTTATAACGGCTGTCTGGCAATATGATGCAGTATTGTGAGAGTAAGTGTCCTCTTTTCGCATGACTATTGCGTGTTTTGGCTGTTCATCCATTAATGGTTTATAGGATGCGCTTAGTCAACTAAAGGTTATGTAATTGAAATTTCGGTGATATTTAATTTTGGAACGGAGGCTTCCGAGGAGTGGCTTGCATGAGGCAGGTCTTCCTGGTTCTTTCTATTTATTTGAGCATGAAATTACACGGGTTCTTATGCATTTTCTGCTTAATCCTGCAAGTTATGCATCCCCATTCAAGTCGATTGAATGCCAATTCAATGCAACTCGTGATGTGCCAATTTCACGTCGTCCGCAACGCGCACGAAATATTTCTTCAAGCGCTCGGAGTAAAAATCTGTTATACATTTTCCTATAGATGATATAAATTATTGTACATTAAGTAATTATAAAAGGTTCATTCTGATGAATAAAGCCTTGCGTTTCCATAAGAACCCGTGTAATTTCATGAACACTTCTCGTTCAAATATCTTAAGAAATGTGCGGCAAATAATTCTGAAAAAAATCAGGTAGCTTTAAGACGACGAAAGTAATGTTTTTAGCGAGTTTTATCGAATTCTCTTAAAATGAGCGAAAACAAGGAACCTCCTTTTAAACAATTTCCCTGACTAATTCAGATTTTCTTTCTCGTTGAAGAGACGATGAAGTAGAAAATGCTTTTATAAATTATTGTTGATTTCGCCATTATCTAGGAACTGGATTATTTTCCCATGTAAATGAATCGAAATAATTTGAAATTTATATTTAATCTATTCTAATTCACCTTCAAGTGATCATTAACGTATCTTTCCTGATGGAATATGACACTGCGTCATAAACTTGATAGTTTCTATACTCATAGTGTATATGACCATCTAACTTTGGATAACACATCACTTACAAGTTTGTCTTGAATCTCTGACAACGCCTTAGCAGCAATTGATTTTTGTCACCACGTCAAGTTTTCCCATGATTTCACTCCAAAGTTGGATGGCCACCATCCGGTGGTGGTGTGGATAGGTGAAACGAAACAATATTATCATTTCTTCATTCGTTGGGCAACCTATCGGACTGGACTGTTTTTGGAAATTCACAAAATTAAGGGAATGCCGGTATTCCTCTTCTAATTGCGGCACTGTTTTACTCGGCCGGATTTCATCCCTAACCAGTTGACCGGCGATAGCGATTCGCGGCTTATAAGGCCCTGGTGAAGATCTGGACTTCATTTACGTGGAGACTCACTAACGTTCAAATCGTGGTATTTATCACGTGCCTCTAATTCAACTTTGTATTCAAGCAATAATAGAAATGACTTGTCCGCCCGTATCATTTCGACAATGGTTGAACTAATTACCTCTGCCGGGAGACGTCAACCAGCGAAAACTTCGATGGAAATTATAATAATTCATTCAGGATCGCAAGTATAGGTCCGTATAAAGAAAAACAACTCTTCTCAGCCAACGTTTCGGAATATACTGTATTCCATCCTCAGGGCTACATACATAGAATATTTGAGGGTATAACAACTTTCATGAAAACATTCAACAACACACAAAAAAATATTTATAAATACCAAGTACAGTTTCCTTACTATTACCTAAGAATTTACGATTGGGTATTTAATCCATCTGCTCATACTTTAAAAATAAAGTTTCTATCATCATTATTTTGAAGAAAAAAATCATAAAACATACATATTTTGATGATAAGCATTGTGAAGTAAAAGAGACATCTGGTAAGGATATATTCGGTACATTTTAGAAACGACATTCCATTTTTTCTAGAAAACAGAGAATTTTGGTTTTCAGTATTTACAAATTATCACAGAAATATAAATCTTTAAAAACAGTGAAAATTAAGTATACCAAAATAAATAATGCATTATCATATGCATTTATAAATATCTCACAACATAACCATTACACAATTAACATCATAATACAAAGTTGTAATGTTATCATATATAAATACTGTTGTCACAAAAAGTTTTTATGTCGTACCAAACTATATAGTCAAAACAGTTAACAATAAAACAGAGGAAAAGAAAATACCCATAATACCTTTAACATTGTTAAATACATACACTTGTATGTATTGCACAGACCTAGCATGAGAAGTATTGGAGGGTTTTATAAATGTGCTATTGTACTGGTATTAGGTTCAAGACATTACTGTAGGCTTTACGAAGTTTATCTATATCAGTTTTCTTGTTGCAGGTATTTGTATTGCTAGAAATGCGAATCATTTCTTTAATCTGGCGTTTCTTCATATTAGATTCATAGTCAAGAATGGAGGCATTATCAAAATTAAAATTATGATTGTTATTTATTGAATGTTGAGCTAGGGCACAACTTACTCTGTTGTTCTTTATGTCTGACTTGTGGTTTGCGATTCTATTAATGAGATATTGACTATTTTCACCAATATTTAACGTGTGACAGTTATTACACGGAATGGAATATACAAGATCACTTTTCATTTTGGCCTTAATAGGACACTTAGTTTTAGAATGAAGAAGTGTTTGTATGGTTTTTTTATGGCTATAAGAATTCAGATTTGGCCATTAAAAACCATTACATATGTTAACATACAATAAATCTGATTGCTTATCTATTCTATCAATAAGAACACTTTCTACTTATTTTCAAATTATGAACTATATTTATTCACTTTTGTAATTCTCTCCACATTGTAGGTTAAATATTTGCCCGTACTAACTTATAAAATACAACATGTCACTCAATAGAAACAAATTATAAATGAATCACAATATTAGGTGAATTTTTTACTCTTGTAAAGTCTTTCACATTGGTTTCTTCGCCCTTTGGGCCACAGTGATAATTTCCGTTGGGAATTTTTATTTGCCTTCACGGCTAGATATTCACTCCACTTGTTGCACAAAAATGTATTCACTTGCACAAATAAATACCCATTACTAATTAATTATGATTACATACAAACATATATAGTGACTTCTTTAATGGATCTCGGCATGACACACATGCTTTGCACTAATCCCTCGACTGGCTAAAGAAAATCTCGCCGTTAACGTCAACTGCTGTCTCGCTACAGCTACTCGGCCGCAAAGTCGAATGCTCCCTGGTAATGTCTCGGGTAATTTCCTGCTGAACTCGGCTTACTTCCTTTTACAGTACGGCTAATGCTTCCCTCTTACCGGAAACCACTACTTTAGAAATACTTCTTCAGTTTTCTATGGTCTCTATGACGTAATTTCACCGCAGCGAGTGGCGTGGATTCGAACTATATCTTCGTTGATTGTTTAAACTGCCAGCCTCGTATAGAGTAATTCGCCTGTATGAATACCAATTTTCTCCCTTCTTCTATTAAAATGTTCTCGAAGGAATTTCCCCTCGTTTCTTTTCGTGTGCAGGTGTTCAGAAGTTTAAACAATAGTATTTGGCTGCTATCGACTATGGTTTGGTTTCAGTCTTATCACGTTGAGATCGTGGTCGCCGCAGCGTAATTGTTGCTACCTCTCAACCCGAACAATGCAGGAATCAAAAAATAGAACTCACTGCACGCACGTGGTTGCTTTTAAAATATTCCTATTGAAATGTTCAACGGCGAATTATTCACTATGGCTAGGATTACGAGATGTAACACACTTGCGTGAGGTATCATGTCTTTTGAAGGAGAACCATTAATGAGTGAGTTTCTGCCGAACGAATGAGTCTGAGATAAATTTCACAAAAAGATTGGAAACGTGTTTCAAGGTTATCTATTTCCGCCATAAAGCGCAGACTTCGTCAGTGCCTCCCATTTTTCGAGGATGGAGCATTGTGGGTAGAAACTCTGGGGAATGACGCAACAGTGGCTTTGGTCGCATCGCGTTATAATTGGCTCCCAACGAAATGATTCGCTCCTATTGGGACTCTTTTGGCGTCGCGTCGGAGGCTGTGAAGTAAGTTGAGGGAGAGTGACCGATTAGTGATGCTACATGTACAATGACTGGTATTCACAGGAACCCCTTGTTCCCATGGGAACCCCTCCACAATAACTCGTCAAGTATGTGATAAACCAGATATTTGCTTTATTATTTGAGGGACTGTTTGTCGGCCTCGAACCTCGCTGCGCTCCTTCAACCTCCGAGGCGGTCAGGTATTCAGGTTGCGGAGGAAAGGAGTTGTGTAAGTGAAGCAAGATGCCTTCGTTCCATTGATTCTTGACTCGGGTGACGGGGGTGGTTGGGGGCAGGGGATGCGGCGCCCCTTTCTTTAAGCCCCCTGTGGGCGCGGACGGGGGAGGGAGGCGAAAAGGGGCCCACCCCCGCCCCATCAGCTTCCCCTTCGGGATGAAGGCCCCCATAACGAAGGCACGCAGGGACAAAGGATCCGATCACTCCGCAATGCCGTTCATTGGGCGGGGCTCCTCCTCCCAAATGATTGCGTGAGGTTGGAGGTTCCTTCTTATTCTGAAGAAGAAGGGGCCGATGCGATTGGGGCCTTCTTCCGCAAAGTATTCGCGAAGAAGGAAGCGAGGGAGGCTCCACCACCCGCCGTCAAACGGGAGAGGGAAGGAGACTAAGCCACTCTTCCCTGTTAAAAGAGAGACCCCTGCCGGCCTTATAAATAGTCATTCTACGCACGTCCTCCTTTCCCTCCTCCCAATTACTCTTCTTATATGGGATGAGTGTATACTGTACGCATGTCGTGTAAAACATGGACACATCCCTCTGGGCAAAGACCTTATATTTGCGCCCCCCGAGGAGCGTCTAGCCCACCCTCCTCCCCACCTCTTCTCCCCTCCCCTTCCCCCTCTCCTATTCAAAGCAGACAACTGCTTTCCGAGGGATCATTGCGCTCTTCCGTGTCGGATAACAGTATTGAAGGTAGCATTGCTGATACTTTTCGTAGGAACGCCGTCAATCCCTTGCCTTTTCAGGATGAAATATCCGTGGAAAAGGTGCCATGAGAAATGGAGGAAAAAGGTTGATGGAGGCTATATAAATGCTCTCAGTGGTACTTATCATCGTTAAGTATTCTACAACCAGAGCGCAGAGAGTTTATCTCAATCTATCTATCTCCCACCGTGGAAGCGAAGCGCGCCCATATCTCAGTGCTAAATTCAAAGTCAAAGTTAAGTAAACTGGGTCCCATATCTTCCAAACCCCTCTTCCACCTTAGCCATCCTACTTTCTGCCGGAGAAATTGATGCTAAAATATGCATATTTTTATGTTTATATTGTTTGTAACCAAGGAATGGAAAGAGGGCATCGGGAAGTTATACTCCCACGCTCCCATATATAAATGTGGGAGCGTGGAGAGCGTGGTGGCCTAGTGGGTAGAGCGCTTGGCCACTGATTGAAGGGTCCCGGGTTCAAATCCGGGTGAAGCCTATGGACGCCCCCGAACAAAAAAAATCCTCGGAATACGAGGTGGCCCAGGGAAAGGAACTGGCCTCCCTACCCTGAATGTGTGAAATTCACACGCCTGTGGCTTAGTCCGGTTTGAGCTCTACCTTCAACTATCCAAACCTACCTTCGGGTTGAATCACTGATTGAGTGATATTGTATGTAACCAAGGAATGGAAAGAGGACATGGGGAAGTTACTTCGTGGAATTCACCGTACTTGGAGGTTAATTATTTAAGATCAAGCCCAAAAGTATTTTAATATTTACAAGCTCATGTTTCCTCCGCCATAAAAATTTCCTTGACATGTTGGAACCTCACGGTCTTTTTTTCCACGTTCCGGGCGCAATAGATCATTGTTTTGGAGTGAGCAGTCGCTCCCGGCTGATACACGGTCGACGCAGACAGCGGCTCGAATGCCTTGCCCTTGGCATTCCTAGAACTTGTCAACGACGTATACCGCTCACCAATGATGCCAATATGGCGCTACGAAATCGGCACGCCTTGAGCGAGAGTATGATCTCTCTGTGTGCTCTGGTATTCTTCAATTGATTGGAAGTTTTTAGGAACAATATATTTGTGAAGTATCCTCTTCCGTGCTGTGATGCAATTCTGCTTCACCTGCTTGTCTTTTAGCCCTCCGTTTAATGTCTCCGGAGCCCTTCTCAGCATTTCCGTCTCCTCTCTTGCATTTCATAAGTCGCTTTCTTTTTCTCCCGCGCTAACCCCACATTCTCCCTAACCTCTTTCATGCATCGCGATCAGTGAAAAAGAGAAATTGGAAGTGTATATTCTATTCCAGGCAGAATGTGAATGAGAGGGAGATATTGTGGCCGCGCAACAGAATAGAGTTCAAAGAGAGTCGTAGAATTACGATTGGCTGGCAAACCGCTGAAGAGAAGGAAAAGTAATAAACATTCTGGGATGAAAGGAGGAAATTTATAAAATAAGCTTAACTTAGGGTGGAATTTTACGAACGACTCGAGGAGCGGCTTACTGTGGTAGGAGCGTTTTCTTGCAGAGGACACGGCAACTAAAAAGTATTATTTGGTGGAGACTACCAAAAAAGCTACTATCACTATGATTATGTAATAGTGGCGCTGTTAAGTATTTCCTCGGACCATCAGCTGCGGCTAATTTCCTTGGGAGGGATGCGAGGTCCCGGATAAAAGCGGTAATGTTTGGGCAAAACAATTTTTCCGATTTTTTCTTATCCTTGGAATAAAACAAAAATCCTAAGAAAATTTTAATTAGAGACATAAAACCTACTTTTTTCACTAATAAACATTGGAATATTCAATATTAATTTACTTGAATCGCTTTTGTACCTGCTACTAATAGAGTCACATTATTATTTTTCACAGAGTAACATTATTATTTTTAAAATATGTCATCCCAGTTTAAATTCCAGAGTTGCTATCCTCTTATTAAGATCAGTCTGCAATTGGGACAAATTACATGAGACCCTGTTCAATAATAATTTTACCCTAATACATAATATTTAAAGCGATATAATTTAGTTTAAAAAATTACCTTTTTACTCAGTCTATAAGACAACTCACGTAGAAGGCAAACTCATCAAATGACGGGTGAGAGGCAATATGATTACGCTAAAGACATTCCATTTTAATAGCATTCATGCTTCTCACAGCTTACATATATTGCAGCTTAGCTTCTCTATTATTATAAAATAATTATCACGGCTTACTTTTTAGCTTACAGATATTTCAAGTTATTGCAATAGTGTTGCTTAACAGATAACAATCTGATGATACATACTAACGAAAAGGAAACGTAACAGAAATCTTATTGATCGTGATACTAGTGCATGAAATGGTTTTTATTCTTTTCCATTTTGAGACCAAAAATCCAATGCTTTTGGATCCAATTCAAGTCAATCAATCTGGATCCATTCCTTTAAAATTTCCAGATTTATATGGTTTTTCAGTCAATTTCATGATGCAAGCGCTGTCTTTGAGAGTATAGGTAGATTTTTCTGGGTGATTAGGAGTAGTGATTTTAGTTGCCACCGATTACTCTGCATGTTTATTTGTTATTCTACTTCAATGGCTGTATTGATGATACTAAAATAAGACCAGATTCTTTCATAAGCTATAGTAGGAAGGCTAATTGCAAAAAAACATTGCTCGTGGGTTCAGAACCGTAGTACTGTGAAGACCTTTCCACCAAAATCCTGGATTGGTATGTTTATTGAATTCCAACTCATTTCCATGGCTCTATAAGAAATACAATTTCATAAAGATGGCGTAACATTTCTAATCTCATGTCCAATATAAGCTTGCAGTGATTCAACATTTTCTAAACTGTCGCAATGAATGGCAAATAATTCGTAAATAGTTGTCTGGAGAAAAAGAGGCTACTTCGAGTGAGAATTGAACCACGGGCAATCGGATTTCTGAGAGATAAGGGAATCCTGGTATCACACACCCGCACACATGTGACCGGCATATTAGCACAAAAATCCAAGACCCGTGGCTCCATGCCCAGGAAACCCTTTTTCATCTGGCAATTTTCAATATATGCCACTGTGTTAGATAGCCGTACACTTTTGTGTCGAGTGTCCTACCACATTTTTGAAATGTAAATGGTCTAAAAGCAAACTTTTTTCTCATATGTGAGTAAGCACTGGTTTTTCTTCTAGAAAATTAAGAGAAGATGCTTATTATTTATCCTGGGATGGATATTCTACTTTCTTCTAAAGCTGAAGAACATTTTAAATGAGAAGCAATTACCCTCTTAGGCTTGAGTTTGTGCAGAATAAGTGGGTTTTAATAGTCGCCAGGAATTTTACAAATTTACTCTGAAATTATCATTTTCCGTTCGCAGAATAGAATAAAGGAAATACATATATGACGCTCTCACCTTATTATCTGAAGACATTAAGGCAATCAGTAAGTGGAATTTCTTGAAATTATTCTTTCCTATTTTGAAAATTTCAGAACATAATGACAGAGCTACCCTTCTTAGTTTTTGTTGAATGTTTGAGACTTCTAGCATTTTTATTACCTAATTTTAATTGTTTTGTATTAAACACTAAAATAATAGCATGAACATTTTTCATGCTCTTTTTCATGCATGCAAAGTAGGTATTTTGATGATGAGGTAAATACAGTATGAGCTCCACATCCCAAGGTTCATTAATTCAAATACTGGCAGTGAACACGATTTTTTAGTGAAATTCTGATCCCTATGTGGGTATTTTAACAGCCCTTCAAATGCCGTTATCTCTTTGTCAGATGGAACGTGAAACTTTGGACCCGATGGCTTTAATCACTTCAAGTAGGCCAATGCCGATGACAAGTTTTTCTCCATCTATCTTTCGTTCCCCAAACTACCATATTCATACTTGCCTGCTATCCCTCATACTGTATATGACATCAATTAGTTGCCATGGCGCTTATAAATGGTGGCTTGACAATGGCCTTAACTTATTTTAATAATTATGAATGAACTCTTATGCTTTAATATCTCTCAGCTACAAATTAAGCTCATGAGTAGAACATTTACAGTACAAAACACAATGATTGGTGGCTGATAAGAATACTCTGTGTTGATTTAATGTTGTTTGAATTACTATAAATGCAAATAAATTTGACTAACTTCGTTTTCCATAACGTGTAGGCATTATGTAGCTGCTTATGTAGCTCCCCATGTCTTGCTTATTGGTTTTAAATGTATTGATAAAACATTGAGCTTGGTGTTGTTGATTGAAGGTGAAGTTTTTGATGCTGCGTCCTTGGAGTTTTGCCGTCAACCACGGAACATCAAAAGAATAGCTCCTCTGATTTCGCACTCTGCTTTTCCTCTCTTGCACTCGGCGTTAAAATAGCAACGTCGGCCCCAGTGGCGATGGGTTAAAGCCCTTACCTGCTAATCTGAGGGTCGCGGGTTTGAATCCTGCCGTAGTGAATTTTTTCTCCACTCAGAACGTGGGTGTTTGTGCTCGTCTGTTGTTACTTGTTGAAGCAATTCTTGTTGAAGGCCGGTTGAGCTGTTATCGGGGTTGTGGAATTAAATAAAAAAACTGGTTGACAAATGGCGACCATGTTACGTATGGGACAGTTTATCATTTTGATAACATTCTGCCAACATCCTGGCATTATTTACTTGCTTAGAAAAGAGAGGCGTTATAGAGAACTTTAAATAGGTACATTACCATCCATCAAAATAAGATGTCTGTTCCACATGAAATCCTCACAACAGTCCAGGAAGAATGATATGTACAGGGATAATTTTTTAACTTCTCTGATTCGAGTTCAAAAAAGTATATTCGGTTACTAACGGAAAGTAACAGCATGTTTCGGACATGGCGCTCGACTGTAACATTTATACACTAGCAACTCAGAAGAGAAGGCAGGAGAGGGGGCATTTCTCATGAAGTAGTACTCCTCGCGTAGCAACAAAGTAAGAGTCGGATTTTCTACAAAAATGCCTGTCTCTTTCTTCGTGGAAGCCAGCACCTGAGCCACTGTACAAATTTGATATCCATTATATTTCATTGTAATAAAACAATTAGGGACTCGTAAATGCTCAACTTGTTTACTTTATTAGTGAATAGAACATTTATGTAATTTTCAGGAGTGCAAAATCTGATACTCAAAAGAAAATTTAGACAAATACGGAAGCATAATGTTTTCAATTATCCATTACTGTTTGCAGTACTGTCATCTACTATCGTATTCCCACTGAATTCTGGAGCAGGAGGATTAATAATGCTTGAGTGATTGTTTCCTGGTCTTCAAAGTTTCCAGCAATTAAACATCTCTTTTCCGGAGCACTATAAACCATCGACTGAGGACATAAAAACTAATTATCTATACAAATCCGTAGCCCACCCCACGGGGCCGTTCGACAGGTCACCGTGGTACGATTTCGCCCTGGGATATCTCATGTTCATTTCGGTGCCATCGGTGGGGTTGGACATTTAACTCTCGCTCAGTGACCTGAGATGCACGCTCGCTAATGCGCATCATATGTCCGCTCTCCCGAAATGCCTGCATCAGCCCCTGGCCAAGTCGATTCATTATGCGGAGGGGTGTCTCGTGCAGGCCGGCTGACCCGCAGGTTGAATTCCACTCGAATTCGAATATCGTTTTTGTATCTCGCGATATTTTGGTCGTCCCAGGGACCCACGACGTCCTCACGGCGTGACGTTCGTCCCCGGAAGCACACCTCTGTCATCTAATCGCGTCTCGGACTTGCGCCACTTAGCAAATTGCCTCCCCGCCCCTCTTCCCAGCCCCCCTCGACATCCCGTCCTCCTCCGCATTAGGGCTCGTTTGGTTGCTGGGGGCAAGGTGGGGGGGGGCGCTATAAGAGGGGTTATGGAGGGCAGGGGGTGGGATAGAGCACGTTGAGCGTTTCGTAATTTATAATTGGGCTCCAAGTGTTGTGTGCCCCTCTCTCCTCTACCCCTCCCCCCTCGCCCCTTCATACGACTTCCGCCACCCCCTTTCCCGGAACCTCTCTCAAGCGCTCCCCCCCCCCAACCTCCTGTCTCGATAAAAACAAAAAATCCTCTCCCCTTCCGCCTCCTTTGCCTCCAACTACCCTCCCTGCCTTTTCCTTTACCCCTTCCATTGAAAGATTAGCGCTGCTCCCGAGAGCACGAGATCCAGACTCCTGAATCCGCACCGTGCGACTCAAATATTTATCGTACTTATAAAACAACGGCAGCAGCTAGCTAGCGACTCAACCTTAACCCTTCCCTCACCTCATTTTAACTCATTTCTCTTGCCTCCGAAGATTATGCAATTGAAAACGAACTACTTCGAGTAAATGACGGCAGGTCATACACAGATTATTACAATAGTTCAGAGCTGCTTCTTGGAAGAAGCGTGTGATGGAGATGAATGGCAACGGCAAGTGAGTGGAAAATGAATCTTTTCCAATACTGTGTTCCGTAAAAGGTTGGTAAGAATATGGAAAGTAAAAATAGGTGGAAGATTTGCGATAATTCTTTTGCGGACACCTCGATACGATGAATTGTGGTTGAGCCGAGTTGTGGATGTTACAAAGTTTGTATTGATTCTGTAAATCTATGTATTTTCACATAGTAACGCCTGAAAAATCGAGTTCGAGTTGTGGATGTTAATTTTATTTGTGGATTGGTTCACGTATGTTGAACATTCATACGAGAATCATAATATTTTAATCCGTAGAAGAAATAAAATGGCTAATTTTAAACTTTTACACGGTTTACATTTTCATCATTCATTCGTGGAAGGGACCATTGGGCACCATTCACGTCAACTCAGCCGTATTCGATATATTTGTTGAGAAAAATGTCGTTTGTCAATCTTTTATTGCTATTCGGATGAATGGATATTGAGAAATAACCGACGAACGATGCGATATTTTTAAGTCAGCCTTTAGTAGGCCATTGATGTAGAGGTCATGTGTACTTTTGAGGTTTTTGATGTCACGAAACGCATGAGAGCTGAGAACCGAACAGCCTCACTCGTGTACTACTTGGCGTGCGCCGAAGATGGGCCTCGCAGAGTGCTTTAAGAGGAAGAGGTGGAGGGTGTGGGGCAAGCAGTCTCCCCGTTTGGACCCACCCTCACACGCGCGACTCGTCCGTGGTGATTGGCAGACGGTGCAAAGACAATGAAATGTGCGGCGGCAAAGGAAAGGGTGGATCGTGGTGGGAAGCGGTTTGGGATTGGAGGGGGTATGCCGTAAACGCGTCGTTGTCCTCGGGAGTGAAGGAAGTTGGGAGGGAGGGTATTATGGGAGAGTGAGCGGACCCGCCCTCATCTCCTCCCCTCCTCTCGCCACTCTCGTGTACGCTTCTCGATTGCGGCGGCCAGAGAGGGGTGGGGTGGGGGTTGGTTATCGGGGGCGGGGCGGAAGATGGGGGGACGTGGAGGGTGGGACATGAGCCGCTGGGGGGCGCTCGCCTCTCCGTGGTGGATCACTCCCGTTTGTACGTGCGCCGTAAACCTCCCAGGAAGTTATGTCCGGGCATCCATCCACCCCGTAATTGCAGCCCCGTAATTATCCACGGAAGGATTTATTTTTTCGTTGCGTTTTTTTTTAATGGACCATTTATTCTGGGTAAATAAAATATTACGAACTTATTATGCAATTATTAAACGACAACTTAGTTGAAAATGCTGATAAAAATCATTGCATCGAGTAAGTAGTGATTAACACCAAGGTCATCTAAAGAACATTTCAAATTGCGAGTTATATTCGTTTTAGAATTTCGGAGGGTATGGAAATTCAATCGATTCAAATGAAAAACGTAGCGTTGCTACCGATGTAGGAATACATGGAAATACCTCGCTGTAATATCTTGGACTCCACCATTATATGATAAACCGCTTTGAAGTTAGTGTTCATTTTGGAAAACCGTTAGTTTGTCTGATGATTTGCAGGTAGATTTTATGAAAATTCTAATTAAATATCTTGGCTTCCATTTTTTGGGCTACATATTAGTGATGGGCAGTTTCGTTCCTTTCTCGGATTCGTTCCTTTCGTTCTCGTTCACTAAAAAGAACGAGTTTAAAGATTCTTTCCTTTTCAAGTTGTGCCTGGGAATTCGGGCATTAGGGTACATGTCAATGATATGATTCAATATGATTCGTGCTATTTTCTCTCGTCAATTACTCGTTGCTTCAAATTGTTTAAATAATATACGAATTTTACGCTTTCAAAAGAAATACACAGGTGATAATTACTTAACCACGGCCCACTTAGTATCCCATTATGGGCTAGAATCACACTACCTACCGAAGATTATGAAGGTAAATCTGGCTTTCCGTCCTCCAGCTAATATCTTTTTTGTGAAAAACTCCCGTTAGTGGTGAAAATGACAATGTAACCCAGTGAAAGTACAAGGAATGCGCATTTAAGAAATGTAAGAAACATACCAGTGTGTTGGATAGTAATAGAGAGACTCGCTTTGCTCGCTAGGGAGTTGGGCTCCCAACGTCTTAGTCAGTGGAGGCGTGAGAGAAAGAAACATGAAAGATTTTCATTTTGGCACCATGTTGCCAGAGAACTACGCGGGAGTATGGGTTTTTGCTACTTATCCGTAAAGTTCATGTGATGGCGCATGCGCCTGTCAAGTTTCAAGGTAATATCTTCACTGGTGAAGGTATGGAGGAAAGAAACATTCGAAAGATTCACGAAAAGCCGACTTTGGCATAATGTTACCAGACAACTACGAGAAATGAAGAAAACGAATAGCAGAAAGTTGTAGGCCTGAATGAGATATAAGATCTAGAGAAAACCGCCCAACAGATTCGTGATCCAAATTCTACTTAACCCTCTCATGCATGGTGTCCTCATATGAGGACGCCAAATCTCTCTCACTACAATGTAACCAAATGTAAATGTATCGGTTTCCTGAGCTACTAGCAGCTTTTTCATGATGTTCCGATCCAGCAGAGACAAAGAAACTTTGTATTAGTGCTACATTGTCCCTCTTGGAAGTCAGCAAAGGAGTGGGGCTAGTGGCGCTGTGATCGGAGCGTGGAAGCTCATTTTTGTGCTGTGATTTCAAGGGTCTACAAGCAGTGGATTTCGCCTGTGAGTATAAATATTTGATTTTTGATGCTCAATTTATTATTTACGGCAATAAGTTAAACAAATTTTATATCTGTAAATATTTTAATGGAACAAATGTCATGCGTCCTCAAATGAGGACATTATGCGTGTACAAGGTCAAATGCATGCATAAAGTGGAGTGTTGTTTATTCCAAGATTTTCACATTCTTTCATGTCTAGCAAATCAATGCTACTTTCTTTGAGTGTTAGTCATTATAAGTAATGTTGTATGATATTTACAAACAGTACAATGACTACGTTCTAATTAGTACCATAATTTCTATTGCCAATAACTATACAAGTTTTGCGGTAAAATTGCTATTGATCCTTTCACAGGAAATGAGCTTACATATAAGTTATTTTTATCACTTCTAAGTAACTAAATGTTACTTTTAAATTTTATTATTTTTGCAGCAAATATTAATTTTTTTTAAAAAATACTATTTTTCCACCAAATATTAATATTTATTTGTAATAAATAAGAGAACGTTCATAAGTCAAGAGATTGTAATATTCAATAGAGTTAATTGAGATAGTATTTTTGTGAAGAAGACTTGTGGCATGTAAGTTTATTAAAACTGAGACTTTGTTATAGGATAACACAACCTACTGAGTTCGCTTGCTGATACCGACCCAAAAAACGAACTAAGGACGTTATGGTAAGTATTTGGTGCTCCAGTTTCCGTTTTTTCACTCTTTGAAATAATTGATAATATTGTCATTCGTTAAAATTTTAAGTATATTTCAGTATTACAATCAGAATGTTGGCTGGAACAATATATATTTATATTCGTTTCCCAAAATATATTGCATGAATGACCTTGTTTCAACTAGCTAACAAATAGCATATATTCCTCAGGATCGCATATGCATCTCAACTAGATCAAGAAAACGACTGGAGCAGTGTCAGATTGTTGAAATCCTCAATGAAGATTCAGAGGATGGAATGGATTGTGATAGTGATGGCTCTCTCCATTATCCAGGAAACACTTCAGAAATATCTTCTTCATCTGACGAAGATAACGGTGGCATTGCAACATCCAACAATTGTGCAAGTACAAGTCCATTGATATCTGCGAGTTTTGGGCGATCGCCATCCCCAGCTAATCGTAATGCAATATGGTTTGCTGAAAAGGATAACCCTTTATTAGGATCTCCCCCTTCAACTAATTCACGGATGAAGGTAAACGTCAATGGAGAGTTTCCTGTCGAATACTTTTTAGGTTTAATTACAGAAGAATATATGAAAGATTTAGTAGAGCAAAGTTGCCTATATGCATTTCAGAATGGCAAAGAAAATTATAAACTGACTGTTTCAGAATTGAAAGTTTTTCTGGGAATTACTCTTGTCATGACGTACGTAAAATATCCCAGAGTTAGACTCTATTGGTCTTCACTGGACACTGGTTTGAAACTTTCATTGGTGGCTGAAAACATGACTATTAACAGATATGAAGAGATAAGGCGATATCTGCACTTCACAGATTCTTCTAGGATACCAGCAGATAACAGGGACAAGTTGATTAAAATTCGACCATTTTTGGACTTTCTCCACAAATCATTTCATAATGCCCTCGATCCAGAAGAATTCCAATCAATAGATGAGATGATGATTCCTTTTAAAGGGCGCTCATCCTTGAAAAATTATCTCCCAAAAAACCAAAGAAATGGGGATACAAAACGTAGGTTAGGGCTGGGGTGTCTGGATATATTTTCTGGCTTGAATTGTACCAGGGGGCATCAAAACAGCCACCCTCTGAATGTGGTGCAACTGGTGATGTTGTTCTTAGGTTATGCCATTATATTCACCATCTAAATGTGAAGGTATATGCAGACAATTTTTTCTTTAGTCTTCCCCTCGTTAGAAAGTTGAAAGACATTGGAATATGGTACGTTGGAACATGTAGGGAAAACAGGTTAAAAGAAGCAGTAAAAAAGTTGAAGGATGTAAAAGACTTAAAGAAAGGTGGGAGAGGGAGTTCTTCCATTGCTTCTTCTTCAGATGGTATAACTGTGGCTCGGTGGTTTGACAATAATGTAGTGCATACTATATCGTCATACGCCGGAATTCAACCCATGGGAAAAGCCAAAAGGTGGTGCAAACGGAATAAGGAGTATGTGGATGTAAACCGACCCGTGAGCATTGAAATTTATAACAAGCATATGGGAGGGGTAGATCTGATGGATTCCCTTGTTGCATTGTACAGAAACGATATACGCAACTCAAGGTGGTATATGAGGATATTTTACCACATGTTGAATGTGGCGGTGGTTAACGCCTGGCTATTATGGAGGAAAAGCAATAACGTACCAATGGATCTACTCGAATTCAAGAGTCGGGTGGCAAACGGACTGATTTTCAGTGGCAAAGCAGAGCAATCGAGAAAAAGGGGACGGTCAAATTCATCAAGCCCTTCCTCGCTGCCGATGAAGAAAAAACCGACTCATAAGGTCATAGATGAGCTAAGACTAAGTAAATGTGGCCACTATCAAAAAAAAAGTGAAAGCAATAACGCAAATAGGTGTCGGGACAAGAGATGCACAAGCAAAACCAGGTACATGTGCGGCACTTGCTTGGTTCCGCTATGTCCACATTGTTTTGAAAGTTTTCACTCGTAATGTGCATTCAGGGGCCCAAAAATATATATTGTAATAAATGTTAAACATTTTGTAACAATGGTAGTTTTAGAATTCATATTTAAAAATAATTTTTATCTGGAAGTGCCAATTTTTTGTAAAGTTATCATAAACGTTTGCTTGTAATTTTTATGTTATTTTCCTTGCCTTGTTGCAAGGTTGATGTTAAAAATATTGAATGTGATATCATAAATAAATTAACAAAATGTAGTAACAAACACCCGAAAAATGTTTTTATGAATGTTAAATAAACAATTAAAGATATCATAATACTAAAAGTATAGTTGAATATTTTTTCTACCTAAAAGATCCAATTCATAAGTTTATCGGATTTTATCACGATGACCTGTTTCAAGCATAATGTCCTCATATGAGGACGTCAAATTTTTGCCATTAAATGGCAAATATGTTTATTTATAACAATATTACTTCAATATTATGGTCAATCACACGTAGAAACTCTATTGAAAAAATTTATATCGCTTGAATTTAGTAACTCATGCATGAGAGGGTTAAGAGAGCGCAGTCTAAAATCCGGAAAATCCGACTTTGGCGCCATGTTTCCATCAAAGTATAAGTGTTAGAGAGTAAGAATAGGCATAAAGTTGTAGGCCCCGATGAGATCTAGGTAAAACCATCCAACAGATTTGAGATACTCTTCTAGTTTAGAAGCTACAGTGGAAAAACAGAAAAATCCAACTTTGGCGCCAAGTTTCCAGCGAACTATAAGTGTTAGAGAAGAAGGATTGGCATAAATGTTATGACTTGATAAGATCTAAAAAAGCCGCCCAACAGATTTGATATCAGACTCTTTGTTTAGCAGCTACGAGACGTGAGGGAAAGAAATGTTCGAAAATATCACTTTGGCACCATGTTGCCATAGAACTACAAAAGAATCCGCGTTTTTGCGAAGTATCCGTAAAGATCATGTCAAGACGCATACCCCTGCCGACTTTCAAGGTCGTGCTTACACTTGTAAGGGCATGAAGGAAAGAAAAATTAGAAAGTTTCATGAATTAGCCCACTTTGGCACCATGTTCCCAGAGAACTACGAGGGATGAAAAAAAAACGGATAGCAGAGAATTGTACGCCTGCATGAGATCTAATAAAACCGATCAACACATTCGAGATCCAACTTCCAGTTTAAAAGCCACAGACGAAAAACAACGAGTTTCACGAAAAGCCGACTTTGATATCATGTTACCAAAGAATTAAAAGGAATGGAAAACAACGAATAGAATAAAGTTGTAGGCCTGACTGAGATCTAAAAACACCGCCCAACAGATTCAAGATCCGACTACTAGTTTATAAGCTACAGTCGAAAAAAAGCAACTTTCACAAAAATTCCAAATTTGGCGCCATGTTACCAGCCAACTATTAGTGTTGGAGAAAAAGTAATGGCATACAGTTGTAAACCTCGATGACATCTAAAAATCCGTCAAAAAATTTGAGATCCGACTTTAAGTTTGGAAGGTACAGTGGTAAACTGGGAAATGGTTTACTAAATTTCGTGTTTGAGGACCTCTGGTGTTAAAATTAAGCAACAAAGAATAACAGGGTTTGTCAAATCTTGTAGAATATTCAATCTTCCAATATAATATGTCGTCAGATTCTAGATCCGACTTACCGTTCAAAAGACATGAAGGAAGAACAGAAAGTCTTTTTTTAGAAATGCCAAAAAATCCACCATTTTTAATTTTATAGTCAGTTTAACGATAACTAATCTTGATTTTTACTTATTATTGGTGAAAATAAATCAAAGGTACATGCGCCTGTCATGTTTCAAGGTCGAACCCCCACCAGTAGAGGCGTGAAGGAAAGAAACATTTGACAGTTTTACCAAAATTCGACTTTGGCACCATGCTACCAGAGTACTATTAGAGATAGAAAAAACAAAAAGCAACAAGTTGTAGGTAACGATGAGATCTCAAAAATAGTTTTCAGATCAGAATCCTAGTTTAGAAGTTATAGTAAAAAAACCGCAAAAATTGGAAATTCTTCACTAAATGTTGTTTGAGGACCTCCGATTTTTTTCTTCTGTAAGCCAACGTTTATTTTATAATATTTTGCCGTTCGATGTATAACATATTAACATACGTCATTCCATCTTCGTCTTCAAAGTACCTGGCCTGTCATCTCTGCGAATTGGTTGAGTCCTCTCTCTCCTTGGATTATTTTTGTTCATATTGCATTCCGTTCATTTAATTGATCCCCTACGTTCCTATGAATCCTTTCCTTTATTTCATTCCTTTCGGTCCATCGCCATTCGTTCCTTTCGGTCCTTTGGAACGAGAATATTTCCACAACCGGATTCGTTCCTTCTCATTCCATCAGTGGATTCGTACCAAATAAACGAATCGTTCCGAAATGGGCCATCACTCTTACATATGGAATGGATGACATAGATTCATTGCCCGTGGATGAAATTAAATTATAGAAACAGTTCGAACTCAAATAAAATCCTGTAGGTTTACAGAGATTTTACAAAAGTAGATTTCACGACATTATTTGAGGACTTTGAAACTGTTGTAGAAGTGTAGAGTATCCTCAAAATTAGCGAAGAATTATCGCTAATTTAGAGGATGCTCTACATCAGTCCGTTCTCAATTGAACGCAGGATTTGACATGAGAATATATAAAAACCTGGTATCAATATATCGAGCCTGGAAATGTTCACTCAATCTTTGTTTCTAACGGTATCAATATTGATTTTAAATCATGAGAATCAAATATTTTGTTGGAGGAGCTCATTTGTCTTCTTTAAATAAAATATCTCAATCATTTATATTCATTGCCTGAATTTGGTAATTTCTTTACTGACTGCTCAATCCAAACATTAAATTTTTATTGACTCTTCGTCCTGAACATTATTTATGGAGATTATTCACATTTATAAAGCTCTAATGCCACTTTTTAAGACTTACCTTTTATTTGTTGTGAATGAAGATATGTTATCTTTGACAGTCTACGTATAGATAAGATACGCTTAGGATTAGGTTTCCATATTTCTTCCTTAGTGGACGGCTTTTCATTTCATTACAGTGTAATTGTCAAATATTTGTCACATTGGCCTATTTGTATTAGTTTAAATGGGTCATTAGTCACATGCTTTAATACAAAAAATTATCATATGTTTATAACGCGTGAGCCATTTGTTATCATGTAACGCCTTGAATATGACAGGAAGTTCACCGGCAGGTGGTTGACACTGCGCAGTGTTACGCCCATTTCTTCATCGACTACTGTCATGTCTACCGTGACAATCGGTGGGTATTTTTTTGACAGATTTTCCCATAGGGTTCGTTAGTCAGTCCAATAGACGAAGTGTGTGCCAAGCCAAATTTCCTGGAGATTTTATGTCGTCTCTAGTTACGCGTGTCACCCGATTAATGTCGTGCACGCAAACAGAAGCACTCGTAATCTCCTCACCAGCAATTTACGGTGCTTTGAAACGCTCACCTCCAACTCGTGTTTTAAGGCCTCTTTTAAGGATTTCGGACTCCGAATTGGACGAACGGACAATGTCGCTAATTGGAATGGCTAAGACTCCCTTTGCCTGCCGCGCTTCGCCATAAACGAGGCTAAAAGTGCCGTAAAAATCGCTGGAAAATTTATTGCTGTCGTGTCATTCAGAAAAACAACGGCATTGAGTCCCCGGTTCGTTCAAATAAAATTGTATTTAACGAGGCAAAGTTGTAAATCTCGTGGCCGTTCGGAATGTGGCTATAAAAATGTCGAAATAAACTTCCACGTTGATTTAATAAGCAAATGCTGAATAACTATGAAACTATTCACTGCAATAAGATGTGGTATTTCGCTAATGTGTCAATATTATTCTCATTTTTTAAATAGATTTGTGTTGCTGTGAGACTTTCTCGTCTCGCCTAGAGTTTCTTCACGATAACGAGAAGAGGCGGAGGTTGGAAAAGAGACGAGACCTTTTTTTTGGCGAAACAGGACTACCACCAATACACTCTCGAAAGTCCCTCGAGTAAGTGGTGAAGACGAGGCAATCCTCGGCATTGCGAATTATTCCATGTGATGACATACCTTTGAGTTAACGCGCTATCGAAACTGTGAATTTTCACCATAAGTAATATATTGATATATTTTGCAAAGGCTTCACTCTCTAAACACGAGTTCAAATTCTGGCCCAATGACGTCATTTCTGACACAATTTCTATATATCTGCGTTTCACTTGAGTATTTCGCTGCCTATTTAGTCCTCATCGTCATAAATGTTTATAATGTTGTAGTTTGCGACTAAATTAGACTGCTAAAATATAATTGTGTGATATCCAGAGGCATATCTATTGAGTAAAAATTCACGACGTAGAGTATTACTGCCCTCGATCTTCCGATTCACTGCGCGCCTTTTGGGCCTACCAAAGATTGTGAGTTCGAAACAAACCTATCACGTTGTGGTACCTTTGCTCTAAATTCTATCACTTGTGTGTGTGTGATAGGGTGATGTATCCTATGCAGTTTTTACGAATACAGTTTCTGCCACTTCCACGAAGATTTTGATTTTATATTGAATAAGGCATTAGAAATGAGTAATAATAATACTAATAATCAATTTTTAATTCAATCAAGGGCCGTTTTAGAATATGATCTGTAATTTTTTTAGGAAGCCGTCGTGAACTGTCTCGAATTTGTATGAAAAATATTGTTTATTTTTCAATTTATGAACCTAACCCTTAAATGACGTCCTTTCCTTAGGCCTCTGGCATACGCAGTGTTTAATTACCCCGTTCATTTAGTAAATGTACTAATTGAGACAGTAAATGCTTCGTAATAGTCACTTATTTCATCAACGAATAGCTATTTATTAATTTCCTCTTTATGAGTTAAATATCTTGTATAAAGCAATCAATCTTGAGAATATGACATCGATGATAATACATCCTTGATTTATTGTGAAATAAGTAGTTTTCCATTGAAAAATTTTGAGATTACGTGAAGAAGTTTAACTGGGAAGAGCATGCGTGGGTGACTTTTGCATGACAAACTAGAAGTAATGACTTCGCATCTGTTGGCCCATTTTCGCGCCTTCCTATTGCTTAGCCTTTTCTACCGCAGCTTCATTTCGGCTGGGAAGTATAACTGAAGGAGGAGAAGTGGGTTCAGATTATTTTTTTTCGCTTTCGTTGACCTCAGCAAACAATCTTGGGTGGCCCTATGCGTTATTTCACGTTAAGTGCACTCCCAAAACCAAGGAATTAGGATCATCTTATTGACGTTCTTTCAGAATATCCTTTTATCCAGACGCCCTTTATCACTGAATCATGTGGACTAGAAAGGCCTGCTGTGAAAATTATTAATGGATAAGCAAATGGTGTAGAGGGTTTTTCCCTCCGGACCGAGAAATCCAAGTACACGGTCACTTGGATGTAGATGCGTGGAGCAACTTGGAAATATTTTAAGGTATCGTGAATTAGTTCTTTGCTAGTTTTTTTTGTCAAATGAAGCTACCATATTTTTAAATCCTGTACCATTAGAGCTATGATTTGAGAAATATTTTTATGTGCTCACGCGGAGTATTGATTTAGGTAATTTGGCGAAGGGACAAAATGTATCTAGCATCTAAATATCTTCGAATCAAGAAATAAAATATTCAGAGTATAATG
The DNA here is from genome assembly GCA_963573305.1 of Pyrrhosoma nymphula. NCBI lineage: Eukaryota > Metazoa > Arthropoda > Insecta > Odonata > Coenagrionidae > Pyrrhosoma > Pyrrhosoma nymphula. Next base: position 124,199,024 of record OY754331.1, on the reverse strand, counting down.
TAATTTAGCTTAACAATTTCATATGATCCTGAACCAGCATTGTGGGTGACATAAATGGTCGCTATCATATTTGCTGAGCTCTATTTGATTGAGTAATTCATGCGGTACTTGTTCGCTCCCATTAGTGGGATATGTAAATACTCCGTGAACCAATGATGTTTGTTTTCCAGTCGCATCTTCACTTTTTATAAATTAGCACCACCTATATCTCGTTTCGGCTTTTTGTTCTTTTTTGTCCAGGAAATCTACAAATGATGGAAATATCTAGATAGTTGAATTCAATCCATTCTGGCGTAACTGTGTGGAAGTCCATTTTCAAATAATGACAAGGCCAACTATGTTTAAATCCACAGAGTATTTTATTGGTACAACTAGTTTCAACGCTACGGCGTAATCATCAGGTACACTTAAATGAAACTGCAGTAGTTGTAATGTTGACTTAAATTTTAAAATTGCAGTAGTTGCACTGTCCACTTAAATTTTAATGTAAGATATTACGCAATACGTGTTTCGACGCTTAGGGCTTCATCGAAACGTCGATGACGCCCTAAGCGTCAAAACACGTGTTGTGTAATATCTTACATTATAATTTAAGTCAACATTACAACTACTGCAGCTTTAATAATAGAAGCACTTGGTTGTTATTCTACACTTTATTTTAAGGAAACTACCCGGGTTTCAGCATCTCATGCCATCATCAGGTGAGATGCTGAAACCCGGGTCGTTTCCTTAAAATAAAGTGTGAATTAACAACCAAGTGCTTTTATTATTAAAATGAAGGAGTTCCACTGAGTTACGCCGGAGACAGTGTCTTATATTCTGCAGTTTTATTCAAGTATTAAAATGCTGTTCCACCATGTAACGCCAGATACTGTCTAATTTATCACGTATACTCTTGGTGGTAATCTCTTGGCGCATCTATATAGTTATTTTTGCCGTCTGCTGCTGTCATAGAGCAATTAATTTAACTCTAATACCCTTTTCTTGGTGGTGTAACTGGCTAGCACACCTGACCGGCAATTGGAAGATCTGGGTTTGAATCCAGGTCAAGTCAAATTATATTTTCATGGCGAATCTCACCGTCTTTGGTGCATAACTTCGCACCCGCGCTCGTGACTGCGTGTGCCACTGCATTTGTGCAATTGCAATGAATGAAAAATCATTCTTTTGGTTTATATCTCCACCATTTCCACACACTTCACGAGATGCCACATTGGGGCGTTTTCGAAAATATTCAAGCCACCCATTAATGACCACAAAGTTATCCACCAATTTCCGGTTTCTCTGACGAGCCCTCTCTTTTGTCATATCGGACCACTCATTGGCGCATCTCTTGGCGGATGCGCACTTAAACCATTCGTACACTATCTCGTTCATTTTCTCAGCACTAGCCTTTCCCTTCCTTTTCATTCCGCGGTCCGTATTTTCCTCCCAGTCCTTTTGAAATGTCAGACTTGCTTTTACGGATGTTTTTAATTGGGTCCTTCCGCTATTTAAAGCACTGCCAAATTTCCTTGCTGTAATTCCTGTTCTCTCTCCGTGATAACTTTTCTTCTTTCTTCCAGAGTCAGGTCTATTTTGATTTTGTCTTCACTCAATTATATCGTTTCACTGAAACAAATTTCTTTAGCCTCTGAACTCGCTCTTCGACACGGTGTGTAGAGGGAGAGTTACTCGGGGAAGAAGCGATCTACGATCCAGATACCATTCTTCTTTGATCCCAACTTCACTCCTTTCCCACTTCTTGTATCCGACCAATCGCAAACCTCTAACTCACTCACCGTTTGCGCCCTCAATTCTCCTCTTACCTTACGTAGTGCACCGGCGCATTCGCAGAGGATGCTGATTACGCCCTCGTCGTCTACCTCCAATCATTCCGTCATATGGACGGCGACGCCACTTTGAATAGTCGAGCGATACTTATCGCCGTCGGAGCGCATTGAGACGACCCCTTCAACCTGCCGCTGATTGATTGGAATGGTATATGGTGGAGTGCCTCGTCAGCGGAGGGTCGCACCTTTTATTCCCACCCACCCCCTCTCATTCCCCTCTCATTCCCACCCACCCCCTCTCATTCCCCACTCATTCCCACCCATCCCCTCTCATTCACCTCTCATTCACCTCTCATTCTCACCCACCCCCTCTCCTTCCCCTCTCATTCCCACCCACCCCCTCTCATTCCCACCCACCCCTTCTCATTCACCTCTCATTCACCTCTCATTCACCTCTCATTCTCACCCACCCCCTCTCCTTCCCCTCTCATTCCCACCCACCCCCTCTCATTCCCCACTCATTCCCAACCACCCCCTCTCATTCACCTCTCATTCACCTCTCATTCTCACCCACCCCCTCTCCTTCCCCTCTCATTCCCACCCACCCCCTCTCATTCCCACCCACCCCTTCTCATTCACCTCTCATTCACCTCTCATTCTCACCCACCCCCTCTCCTTCCCCTCTCATTCCCACCCACCCCCTCTCATTCCCACCCACCCCCTCTCATTCCCCTCTCATTCCCACCGATTGAGATACGCTCACCGCCGTGAGCAGCCGCTACTTATTGCATGACTCTCGGAAAGCGGCCCGAGCCAAGACCTACTTATCATTTCGATAATTCTTCGATTTTGGAATTCCAAATAGTTCATATGCTTTGAATGCGATGGTAGATGGCGCCTATCCATACGACGATTTCGATGTTCGATTATTTCCAAGGTGAATGGGATGTGGGATGCGATGGCTGCGTTTCCACGATATCTCGCGTCGGAGTCGATGAGAACGTCTTTATGCGTATATTCACTTCTTCGACGATGCAAATAAGACTTGGCTGCCAAATGCGGTCCCTCTTTTTTCCAACAAACTTCTTTTTGAAAATACGTATCTTAGTTCTGTATCCATTGTGTTTATAAATTCAGCACTATAGTGCGTAGGAAAAAAACTATTTGAAGCCCTTATAAACGCAAATTATTTTTGTTATTGTTATCCTACTTTAAGCACGAGTCCGCTCTTTAAAAGGGACACTCGCTTATTGACTAAACTTTTCCCAGATTGTACAATCGGCATTCACTCCCCGCGTAACATTGTTGCCAGTGCTATTTGTTGACGTAAGTGAAAAGGCTAAGTAACAAGGTAACCTATGTAACGCGTAAGTATTGCCAAGAGTCTAGTGTGGAGGCGAGTTGTGTCATTTCAATTGTTAATTGAATGTTTCAATAATTTAATTTTATGAATTCAAAAATGGCTGCAGTGATAAGAGATGACATTTTTTTTCAAAAGAAGGATACGATGAGTAGTCGACTCTAAACTGCGTGAGCAAATCAGTCGACATGGGTTGCGAAATTGCGCCCTGAATTTAATTTTGCCACCAGTTATTCGAACATTGAGTGACTATCGACTTATATAAAGTTATGACGGGACAAAGATTTTTCTTATTGCCTAATGAGCTCCTCGTACCAGAACATTAAAGCCGACGCTTCTATTTCTTAGAAAAAACAGATATTATGAGCACCTACCTCCAATCAATATTTCGATGTGACTAATTAATTTAAGAAACATTTTCCAAATCTCTCGCTGAACTATCTTAAAAAGTAGTCTTCACTTGCTCTAAAGTGTGTTGGGGAGTCTTTCCGTCTCATAAAGGATTTTCTCAGCAAATATGTTACCTCTGTAATTACTCGAGAGGAGTCAACTTGACTTAACGACAACTTCGGCGTAATATGACTCTTGAAAGAGATTTTAATAGAACTGAATGGGGCCATATGACGCACTTGCTCTGAGATTATCATACTTCGTTTCACTTAATTGCAGCTAGGAGTTTTTCGAAATCAAAGAAGGGATAAAATTGACAACTTCTCATCGGCAGTTGTTAGGATTTCCTTTAGAATTTTTTACGTTCACGATAAAAGTGCTGCGATTGTTGGTTCACATTTATATTTTACTAATAAAACAATCGGCAAAAAAAGCGATTATCTACATGTGGTAATCACCCGAAAGTAAGTATGATTGGTAGAATAGCGTAGTAATAAAATATGCAAAGCAGTTCAAATAACGTCGTATGGTTTAAGTCAAAAATACTTTGTAATTCATCTTGAATGGTGTCATGCTGTATGTTTTTTATATGACCGACATGCTTCCTTACATCACTCTGTCCGCTTGACACAGAGACGCGCTTACTAAAATACGAATAATTTTTCCACTTTCGTTATCCAAACTCATCATTTCAAGAACCATTAATTCTTTCTGGGGAAGAAATAATCACGATCTATATAGTAGGTATGTATTAAATCAGTTTCAATCTATTGCTGTAGGATCACCGGTATCAACCGAACGAAGGTAAAAACCTGGCATGGTGTCCTATCTTGTTATATGTGGCTAAGCCCAATTAAAAAAAATTAATTTGGAAAATTGTAGAACAATTTTTGCATTTCTGCATCACTAAGAATTTGATAATTAATCATCACCTCGGAAGCGAAATGTATTGAGAAGGAATTAGTAACTGTTTCGTGCCTTTTACGCAAAATTTTGCAAAATACAGACAAAGTCTAGGAAACAAACTTAGGCTTAGAAAACTTGTGTAATCATTTCACAATTTAATTCAGTCAAAAACTTTATGATTATATCACAATTACGTTCAAATCACAAAAATTAAGCTCTTTAAACCTAAAAATTTTCAAAATAAATAAATAATGCCAATCATCATAGCTGCGATCTCCAATATTCGTCAGTTCATAATTTCCAAAAGAAAGGCCCTGATTGCGGTGTTGAAAAAACGTACGCGCTCTGTCATCAGTGACAATGTTATTCAGTAATGACGCCATGAATTCCGAGGCAACTGATGCTCTCATTGCACCGCTATATTTTTTCGATCCTTCATTCATCGCTGGAAACGCCATTTTGCTCTCCTTCCGAAACTTCAAGGGGTCTTCCTTCCTCTCCAGAAGATTTCGATTTAGCTTTATCTCATGTGGTAGTAATCCTGAAACTTATGGTAATGCATTAGGCGCACGACGTGCCGCTATCTTTTCATGATATGACAATATTGCAGATGCATCTGCTGCATTTCTGTCTGATGGTGGTAATGGGGAACCATTTTCATATGGTTGCCCGTTAACTTCCTCTGCCGCGCCCTTCATAAATATCCTGGCATGTGTGAATCTCTTTAATGCCTGAGACCTCGGATTGTCATGATGCCTTTCCAGCAGGCCTTTTTGAGAGAAAGCAGAGAAAGTGTATTCGGGAAGGGGTGATAAGTAATGCACTCCTAGCGGGCAAGGGCCTAGCCACGTTGAAACACCGGTTCCCATCAGAACACCGAAGTTAAGCAACGTTGGGCCCGGACGGTGGTTGGATGGGTGACCCCCCTCCATACCTCAACCAGGCATGGATGGAGAGATGATACTCCCTCCATACCTATACCGGCAGGCCTGAGAGGCCAGGCCAAACCGGGCCGGTTGGAGGGAGGACATCCTCTATACCTGGTACTGGGGTGAGGCAGGGGGAGGCCAATCCTCCATACCTCTACCGAGGTGCTCTTGTCCCCTGTCTGCAAGTGGCAGACAGGCATGGGGTTGGCACAATGGACCAAGAAAGGTCTAAGTGCCCGGGCTCCTGACGAAGGGCCCCCCAACAACAATCTAACAATCTAATGCACTCCTATGAAGCTAATAGGTAGATTCATGCGGCCATGCACCACGGGTTGGGAAATGCTCCGAGAGCGTCCACCACCGTTGAATTGCTTTAGAACAGGCAACATTTTCATGGATTATTTTGCGGAAGGCATCCATCACGGAGGAAATTAAAAATAAGGTGGTGAATGAACTCCAGTGTGTGTATTTTATTGAAAAGACCTGGCTTTCGGCACATTACGTAACCCTATAAATTCAGGGAATGTTGAAACCAGGGTTCATTCATTAATAATATCACAGAGTGAAGCTCACCGTTTCATTTTTTAATTTCCTCCATGGTGAAATATTGCTTTAAAAAAGGAGTAACTGCGAACTAAATATAGACCCTAGTGTACATCCATATCCTCCTCATGTTAATCTCTTAACATATTAATTAGTTTGTAACCCTTCTCCCCTTTTTTTTATTTGGAGAGCCAAGATAAACAGCTCTACGTATTACATACAGTTCGTTACAATTTCTGCAAAAGGTTATTATGACTCAATGTACCTATTAGTTTCCCCAGATCTATAAAAGCTAGTAAAACAGTAAGTACCCGATATAAACCTCCCCAGACACTATTCATTACATACTCGATTGCCTCCGTTGCACATAATATTTTGAAACCCAAATTGACATATTTATATCATATTATATTTTGACAAAAAGTGCATGAGATGTTTTGCCATACAGTTTTCCATAACCTTAGCTGTCGAAGGTAATAAAAATGCAGGCCGATTATCATCTGTCTTTCCTGAACACACCTTTATGGAAGGTCTAGATAAAGCTTTTTTTATTCACTCGGGTATTTTCGTATTTAAAAAGGAGTGATTAATGATGATTTTAAAATTTGGAATGAGAGATGGACACATTCTTTGTGGTACTCATGCTAACTTCATTCCCACAGTATATATTCCCAATCGTGTTTAACACCTTTTATCCTAATTTGTTATATAATGGAACACGAAGATATTTTACCAAAATTGCTTATTGTGCTTTTCCTGTTAGCATATTGACTAAACGTATTCAATATTTTCTTCTTATTACTCATTTAACCTTTTGTCGGCTAATAGTTTTCCCTTGATTTCTGATATATTTATTCCGGTTATTTCCGCATTATTGATGTGCTCTTTTATAAATGCTATTTGATGGTGATTTTATTCTTTGCTAGTATAATTTATCTCTATTTATAATTTTATATAATAAGTCGTATTTGACCAATGACTTGTTTTAAGTCATATCTTAAAAGTATTAAATTGCACCTGTTAAGTAAGATTTCCATTCCTTGGTCTAAGTTGAGTGATAAAAGGAAGTCATTGGGGTCGCCTAACAATGAACGTGATTCAAATACACGGATGATATTTTTCAGTTCTACTTCGATCTATGAACATTTAGAAACAACTTAATACTGCTGGGTTTCATTCAATTTATACGTTCAGCAGACTTTACCAAAATGGGGAATATTTTAATTGTTGAATATGAGTTTAAGTATTACTTCTAATGCTAAAATATTTCTCGTATTCTTCTCCCTTTAATCAAATCTGTCCAAGAATCTGCGCTGCGAGTCACGGGAGTGTAGAGTATGTAGAGTAGACTGGAGCGTATTTTAGTTCGCCCTATTAGTATAATTAACTTTGTAGCGGTGTCCGTCAGCCAGTCCATCAGTCCAGTTGGTTTTATTGTTTTCTCACGGTGGTTGAGAGCTCTGGAGGTGGAGAAAAGTGCGTACAATGCAAAACGTGTCCGCGCACAATATATCAGTAGTTTTATATTTCCTTTGTACCTCCTTCCCGCCCAAAAAAATTTAAAAACTATAAATGTGTGCGGGTTGCAAACCCTTCAGGATGTTTTAGTTTCAGTCTAGTTGGTTTCCGTTTTGTTTATTTCTCTCCTAAAGTTTGAGCTAGAATAGTGAGGTTTGGTGCATTGAGTGTAGACTATCTGTCTTCATAATTTGGTAGTAGTTTTATATTTTCTTTGTCCCTCCTTCCTGCCCAAAAAATATAAATCCTATATTTTTACGTGGGTTGCGAACCTCCCTGGCGCATTTTGCGAACCTCCCAGGATGTTTTTAATAATTGGCCTTATATCGATCGCTTGTGGAAGGTTAACCAATAGACTGCCTGCAAAGCAGGCAGCAGGTCTGCTAGTTATTATTAAATCCGTCCAACTCGTCACCCGTGCCTCCGCTAGTGACTCGCTCTCCGGCGCAAGCAGACTCCGACGAAAATGGCTGAGTGGGGGGGGGGGGTGGAGGGGGAGCGGCAACATGGCAGAGAGACCGATTCGCGATCGTTGTTTGTTTCCGCTCGTCTCATTAGGGCCGTCGGATTGATTCGCGCGCGCCATTCACACGTGGCGCCTCCAGCGGCGGTTGGCGGTGCCAGCGGTTGATTGGCGCGGGGGATTGTGAGTGATATCCGCGCCTCCTATCGGCTTGATTCGCAGGCTTTGCCTTCCGGTTGCGCGACGTTGCGTGCACGTTTGCCACCTCCACACTCTCCCCCTCTCTTCCTCCCTCTCTCTCTCTCCGAACTGAGAGGGGAAGGGGGAGTTGTTGAGTGGGACAGACCCTGCCATGCGCTCAGTGCATGCGTCCCTTTGCCAGACAAAGGGTTCACGAAACCGCGAGGAGCGAACATTGTTGTTATAAAGCAGTCGAACGAGTAGTTTATTTAAGAGAACAAAGACGGTTAGACTAGCTAATCATGGTTTAACATAGAGAAATAATAGAAGAGAAACACTAAGTTTGTTCTGAATCTTAAATAGCCGCGCGTACAGAACATTTGTAAATATTCATTCATCAGTGAAGAAAATACACATGCAAAATGCCGAGATGTAGAAGACGATTCCAATTTATTTATTTCTTTATTTATTATATTTAGGGATAGAGCTATTTAGGAATCGCATAAAGGCTACAAGACCTACCTAGGTGCGGATATGGGCATTTAATCTTATTTTCGACTCAATGAAATAGCAACCTGAACCCTCATCACCTTTCTTAAAAACTGAGTGTAACTACTATCAAGAATCATAAGACATTTAATGATTTTTTTATTTCGTTCATTCTTTTTCTCTATATTCTCTTTTTATTATATATTATTATAGTGAATTTTTATTTAAAAATATAATTTATAATGAAATTTTGAACAATTTAGGTAGTAGTACTACGCCACAAATGCTGCAATAATGTACGCATTCTATAATTCTACATGTAATGGTTTTGTCATTTTATAGATAAAATAAGCATGCATGATACTTAGTCAAATTTACTCTTACATCAAATATTTAATTTACTAATTCGTACGATATAACTCTCTTGGGCATATTATTTACTCAAATTTTACCTAAATATAATAGAATACAAAATAGATCAGTTGGTATTTAAACAAATGCAAAAAGAACTTTTTTATAAAGTACAGACTTTCATGGCGTTTAGAGCCATTGTTATTACATAAATGAATTTAAAAACTGAATAATTAAATTTATAAATATAAGGTATTATGGAAAATCTTTCTTGGTAAACAGTACATTTTTAAAAATCTAAAGGTAGCTAACTAAACATACGATAAAAAGTTTTTCCTGTCTCCCCATCTTTAAGGCTTTGATTAATTAATTTTGTATAAACGTTTCTTTGTTCTTCAATGTAATGAAAAGCAAATCTTTGGCATAAATAGAAAGAAATATTCGTTTTTTCGCCCTTACGGGATCATACTGTAAACCGACTGTGTTTTATTACTAAGCACGGTCGGACAGTGCTGCGGATCCGGAAAAGGCGGACTTAAGTCATTTTTGCGACTTTATAGAGACTCGCTTTGAACACGTGGTTCATGCAGTATAATGTCTGGTGCATCTTGCTGAATCCTTATTTTTACATGAAATAAATTATTACGATCTGTAAATTGCTTCAAAGTAGCAGCATATTTCAAGAAAACGCGTTTTATTGTTTTCCGGAGGAGGTTTTTTTTTAGAGGAGAGGGCATGCTGAAGAGGGTGATAGAGGGGAGAGCACTGGGGAAGCGTGGAAGAGGATAGGAATTCTGGGCGAAATAAGAGGAGGCTGAAGATATAAGGAATTTAAGAGAGATCTGATGGTAGGAAATCTATGGGTGGGAAAACGAGACAAGGTTTCATAAATTTATATGAAGGATTAGAAATGTTCAAATACCTACCAATCAGCTGGTAGAACACTGAAATGGGGAGAAAATTTTCAATTAATTGCTGATTTTTTCGTGAAATATATGATTAACTTAGTGAGCCCTGCTTAAAATTTTCAAGTAACATGATATCGATGGGGCTGGTTTTTGCGATTGGGTAGATGATTTATTGACACGATAAAATAAATATTAAAATAATAATGAAAAGCAAAACGATGAACCATCATGCATCCAACATCCCCCACACTCCTTCATTGTTACCCTGGATGACAGTCTAGCTGCGCATCGTGGTTTATTCCCGCCCTTCCTGGTCCGACCCGCTAGCTATGGTTAACGCCGTCTCCGATATTTGCCTATTCCACCACGATCACATTTGAACACCTTCCCCCTCGTGGTGTTTCTCAATTCAGACGGATCTCATGAGCATCCTACCCTTACGCAGCAAGCATCCTTCTCCTTGGGGCTTCTCTTCACTGCGACTCAATAAGTCAAATTCGCAAGAAAAGTCACAACATGAGGAAAGGCAAAAATATCACTTAAGAGTCAGAAAAAATACTAAAATACCAAGCAAATGCGATACATATAGCAATTTTAATAACATGTCCATACAATTCGCCCTAAGTCGGAAATTGATTTTCATTTTTAGTGAAAATCGGTCACGATTTCACATTTTCTCATAATATATACGTATCAGCTAATAGTGGTCAATGAAACTAGGGAAAATATTTCTGTTAAAACTTCGTGCCGCATGTTGACGCTTATTACTAGGCAACCAGTTCGACAATTAATAGTTTGTGAACTATAATCCATTCAACTATTCCCAAAACTAAGCTATAATCAAGAACACTAACGTTTAAGCAATGCATATTTGTCAGAATAAGACTGGAAACCACGCGGCTGGCTTATTCGGATGGGACGTTAAGACTGTTGGTCGCTTGACTCCCTCCGCTAGGAGCATGAGTGTGCGCGAAGCATTTACTACTTTTCTCTTGTTTCTTGCAAAGTAGAGTAGGTATTTTTCTATAACTTTGTTCCCATATACAAAAAAGTCTATCGAAATAATTGATTCCAAGAAAGGTTTTTGAAGCATGTGTATAATGCTCATTACTATGAATATATCACCTTAGAATATCAGGAGAAATATAAATATATGTTAACGTTTAATTTTTAAAAACTTTGCGACAGGAAAGTATCGAATGAATTGTTGTTTATACATAATGTTATCAATAAAGGAGAAAGGTGTGACTTGCAAAGTAGACTGACTGTGCTTGCCTCAACTGGCAATGGTCATAAAAGAACATTTTACATAATGAATGTCACATGGTAGCTACTGTTACAATGCTCCGTTAAATAACATAAGATTTAATGGTCTAGATTTGAACGACGATTGAAAAACCGTTTCTAAGTAGCCATTATCAACTTGTCAAAAACAAGGCAGTCTCAAGGTGTAAGCTCTCCTTTCTTCTAATGTTTACATTAGTTAAGAGTGCATCTTGACCGCCGAAATGTATCACTCTTTCTCAAGGTGAATAATAGATAACCGAGGAAGGTAAAAGCAAAATACCAGTACCCCCAGACGCAGGGCTGGCATAAGACAAAATTTTCACCCGAACGAGAGATTATTCCGGTCCCACCACCCCCCGCTTATCAAACCTATTCATTAACGTTGTAGGGAAAAAAATATGTTTTCACAATCACTTCCTTTCCGGCGCCCCGGGCAGTGGCCCGTGTTCCCCGGGCCTTAAGCCGGGCCTGGCCAGACGGAAATGCCATTTGAAGTAAGCGTTGAAGTTAAGTGAATAAGTGCCCCACTAGCGCCATACATAATCTGTCGAAAGCTTATGAAATGAAAACGCAGATTGGTAAAAGAAAATAGAGAGCGTCACCTTGAACAGCTCTCACATCTCGATAGGAGCCAAAGTTTCAGAAGTAATCGCGGCGCACAGTCGTCTGAAATCGAAAAAAGCTGGCCAAAACTCAAAAACAAGTTTTTTTCAGTCCGGAATTTAAAAATTTGCACAGCCATTAACCATAGATTGGTTCATATGATGTTGCATGCCGTTTGTCATAATTCGTACGTGTTAATAATATACATTGGCCTAAAGTTGGACAAATTTCCCAAAAATCGCCCGCCTTACGTTTTTCCCGAAAATCAACGAATTCAAGCTAATTCTGAACCTTTTGTAGTAGAGATGTGGAATAAAAACTGAAATTATTTGGCATAACGGTTTTTTTAATTAAATATTACTTATTGTTTGGGCAAAGTTGTTATATTTGTCATCGTTACAGGACATAATAGCGGACGCTGTTTTTCGTCAATTTTTCGCCTTTATGCAGCAAAATAAAAAAATGGACATCGTCGGACACGGAGATACTTACATCACGATAATAACAAAACGTATAGGCTGTGAATCCGAAGAAATCATTTGCGACCGTTCGCGACGCCGAAAATAAAATCGATTTTTCGATCGTGCGGATCGGATGATTCCGGACCTGCCCTGTATGCTGGGAAGCGCTATTGTTCCAAAACCCTCGTTATGGCTATTTTCATACCATTTCAATTGAAAAGGACTTCCATGCACGCTACAATGATGTTAATCCAGGGAAATCGATCTCCCTTTACGGTTTCTACTGTTAGCCAAGTTAGCATTTAGCCCGCTTTCCTCGGATAGCTTCCGTGAATATTACGGGGTGTGCGAAATTAAAACACATACCTGTATGTATGATCGAATTCTAGTAAAATAGATTTTAAAAATATTACCTCAAAGGCTGCCCGGAAATGATGATGAAGTGGCCAGAGGTTTTCAGTAATCAAAACTAAACCAGTGCGAAATGTGTCCAACTTTGAGCCAATGTATATTGTTAACACGTACGAATTATGGCAAACGGCTGCAACATCATATGAATCAATCTATGGTAAATGACTGTTCGATTTCAGCCCGCTGTGCCCCACCTCGGGTGAAACTTCGCCCGTCCGTGTTTCCAAGGCACCGATTTGCATTATTTTGCCTGTCCGTACAGACATAATAGATATTTAGAGTCTGTTGACCTTTGTTTCAAAACTCTATATGATTCATCTCCACAATACCCCTCCAGTTCTTTAATGCTATTCAATATTTCTGCATAGTTAATGAATCAGTATCCACGGGTAGGGATGGAAACGGGAGCGCAAGGGACGTCGAGTAAAGGAGAGAAGGGAGGAGTGACGTAGAGCCGGCAACAATGTTAATTCAATATAAGCGCCGCCGTGGCAAAGTGTAAACGCACTGTAGAAGGAAGGATAAGCACGCTCCCCCTCTCCCATCGCGTCCGTCCTCGCCGGCGGCAAGAAGTCCACTTCCGGAAGGAGGATCCCCGCAGCGCAGAGGCGGCGGGCGGGCGAGCCTAATTCCACGTGTCGTCTCGGCGAAGATTGAATCTTCTTCCCCCACGGCAAGGCTCCCTGCTGCTGACGGGACTCGCTTCCATTGCGGCGATAACGAGAGCCCCTTCTCTGCAGGGCCTCCTCTATCCTCCCAAAGATCATGGTCTAATTTTGGTCTGCGTTATCACCAATAGGATGCAAAGGCTAAGAGAGGGAAACTAGTTTTTTTTTAATTTTTAATCACTTCTAATGGTCATTTCAAAAAATGAAAATGCCGTAATGTAAGTTTAACTTAAATTTCGTAGTGTACGTCTATCCATACGACCGTAGACCTAGACTGACATGGCATTGGCATAATTGGAAGAATTCATAATTTGAACGGTGATTTCAATTTTCTTGAAGCAAGAAGAATATTTTTCCATTAAACATGATGGATATACTGTTCAATTGAACATTTGCATTTAAATTGATAAAAAAAGAACGTAGATTTACGGATCTCACGGAAAATTTTGATAATTCGCAGATTGGTCTTAGTATATTCGATTTTTTATATTTCTTAATATAAATAATTTTTTTTCTGTCCACCGCTGGTAGTACCAGCGCTTCCGTCTTTGTATTATTCAACTTTGAAGTTATTATGTCAACATGAGGTCCTCAACATGCTCGAGTGCTTCTTTCTATCAGGAGAGTCTTTGCTAAAAAAAACTGGAGAATGTTTTGCTTGGAGTAAGAAATACCCCGAACTATTCGTTAAGAATGCATCTTTCTATAGCTAGGTATATTATTTACCCCGTAGATGTAGGAATGATTAAAGGCCCTGAAGCATGCTAGTTACCTCAGCCACCATTAAGGCATTATTAGGGTATATTTTTATCGCTAAATCTTCCCTAATTTCCTATTCGCACACCTCCCAGTGGCATTTCAGCATACATGTCTATCATTTTTAATTTCCGCCATAATAATTCCTGTCAATTTCAAGTCAGATCTCGCTGTGGCACCGCAAGCGGCGTCCATTACACGGGAAACAGGATGCCTCCACCGGTCGGGGTAACGGATTGATTGTGACAAGTGAGAAGATGTTTCTGTCTTTCGTCGTGTTGTTGTCGCGAGAGGTAAAAGTGATACCCAGGGGATACAAGCATTTTCTAAAACCAACACTTTTTTGCTTCTATCGGGTCGTTTTAAAGGGAAATGTTTTTTATCCATTTAATGCTGATTCAGCTCATCGAGGTCCATTATACACCGAGGTTTCAGTGAAGGGAGCTTTCGGAAGATGAGCGGTCGGCAATCAAAGTGGAGGCCCTCCTCGCCCTCGTACCTGCCCTCTTTGCCCTTCGCCCCCTGCCCTCGGGGGAGGGCGCGAAGCACGCCTGGTAATCACCCTCAACCGCCACCCCTCCCTCCACACCCTTCACGGACTTCGCAGGCAGCGGCAATGTGTCCCTGTGCGACCTCAACCCCTCCCTCCTAACACTCCTCCCCCCCTATCTTCACGCGTTCTCATTCCATCCCTCTGCCGCCAGTGCAATACCCTTCCCTTTACCCCCAGAAACCCCCTCTTCGAATCCCCTTGCCCTTTTCCGGCACCGGTGCTCCACGGGGGAACCCTGAGGACCCCTCCCGATTATCCTTACCGCTCCCTCCCCGCCCACGACCGACGCTGACGATCGGCTAATGTTCCAATTATTCGCCACCAGGGGACAATTTCATTGCGATCATCCCCTCTACGCAGAGGTTACTTCCTAGTCGTGTTGAACGATCGCGTGGGGGCATTTTGGATTCGCTCCCTTCATCGATGCTGTATTGGCGCTTTCCTGTCAGCAGTGACGAATTGCAATCCGGACGGAAACCATCTTCTGATTTTATGTTCTATGCGCCTGCCAAGTTGTCTTTCGTGAAACCCCATTAACACAGGCCGATATTCTTATCCTTCAAAATTTCAGATGTGACCATTCAAGTCACTCTTCTGGGATTTTTCTCTGACTCATCTTCGTTGTTAAAACCTTGGTTGCTTTCAGGCAAAGATCCGCGAGGTGATCAGGAATTGAAAATATCAATTTTTATAATGTTTCTGTACGTGCGGATTCCTAGCAACGAACGCGTCACTAAAACATGCGGTGGCAAGGACGTAATAAAGCGTGTTTCTATAATATTTATTCGCCAAATATCTACATTTTTACCTTCTACTACTTTGAAAAATCTGTGCACTAACATGAAAAACTGCGGAAAGATAACTTAGAACTCTTATTGTGTATAAATGTGAAGAACTTTTATTTTTAACTATTCAGAACTGAATTTTTGTTCGCTGCAACCCTTAAGAAATTCCTACTTAATCTTTTGAAAGCAGTGTGTAGTTTCTTTATCTTTAATCATCAAAGTAACAGTACTTGGCATTGTATTAATACATTAAGTAGGGTAACGTTTTCCTGCTTTTGTGATCAAGTAAAATGAGTTGTTCTACCGCTGTGGAAATGGTAAACATAAGGTGATCATATTATTACATTGAAGCCTTCGTGGTTCATGATGAGATGTAAAACTGTTTGTGTGTACACCGCATGTTATTCGGAATCAGCCAGACGCTTGGTGACCTCTGCCGACCACTTCTTCAAGGGGAAATACGTAAATATATTCTATGCCGGCGTTGTTCTTATGTGATTATGGATATCTGCGAGCGATTCAAGTGGAAGAGGGCGTGGAAGGGGTAAAGGAGGGGGAAGAGGAAGGTAGAGAATTCTTACGGATGACTGGGTTCCACGTTTTCTGATTTTGAGACCTCAACCTTTTCAATGGTATCAGTAGAAACATGATGGAATTCCTTGATGATGATTCTAAAGGGATATCGCTGGCAAAGTTCCACTGATATTTTATTTGGCGACCAGTTTCGTTAAATGGTATCATCATCAGGCACATTGCATGAGAGTTCACATCCTTTACATATGAGTAAAG
Source organism: Pyrrhosoma nymphula (assembly GCA_963573305.1). Classification (NCBI taxonomy): domain Eukaryota; kingdom Metazoa; phylum Arthropoda; class Insecta; order Odonata; family Coenagrionidae; genus Pyrrhosoma; species Pyrrhosoma nymphula. The sequence goes on along the minus strand of OY754331.1, from coordinate 124,182,902 downwards.
TCTTGGTGGAGTGGGGGAGGGAGGGTTAAGCAAGAGGGTTCGTCCACGTACAGCCACTTGACCCCATTCCGTTGGGCACTTACTCATTCAGCACAGGGCGAGTGAAGCTGCTCAGAAGAAGCAAGAGAAAATTACGGAACTTAAATGGCAAAAAAGTGCAACAGTCTAAAGTGGATAATGAGGCAAAAGTTGTGTGACAGAATGAAGGGAAGGTTTGACTCCCTTCGCGAGCAGAGTAGTTAATCTCTCCAATCATGTTTTTAATGCGGACCAAACCAGATTTCTGGAGAAATGCTTGAAATACGTTACGAAAATTCCCGTTTCTATGAAAGATTTTTTTAAAAAACCTAGCATTGGACTGTGATCTTGCCCTCAAGAAAGGCAAGTCAGGAGTAGCATAACGGTTATCTATGGAATTAAGGAAGTGTGTTTCATCTTTTGCCAAAAGGAATGAGCCTAGTCAAGTAAACAGTGAATGCAGGACTCTTTTCACTATTAAGGCAGTCTTCTATACTCACAATATAATCGTTACGAAATCCGACAAAGGGAACTCCATCCTCATAATGAACCAAGTGCCTATAAAATCGAAATGCTGTCTTAAGACCCCACGAGTGGCCACCAAGAAGAATCAGCCAAATGCCAATGCCGAATGTTCTCTTGTCCTCCACAACAGGTACAAACACAGATTGATACAGATCAACCCTATAGTCTCCAGCTTTTTTGGTCTCCCTAAGGTGTATAAGGTTGGGATTCCCGTGAGAACCATTGTTTCCAGTGTACATGGCCCAAAACACTTGGTAGCAAGGAAGCGTAACTCATTGTTCCGGCAGTATTCCCAACTTCAGACCCAAGTACTCGGTAAATAATTCTGTGGAACTCGCAAGTGGCCTCTCGAGAAAAATCTCGCCCCAAAAATGCACTCTGTCGTCCTTCGATTTCGTTAATTTATTCTCCAGTGTTCCCAAAACAAAGGCACTGGAGCTAGCCAAGATCACCCTTGTGAAAAACATGACACTCTCCCCTGTGATTTCCGAATTGTGCCAACTATTAAAACTGTGTGTGAATCAAAGCGTTTTTCAGTTCATAGGAAAAGTATATGAACAATCTGAGGTTTTAGATATGGGGTCCCCGTTGTCGCCTCGATAAGCAGACGTTCATGTGGATGATTTTGAACAGACATTGCTACCTTCTAATAACCCCCTGGTTAAGAATGTATTATTTTATTTATTAAGTTCTATTTATTTATTTCCACATATCCGAAAACAACACTGACGGCATCGGGTGTTTTAACAATGGACGAACACAAACACTCATGTCCTGAGTGGTGAAAAATCCACTCAGGCGGGGCACGAACCCGCGACCCTCAGTTTAGCAGGCGAGGACTTTACCCCGTCGCCACTGGGGCCGACGTCGCGACTGGGGTATTCTGCTAGTACAGATATGTAGATTATGTATTCCTTGTCTATACAGGCTCTCTGAGACAATTGGACAATTTTGTGTCATTCCTAAACACAATAGACAAGGATATTGAATAAACCTGTGAAATAGAGGCTGAATTTATCTTAAATTATTTATATTTAACCATCAAAAAAGCTAAATCAGAAATTCGATTTTTCAGTTTGCAGGAAAAAGTGTTGCACTGATCAAATAATTCTTCTTACCTCAATACATCATTTTCCCCACAAAATGTCCGCCTTGCATTCCATAATACATAGACTACTGATGTTCCCGATGTCGTGCACCAAAAGAAAAAGGAGTTGGTCATTATAAAACAAATTGCTACCAACACAGGGTACCCGGAAAAAATAATAGAGAAGAAGTACTAGAGAAAAGTAAACCGTCTCGCAGTCAGCCAAATTTATGGTGCAAAAGTGAAGTAAGACGAGGTGTAATGGTGCAGAGGTAATATTTCCTCGGGAACGTTTTTATAATTTTAAAGAGGTAATATTTAAAGGGGTAATATTAATCTCGGGAATATTTCATCCGAATGAACAAAATTATTTCCGAAAGACGAGATGAATCCAGCGGTCTACAGCTGTAAGACTTTAGGCAACATGTTGTTTAACTCAAAAGGCAGATTTTTTATATGAGACACAGCGAAGTGTACCAACTTGAATGTAGAGGTTGCAAGGAGATTTATATTGGTGAAACTGGAAGAAACTTCTACACTCACGTCGAAGAGGTCACCCACTCATGCTTCATACACCAAAACAACTCATCCAATTTTGCCAAACTTCTCCTATAATGCGGCCATGAGAGTAACTTCGAACCTAAAAAATCCTACATAAGGTGAGAAACGGCCCTAGACTTGATGCTTTGGAGCAGATAGAAATTCTTATAGCTCAAACTTCCCAGTCAACGACAGTGGTACTGTCGACACGACTGGCCGATCTTCGCTCAACACACCGATATCTACATCGAACGTCGGCACAAATACAGAGTGTGACCCGGCAAAGAACCCGAATAGACTTCACCTAGAGTCTCGGAAACTTTTTTAGGCATTAATTTCATTCAGTTACTTTATAACGAGGGGCTTCAATTGAGGCTCCCATCTAGCGTTTCGTGCCCAGAAGGGGACACCGACAATTTGGATACAATGTCGCATTTAACCGCGAAAAAGCGCGTTAGAATGTGAAGAATGAGCAGTCGAGTAGAGTGAAAATCGTGTTTACTGCAAAAATGTTTTGCAAGTATTTTTACTTTGTATTGCATTTAGCTTCAAAGCTGTGTTGAGCTAAAATATGGACTTAACGTGAATCTGAGCTGTGCTTTGACTAAAACCGAGTGAATAGGTAGGCAGCCTAATTCACAATAGGATTTTCGGAGGAAACGTGGTGCAATTAGACTTTCAAGTACCTATGATGAGACTAGCGTAAATTAGGAAAGCTACGTGTGTCATGTAAAGTTATAGACCTATTACTAAAAAGGAAAATGCACATCGAAAACTTCGTGTTATAATTACTTATTTAACGTTGACTTAGTTTGATACTCTGGGCTGGACGTCACACTTCTCTGAGTTTGAATCTTCCTGGTCTCAGTATTCATCAACTCCAAGGAAGTAAAGCAAAAGCAGATTCTGACGCTCCATGGGTCGCGTTATAGGTATGTGTCAGTCAATTTATTGACATGAATCGTTGATGACTAAAGCTTGTCACTCGCACTCATTCCTTCGAGTGCACCCGATTTACCGCTCAGGGCTGCCACAAGTCTATATTAACTATTTGCCACGGGGCGGCGACATCCGTCTCTGTGTTCACCTCCGCGGTCGACGGGAAATTCCCGCTAACGACCGCTGCAGGGACATAATAATTATTTCATGAGCGGCCATCTCAACTGTCGTCGATCCGGCTGGTTGTTTAATCCAGGAGATTGACTCCGTCTAGCCCTTCGAGTGATCGATAATTCAATGATTAATGCGGAACAGTTGTTTGTCTTTGATCAAATTCCTAAATGGTGAATCTTAGAATCTCGCCCTCGAGCGTAATTTTCCATCCAAGAATTGGAATTGATATCCACTGAGATCCTCCATGATGCAATGCAACTCAATGATGCAGTTGACAGGCTTTGTTATTTATTTGTTCATCTCATAGCAATAAATAACTACTTTTCTAACCTTCAATTAACCAGAATATAAAACGACAAGATACTGGGTTGGGGTTGAAATTCCATAGCATAGACTATTCTTTCATTAAGACTGCCTTTAATATTCTATTCATACTAAACTATTACTTTTGTAAGCGTCTTTTCCGAACTTTTATTATCACTTTGAATCATCATTGTCCTCTCCACATTTCCTTTCGTCTTTATTCTCTAGTCTTTTAAGAGCCCTTTGTAGATTTTATGATGTTATATTCAGTATTATTGCTTCAAACAACTGATGAGCCTCATCCTTATCCTCTATAGCGAATCCTTTTTATTTACTGCCATGCAGAGCACTTTGTTTGTCCCACTTTCAGTCCATCTTACTTCCCTTTATTTCAATTCCTAAGTGTCACAAACGTCCTCCAATTCGTCTTCATTTTTCTCCCTTTTCAACGTTTTTATGTCAGAATGATGCCATCATTTATGTCTAGTGTTTAAATGAACTTAAATAAACTTCTTATCTCGTAAACCCATTCATAAATTATCTTCTATGAGTGTACGTCCCTTTTCGGAACACAATGTCGCTATATTTAATTCACTGACCGGCTTCGATGTTCATAACAGTATAATTCGAGTGCAAATGTATAATCAATAAATATATACCTAATACACGACTTTTAAATAAATTTATTTCAAAAGTTATGGTGATATTTTGAACATGGAAACTAGTCAGCGAATCAAAACAGAGTTAAATATGACCAAGTAGTTAATCGTTAGTTCGTCAAAATTCCACCAAGTTGCTTCCCCCCCATCGAAAGTTCTCCGTCTGCGTCCTTGTATTTTCCTTAGACTCTCTCTCATGACTGATCCTGTGAAACCCAGCTTGGACTCTCCCTCCATGATAATATCCTACAGTCGCGCGATGCGATAGAGCAAGTTGACACGATATTCCTAGATTCCAAGACAATATTCAACAAGGTTCCTCTCAAAAAACTAATATTCAAATTAAAGTCACGTGGGGTACATGAAGTAATTAGTGAATTGAACACGTAGTTTTCTAACTAACTGCAAAAAAATGTAGTATTTGACAGAGTTTGTTCCAACATGGTTAGAGTGACATCCTTCAAGGAAACATAACCGGCCCCCTCTTATTCCTCAATTACATAAACGACATTTACTCTAGGATTATTTGGAAAAATTAGATTATTTGCAGAGGATGTCTTCTTCGACCGAATACTTCCACAAACACTGAATTGGAAGCTCTCTCATCTAAACTCAGAAACTAGGATTATTTAATCGAATAGTAAGACGGTTTCCGAAGAATAAGGTGAAAGAAAGATTCCTTTTGGCTCTGGTTAGACCACATATATATTTATACTCCCACGCTCCCACATATAAATGTGGGAGCGTGGGGAGCGTGTTGGCCTAGTGGGTAGAGCGCTTGGCTACTGGTCGAAGGGTCCCGGGTTCAAATCTGGGTGAAGCCTTTGGACGCCCTCGAACAAAAAAACACTCGGAGTGCGAGGTGGCCCAGGGAAAGGAACTGGCCCCCCTACCCTGACTGTGTGAAGTTCACACGCCTGTGGCTTAGTCCGGGTTGAGCTCTACCCTCAACTATCCAAACCAAACCTTCGGGTTGAATCACTGAGTGAGTGAGAGACCACATATCAAATACGCCGCGAACATTTGGTACCCGCGAAGTAAATAAAATTTATATCTTCTGCATGCGTTTGGCGTTGTTTTCCTAGTATCCTTCTCGAGCTGTCCGCTTTAACGTTCTTAACCGACATCTTCGATGTCCTTGGTCCCGCGCTAAACGTCTACACCCTCCCCTGCGACGTCTTTGTTTTTGATCTCTCTCATTTCTTATATATCTTACTCAGTATATATCTTTTCCCCGTGGCTTTCCTCGCTTCGTTCGCTATTGTTGTACACACGCTCATTTCTGCACTATCACCCCCCTACACTATCCTTTCCGGCATTCTTTGTCAGTTATGGTATCGCTATTATTGTATATTTAATTCAAATGGTAATTTGCCAAACTTTTTAAATTGACTTTGTTGCCTGCGCAAAAAACAAACTCCCTTTTATTTAAACTAAAATTTAATTTCCCCTTTTATTTGCTATTGCAATCACTCCGTTGATTTTTGTTATTCGTCCACCCTATCCATGTCGCAACTATTTGGTCGAAATGAAACGTTACATTAGTTTAGCGAATTTGTAGATTTGAAAATCGCTTGTTTTTCAAAAAAATAAGCTCTACACTAAGTCGTCTATTTTAATACTCTTTACTTCGTTTTCAATAAAGTGGGAATGTATCTCGGTGTAATGGTGAGTAACTATTGAGCGAACAGCTTCACGCCGGCCTCCATCCCACCATCCTTTCTGGGGTCAAGCAAGAGAGGTCAAGGTGCGCCGGTGTACGGGGGTGGTAGGGGTCTATCTGCGCGGAGCGGAGGGGCGGGGGTCAGACGATCTTCCCGGAGTGAGCAAGCGGACCCTAGTAAGGGTGGGGACGAGAGAAATTATTAATCGCTGTCGGAGCGCCGGTTGCCCAATTCCCCTCTTCTCTTGCTCCCTTCCCACTTCACCCATTCACGTCGTGACACACTTTGGCCTCTTAAACAAAGAATATCCATCCCGAGAACTAGGGAATTGGCTAGGAATGCCGCGAACGCAAGGAAAAAGTATCACGTTCTCGAAGTTTCTGGCTCGGTCGAGAGTATTCCTTCCCAGTGAAAGTTCTTCTCTCTTATATCTTTGGCTGCACTCACGATCGGTGACAACCCGAAGGTGGGGTCGTTAGGTAAGGGACCATTCAACTATTGAGAAAGGCGAATTTGAACACTTTTAACCCCCCTCCCTCCAATTCCCCCCTCCAAGGCAACGTAAGATTTCATGAACCCTACCCCTCCCAATCTTAAGCGAGTTGACATAAATTAATGATTAATGGATTCATGCATTTGGATTTCTTTTCGATAAACGATGTTTAACGAACTAGTCGCGAACGCAGAACGAGGCAGACTATCGGGGAGCCAAATGCGGCCTCTTAGGCACGTGCGTTTGTTCCACATCAGAAAGTGGCTCTGCCTCCCATATATGGCGAAACTTTGCTTAGTTGAAACCTGTAGAGAAGGGACTTCAGAGTGGCGGAGAGGCACGTCTATGGAGGGAAGTAATGCGCAGAGCTGAACACTAAGATTTTTCGTCCGTCAATAATTCAATACATTCGATTCCACGAATAACTAAAATCTTACGTAAGGTTCCCCGCACTCACTGTACAAGACAATGTAAGAAAAGCCCATCCCCCTAAAACTTCTTCCCAAACCACCTCGAATGGCCCCTAAGAAAAGAATTCGCTGATCAATTATATCAAAGGCGTATAAATATTGACTCATAGCGGTCAGTTGCTTTTCCTGGACCACCTGCTGTTTTCGGGAAAATTTGAATGGAGAAAATTCTTCGGAGCAAAGTCATACGTCTTCAGCGAGATTCGATAAATCGAATACCTCCGTATTGCGCCATATGCTTTGACCCAGTATCTGCCAAACTTTTCCCCCTACGGAGCAATAGTCAAAAATGTAATTACTTTATCAGTATACGTACTAGGAAAAGGTGCCCGTAGAAAATCAACTGGAAAAAGAAAATAGATAATTGGTGCAACATGACGCACATAATGCAATTGTCACGAAGGTGTAATTAACTTCCCATGGAGAGGCTTTGGGGGAAAATACCCCATCTAAATTGTAACAGTATTTCTCCTTTTATTTCCGTCCATCACTTAATCTAAGCCATTGGTGTCGACCATAGTCTTCCATAAAAAGCTCAGCCCGCGGTTCCCAATGCAAATGAAATTTCTCTCGTCTAACTGGTGGAAAAAATGGTTGATTTTTGAGCACAAATGCAATTTTGATAAAAAAGCGAAACGTGTAGGGAAATCGAATATAAGGATAAAAAACTTCATTTTTTCATCCATCTTTCTGTTAAAGTTTCAATTTTTTATCTTTAGAGCAAGTATTAAAAAAAGAAATATAATAAAGTCCGGCGCGGAATCCAATGCTTTCCTTGCATGTCTAAAAGTTCCTTGTGTGTCAAATCTTGGGGTAAAAGCAACCCCTTTAAATTGTTGTTTACAGTTATTAGAATATTTTCGGTTGATTTTGCGTTCATTTAACCGTTCAGTGTTAAAATTTTAACCCTCAATCTTGATCCCAAGTAATAAAGAAAGAAGTTCCAGCAACGAGGTCAATTATTTGCTAGTTGGGATGAATGTTCTCAATATGGGGTGGAGCCCATCCCTTTGGTGTTTTTATTATTTTTCCCATCTGTTTTAAGTCACGACCTGTATTCGTGCCAATTTTCAACTTCCTAGGTCACCTTCAAGTCCTTTTCTAAATTGCGCAAGGCTGAATGGCAGACATCATTGACTAATGTTGATAGTATAAGTATAGATGTATGCATTACATACCTACTTGGGAGATGTCCCACAAGTACTCTATTTTTTTTAAAAACCTCTTTTCAAGCAACATTTTTAATTATAGAATTTTCTGAATTTTGCATTTAATTGCCAATCCTTGATCGGCATCTTGATGGAGCTGTCGTATGTACCACTGTCCTTGACTAATCCAAGTTCTACCGATGTTTGTACCAGCATAAATTAAGTCTACAGGTGAGAAAATTAATTTTTATTATGATTTTTTTCTTGAGGCTCCCCCAAATATTCTTCTACAATGGAATGGGTTGCTAAGGGGACGCTTTTCTAAAGAGCGCTGACTTTTAGGAAAAGCTGAAATATTTAGTAAAAGTTCTCTTAAGCTCGAATTGAAAACGGGATTCGATGATTCAACTAAGCCTGTTCATCTTATTTCCTTTCTTCTGACAGTTCCTTTGAGATAGTATGGCCGTTATTTCAAATTTAATTTTGAAAAATAAACAAAGCCTGCAAGCGATAGAACTTAACGATACATTATTAAAAGAAGAACACAACCTTGTGTTTCCCACATCACTACAAACGACCGGTTTCGGATGTTACGCCATCATCGGGGACAAAGTATGCAGTGAATGGAAGTCCATCGCGTCGCTGTTTGTTATTAGCAAAAAAAGGATTCGGGGTGGGGGGAGGAGGGGAACGGGGGATGTGGCGGAGTTCAAAGTGTGATATTCAGTTGATTCAGGTCGGTTGGTCAGGTGGTGGGGGTTGGGGAATGGTACTGCGGTGAGGTGGACTGTTGTGAGATGGTTGTGGGATTGACTAAAGAGTGGACAGGCATGGAAATGTTAATTCCATTGAGTAATGGTGGGTCTTTAGCACGAAATCCGATTTCCCTCTGTTCCGATGCGTCCATTTTTCGTCCTTTTTGAACTAGATGCAGTCTTTCCGGTTGGAAGGTACTGCTGTGATCTTCTTCCATGATGTTTATGGCGAAGTTGGAAGTGACCTCTCCACTGCGAATACAGCTTTTATGTTCTTTGGACCTGATTGAGAAATTTCGCCCAGTTTGACCAATGTAGAAACATTTGCAACTATCACAGTTGAGTTTGTCACTTTTTCTTATGCCACTTTTTCTTAGGGAATCTATTGCGTCTTTGGAGCTGCACAGACGTCGTTCTAATGTGTTTGGGTTATTAAAAAAGACCTCTTACGTGTCCTTGGGGATGGCTTTTGAGACGTAGTATGTTATTTCACCCACATAAGGAATTTTACACCACTTTGATTCAGGCGGAGTCTGGACCGAAAGCAGAGACGTTACGCGTTTAAAAAGTTGTTGTTTTAAACTTTTTGTTAAAAAGTTTCGATGATGGAGATGTCGTAGCCTTTGTTTGAGGCTATTTGTATTATATTTTGAAAGTTCACTGTTTAAATGAAAATTGGCCATTGGTATGTTAATGAGACGGTTTATCATGGAATGAAAAAGTGCGTGCTTGTGTGCAAAAGGATGACTAGTATCACAATGGGGATAATCTTGTTCGTTTGAGTTGGCTTCTGATTTATAGCGAGCTTATGCTTATAACTCTCTATGGAATTCGTAAGGTCTAAAAAGTTTAAATCAGGTCCTCCGTATTCCACTATTAAATAAATCTTGGGACGAATGGAGCTTGAAAATGTTAAATCATTTCCTAGCTGCCTTTCGATACTTGTACACAAGCATAGGATTTCATAAACATATCTGTATCAGTAAAATACATTTTTCATGAAAACTTTATTATTCTTAAAAAGACGTCTTGCCCATTCATCCATTAAAATGTCAGATAGAACGGGAGATAGAGCACAGCCCATGTCTAGCCCGTCTTTTTGCCTATAAATTTGACCATTGATTAAAACGTAGCTTTGGGTGGTAAAAACACGCAATAGGCTTATAGAGTTCTTGATCTGACTCGGTGTTGTCCAAAAATTACTTCGCTGTCTTCTAAGCTTCGTCGGAATGTGAATATGTTGGTCACGTCAAACTAACTTTGAGATCGGTGGGAGTATCTCATGCTCTAAAGTTAGTGATAGATCAATCAAATTAAGGATTATATATATATGGAGTAAAATTGAAGATTCTACGATGAAGTACATTGAGTTAAGCTTCCAGTTTGTGCGTAGGTGCCGACACATGTGAAACTAACGGTCTGGTGGGAATATTGGGTTAAAGCATTTTGGGTACTCCGTAAAGCCTTGGTGGAAGGGAGTTCATGAGCAAATATTTTTCTTTCTCTCTGTTAGTAGAAAGGAGCGTGCTTTTATCTCATCTTTCGTTTGTTTCTGGTGTAGAGGCGTGGGGTCTTTTACTAGGGATTCATAATCACTGTTATAAATAAACTGATAGCACTTATTTATATAGTCTGCACGGTTGAGATAAACAATGCCGTTCCCTCTGTCACTTCTGGTGATGATCAAGTCTTCTGGTTTGACTCTAACTTAGATACATTTTAACACTTTTCGGGTATTTTTCATGGAATGCTCAAGGGATTGTTTCCTCACTATCACTGGAATGGTTTTGGAAATTGACGCGGCAAGGGTATGTTTCAGGGTGGGAGATGTACTGATGAGGGCTACTTCACAGTCTGTAAGAAGCGCACGCGGCAACGACCTGCCAAGATGGAAGCACCTGTTTCCGATCAGTCCCCGAAGTTATTCATCGTTGAGCTCGGCTCGAGTTTGCAGGAGTGATCCTCCGATTCGTCCGAATGCTGTTGCCCCTGTCTGCACGTGGTAGATAGTTTAAATGCGAAGTGACCTTAGCCGACGAAGCACGTTACACAAAAATACTACTACTGTAAGAAGCTCAGTTAGAAGAGATAGTTGACAAGTAGGGTCTCGGGAAGTAGTTCAAACTTTTGTTGTGCAGCTTTTGCTGTAGAGGAGGAAAGGTATAGGTTTTGGTGGAGAAGATGAAAACCAGTCGAGTCTAAACAGAAAAAATTTCAAAATCCCGGGACAGGTGAAATTTTTTCTGTTTGGATTTGACTGATTTTCATCTTCTCCACCAAAACCTGTGTTCGTCCTTTTATGTGTTCTTATCCATTTCCAATTCCTATGCTTGAATGAACATATGTATATATATATGTACATTTTTCTTTAAAAAAAAGATACGAAAGCTAGGAAGTATTTTTTATAGTACGCTTTCAAATAAATAAAGGATTACAACGCACATTTTTTAAAGAAGGAGGAGTAGACTACTGCCATGAAAATGCCTGTATTCAGGGTTAATCGCCGAAAACGTTTTGAGCTGTATTTCGTGCAATAAATGTTGCTTCCCTGAATGCAGGAAAGGAAGCGTCGAACGTGTTTAGTCGTCCGTTATAATTTTCTCATGAGTGGGTTTGGCGATGCTGAGAGATTTAACCCGAGATGTTGGAACGGTGAAGGGGGGAGGAGCGGATGGACCTACTCATTCACCCCTTTTCAATTGTAATTCGGGGACAGGGAAAGAATGGAATTAAATTTTCACGGCTGAGAAGATTAGTTAATGGGAGGAGAAGGGGAAGGAGAGCGGAGGGAGAGGAGGAGAAAGGGATTCTGGGAACGGGAGAAGCTTTTTGTCTTCATTCGCTCGCGTCGGAAAAGTTCGTTTCGCTACTTTCAGTTGTTTTGCGAACAAGGTCCTTGAGGCCCCCGGCGCATCTAAACGCATTTAAGGATCGCTCTCACCCCCTTCCCCTCTTCTCCCCCCCCCCTCCACCCCCTCCTCCCCCTTCCCGCTCCTCAGGGTACCCTTCTCCTGGTGCCCTTTCGCACTCCAAGGTCACATTTACAGATATCCACCCACTCAACCCCACGGACGTAGCTTGCGGAATACTTTGGGCAGCGTAATGTAAAATGAATTCAATGAGCACTGCGTGTTCTTTGGGTGTTACGTTAATATTTTTGGCATGACATCATAATTGTCGTAAATTGACCTCATGGCCATGCTGCGGTGAAATATTTCGCTCATTTTGCTTTACTCATTCCTCAGTCCCCTGGACCTAAATAACTTTAGAGGTAATTGTCCTCGCCAGCATCTTAACATTGTTTATTTCAACCTTTGGCATCCATCTCGGTAATATTTATGTTATATGGAAGTAATATCGAGTTTAGATCATGAAATTAAAACTGCTTTTCTTTGTCGACGTTTCGGAATGTATTATTCCATCTTCAGTGCTAAATAAAATAAACGATAGTCAAACAACAAAACAACAACAAATAAAAAAGTTTTTGATGTATTTCTGTTGTATGCATTTCTGTTTGTATCTTCTGTGATTTATTTTGTTGCCAACCTTGGTTTCTATTTCAAAGTCATTAACTCGTCATTGACTATAATGACCTGATGTTGAAGGTCTCAAATGAATGTATTCTAAGGTAATATGTTATAAATGATTATTTGACAAATTGATGTAAATGCTGTGGTGTTGTTTTGTTGTTTGACCATGGAATATTTTAATTACTCCTGAAGATGGAATAATCAAATTTCGAAACGTCGGCAAAATATAGCTGTTTTAATTTCATGACCTAACCTCTATATTACTTCCATATATCAAATTGTGAGGTCGATATGATTAACGACGAATATTTATGTTGTTCGTTCCTTGTATTATCTGGTCTTTCCATCGTTTTCTATGCCTTTCTTTGTCTTCTTCCTTCAGTAGCTTGTTATTTTATCATGCTATTCATATTTCTCGTGCCCACCCTAATATTCTACGATCTGCTTCCGTCACAACGCCTGGGGCTCACTCAGTACACTACTGCATATTGTATATATAGACCCCTTATTTTTTTATTTTGTTCAATTCTACGTATGCTTTCCCTTTCCTTGCTGGCCCTAATGTATTTCACAGAGGTTTGCTTTCGTAGTTGTTTGATAGCAATTTCACCGTATTTTATTTAATTTCTTGGCATATTTTGAGCCTAAGGAAATTCCAAATACATTGGGATTGACTGACTTAGCTGACTCATTATGTCTAGTGTTTGAATCCGGGTGAGGTAAAAAAGAGGAATCAATTTTAGGGAACGAACTGGTATCCTTTTGGAATGCACTCTTCTAAGCATTAGACTCTGTCGCTATCTTCATTTTACTGTCTGTAAACATAGACATTTAGGCTCCCATCTGTGGGAAGCACTTCCCTAATGTACGCTGTGCTCATAGTGATAGGCTATAAGGATCACTAGTGAGACTTCCCGCGTATATAAGTCGATCTTGGAACTTAATCGGCTTTACTGAATCGCAAAACGACTGTTACCTCAAAACCTTTGCAAAACAAATCCTTTCCTGTGAAATTCTCCCCGTGGTTTTGTATGCGGTCAACTTCTAATTACTCGATCTGTGAAGTATCCCCAATTAATTGCTTCGGTTAGACCCTACGTCGTCAGATGACGTGTTTGATCTTCCTATGCCTGAGAGTGCCCAAGGGCTTTGCGCGGGAGACCGCTACTGCTAGTAGGGCGAAGAACTGCTCCATTCCGTCCGGATTGCGGTGAAGATGCGGGAACCATGCCGCGCCCACTCCCACTCCCCTCTGCGAAGGATTTTCCCTTTCCCGTTCTTTTGCTCACGCGCGATGCAGAAAATGTCCTTTCATTTTTCAATTTCATGTCCTGAGTTCACGGCGTGAGTCGTGATTCAGAGGCCGCAAATCATTTTGTCATCCAAACTGTTTTGTTTTCATCTTTCTATACCTATGGATTGCTTCAATTGCTGGCTTTGTAATAATCGTCAATATACAGAAGAAGAAATTACAACTTAAAGCAGTTGATTGATATCTTACTCATGCCTTCTTTTTCATTTATCCGTCGACCAAAATACGGGCTCATTAAAACAATGGTTGCGGTAATGGAACCTACCCGTGCATGTTTTTTCACTCTTATGAAAACTTTTCCATTGCTATCTGGGTTTTTAGAACTTTTTGGTTCAAATAAAATGGATTTATCTCAAACTAGAACATGGTTCCCGTTGCATTGCCTTTGTAACCGTCTCTCAAGTAATTTCTGTCCCTCATTCTATGTTGGCGAATGCACCACCCCTCCGGCTACCGTCACTCCACCACCACCACCACCACCACCACCACCCTTCCTCGATCCCATCCCCGATCAACATACATACCGCTTCCCTGCTTCGAACGTGAAATAAGTATGTTTCTCTCTCTCACAATACTCCCCGAATCTGCTCGGAAGGAACTGCTATTCAAGCAGAACTCTACTCATTCCGAGTAGTTCTTAGGCAAACATTTTCTCTCTCAGTTCTTTCAGTAAGGGCACGAAATCTCCGAGTGGAACTTTTGTAAAACGGACGCTATGTCAAAACTTACCTGTATATATTATTTGCAGTTACGTGCATTTACTTTAGAATTTCGATGAAATGGCCTGAATTTCATATGTATGTTTCCGTGTTGCCCACGTAAACCAACATGTCTGTGTTAGGCATTTCGCTTGCATGTAGGTGGGCTGAACACTGGGCACAATTGGACCTCACTTCAGCATATCTTCGGGAGTCCGTAGGGACGTGGTAATTTTGACTACAATAGTAAAAAGTAAAATTTCTATCGTTGACATAGTGCAAATATTTATGAACAAAATGCAAGTGTTTAGCCAAAAACAATTTTAGTGAAAAAACGAAGCTAATACGAAAATCGAATGCAAAACTCTTAGATTAGGTAAAACTAAGATGAAACACTTAGTTCTTTCAGTCATGCGGTGCTTAAGATTTCAAGCCAATATCATTAGTGCAAGTAAATTCAAAAATCATAAAAAATAATCCAATGCTTTCCTTATGGCATTTTAAGTAGATTAAAAAGAGCCTACGTAAGGGCCCCTTGGGCTCTTGACTCTCTCTAGTATAAGTATATAGTCTGTTAATCGTTGGAGTAACATGTGTGAAATTGTTCTCTGCTCTCCCTCCCTTCTCCTGGTTCTAGTTTCCTTGGCTCAACAGCTGTAACTTTTCTCTTTGACTGCCTCTTCTCCGAAATAGAATGGTGTTGACCTTTAGATATAGAGGTTAGTTGCGAAATAAACGAGGTCACAGCGAGGTCGAAGAATAAGCAGTTGTGCACAAAAAGCGGCGGTATCTGAAGGGTGTAAGGGGCCATCCTTATGTAAGACGGCTCAGAAATGCTACGGAAACCCGTGAAGATGCTGTGACTTGGCGAGTGGCTGCCGCCAACTAAGAGGTAGCTCGGAGGAGGGGGCAACAGCCGTCCTTAACATGAGTGAAGATGGAGACCGCGTGGGTCGGTACAGTGATACTAATTACAGTATAGGCGTGGCAAGGAACTTACCTTAACGGCTGTGTTACTGTGAGGTGGAAGGCAACGGGAAACCACCTGCTTATTACCCCGAGGATAAGCAGCTCTTCAGCTATTTCTTTTTTATTTTATACTAAAAGACGTGATGGAATTCTCTCGAGTAAAATTTTCCGGAGATAAACAATTCCCCAGTTCGGATCTCTGTGGGAGTCCTCGAGGGAGTGGATCAGTCAAGAACGATAAGCAGCTTTTTAGAATTGTTCCCTGGAATGTAAGATCGCTTCGGGCCTGTGGACGACTTGAAAACGTGAAAATGGAGATGAGAAGAATGAGCCTTGGTTTTTTGGGTATTAGTGAAATGAAATGGGTCTTCTGGAGCTGCAGCTATCGCATTATCCACGCTGGATCTACGAATGGAAACTCAGGTGTTGGTATAATACTCAAGAAAAGTAATGGTCTGCGAGTAAAAAGCTATATTCAATACGGTGAAAGGATTGTTTGATTAGAAACAAGACCTAAAGATAAGTAAGTGTACATGCTCTTGTCAGATTAAAAAGATGGCGACGTGGAATACATGTACGATGGAATAGAAGAAGTGATGAGGAATTTTAAACGTGATGAAAACTTCAATATTTTTGAAGACTAAAATGCTACTGTCGAGGTAGTCCGAGAAGGTTGCGAAGACAGTTGCGAAGTATGGGTTTGGGAAACGTAACGAGAGGGGTGAGATTGATTGAGTAATGCGTACAAAATGGCGATTTCGTCGCTTACACACTATTTTGAAACCACCCATGAAGAGGATATACGTGGCAAACGCTAGGAGACAGAAGAAGATATCAAATAGACTATAAATTAGTGATACAGCAATTTAGAAATCAAGTAAGGGACTGCAAAATCTACACTTGTGCGGATATCGACAGTGACCATAATTTGGTCATGATGAAATGTCAGCTTAAGTTTAAAAAACTGAAGAGTGCAACGAAGAATCGCTGGCAGGTTGAAAGACTGAAGGAAACAGAACACTGATTTGTCTATCAAAGTACCCTAGACCAAGCTGAAAGGATGGAAACGATTCAGGCTCAATTGAAGAGAAGGCAAGAAATCATCAAGAAAGGAATTATTATGCAGCCAAGGAGGAGAAAATAATAAAAAAGCCTTGGATTACACATGAAGTCATGGACATAATAGATGAAAAAGAAAGTGCAAAAACACGAAAACATAGGTAGGATAGCAGCTGTAGAAAACAATAAGAAATGCAATCAGCCGTCAAGCAAGAAAGACCAGAGAAGAATGGATGAAAGCCTTATGTAAAGAGTTGGAAGGCATTCTCTTCCAGGAGAAGTTGAAGCAACTCGCACAAGTGGAAGAATTTAGTTATCTACGATGCAGGACCACCAGCGATGGATGAAGCAAGAAAGATATTGTGAACAGCATAGTCCAAGCAAAGAGGCATGTTACCATAAGATGAGTCTGCTGACTGCTGGTAATACAAGCCTGGAAGTAAGGAAGCACTTTATTAAAACATATATTTGAAGAATGCTCTTATATGGCAGTGAAGCCTGCACAATAACAGCAGCAGATCAAAGGAGATTCTTAGCGATGGAGATTAAATGGACGGAGAGAATCACTAACGAAGAAGTCCTTCTAAAAAATGATGTGGGAATGAAGCGGATGGCAGAGAGGAATGGAGAGTTTCTGCAAACCAATCTTCAGAGATATGCCAACTGCTGATGATGGGTATGCATATAAGCATATATGTGTCTAAATTTACGAGTAATAATGGGTTCGGATTGGCTTGTTGCTGGGTTTACCAGCGTTATTTTTTATTCCCAACGGCGTTTGTTCCCATTGACTGAAGACCAAACCATAGAATGATGTTTCTCCAAAGAAAACTTTGGCGAAGTTTTTACTAGGTTTATGGTGAAGTCGAATGAATGACAAAATTATTCAAACTTTTTAAGACAAAGAAACGGTGAAAAAGTACGCGGAGGAACAAAAAAAA
The DNA here is from genome assembly GCA_963573305.1 of Pyrrhosoma nymphula. NCBI lineage: Eukaryota > Metazoa > Arthropoda > Insecta > Odonata > Coenagrionidae > Pyrrhosoma > Pyrrhosoma nymphula. The sequence continues at coordinate 124,165,618 of OY754331.1, read as the reverse complement.
TTATTTCCTCTTCAATGGACTACGACGTGCGAAAGGGTCAGTTAATATCTCCGGCATCGAACATCTTCATGGCTCTTCGAGTTGCAAAGCTAAGTTTGTGTTTACAGTTCTCGATCACACTGGTTCCCAATCTGTTGCTCGTGGACCTCCATTGTCTCCGCGAGAAGGGCCAAGTATGGCGGAAGTGGCTTCGCTTACTGCGAGGGATTACTCACTGATTAGGCTAACAAGTGGTACGCTTAGGGTAAATGAGCTACCAATATTGCTACCAATACTTATGCTAGTCAATATTGGTTGGGCATCGTTGTTCTATCCGGAAACCGCCAATCCGCCAACATTATTTACTCGTTGATAAATTGTTCATGGAAATAGTTTCATATAATAGTGTATGAATAAACCGCAGACATAAGCTTTGACTGCCGCACATGGCCTCGTGCCACGTGATATGCATGGCATCCATTTCACCTTTCGATGTCTCCGACCGGAGCCCTTGCTGCCCCAAAGCCCTTTGAGGAGGCAGATGGCGCCAAAAGCCCTCCCTCCCCTCCGACCCCCCCCCCCACTCGCCGTCGTCGCCATCGCAACCGTAGCCATGGGCACAGAAGACGCCGCGCCGACCGCTAATAGTAATAATAATTCGGATAATCCCGTCAGGCGATCGGGGAGCATTGATCTCTCAGCCCAAGTACGTGTACCTCTCGCCTCTCTCGCCCTACCTTTGACTGAAGGGAGAGCAACAGAGTTTGTAACGAGGGATTTTAGCGATTCCGTGCCGGGGGTGGAAGGGGAGAGGTCGTGCGTTGATCGAGTGAGTTGAGCCGGGCGCCCTCGGCTGCGTAATTGCTAATTAAGCGGGTGCGAGGTGCTCTGTCTGGGGCATCACATCCGAGTGCCCGGTGGAGAATTACAGACTCGCGCTCAGTCTGCCCCGTTTATGGAAAATAAACCGTGGATTTGGGTCATCGGAGGGTGTGGAGAGCCACCATCTCGGCTGCTCTCCTTTTCATTGCTGAGATTTACAAAAGGGGTTTTGTAATAATTCTGCCTAGATCAGTGGGGAAGTCTTTTAAGTCCAAAGCCATAGTACATTCTCTTTACGGTTTTTTAAGGTCTTTGCGTATTTCATGCTCCGGGGGTTAGTTCAGATGGAGAATTTAATTTGTTAAAACGGACTCACTTTGTTTTCAGCTATCATTCAGTTTAACCCACTTTTACTGTGTCTTAATTCAGGATGTTGTCTAAGTTGTTGCCCTGATTGTAGCTTCAGTTAAAAGCAAACCTCTGTGTGTAGAAGGATTAGAGAAGATTGTTATCGAGATGTAAGCACTTCCAACCATCCCTTTCTTTCTCATGGGAGTTCTTCTCAGTGACATTTATTTGTTAATTTATGGTAAGTCTTGAGTTACCCAATATTCCTCACGTTTCCCATGTAGACTTCTGGTTATTCAACGAGTCAACGAATAACACCTCTTCAATATCCGGAAATTACTGGGTCGCAGTAACAGCAGAATGGAACTGCTGTCAATCGTCTTATTCTGCCTGTTGCACTAGCCTCCTTCAAGCAGTAATATTGAAACACTTCTCGACGCCGAATTGTTAAGACATGATGATAAGCAAAATACTTGCTCTGAAAACAAAACCCCTGACATTCAATTACACCATTAATTCAACTCCCTTAAACAGAGTTACTACTATGAAAGACCTAGGTGTTATAACCGATCAAAAACTAAAATACTCCGACCACATTCAGACTGTAAAAAGTAAAGCAATGTCCCTATAAGGCCTTCTTTACCGTTTCACATAAATAAAAGATCCCAGAGCACTCCATTCCTACTTCTCAACAATGGTTCTTCCCATAGTATCATATTGCTCCCCAATATGGTCCATATCATCCTCGACTAATCTAAAATCCCTTGATTGCATCCCCCATTTCTTTGCCAAAATAGTCAAACACAGAGTCCCACATTTCCGCAATATGTTCTCAAATGCTATTCTGTCTTCTCTTTCCATTTCTAATCTCCAAATCCACAGACTTAAAACTGATTTAAAACTTCTCCACAATACCCTTAACTCGACCATTGACTTCCCTGAACGGCTTTCTCTCTTCAACTTTAGGATACCAACTGGATCCACCCGCACGCATTCACTACTCCACCTGCCTATTCCTAGCGCTCACCTTTATTTCGCCTCTACTCCCTTCTTAATTCACTCCCTCACACTGTCCATCCTTTTTATTTATCATGTAACCATTTCACCACCCAAGCTATGTCTCACCTGTCAACAAATGAAATATTTCCCCTTTCCATGTTGGGCTCTGTGTTGTTGATTTTTATGTTGTTACTGTATTTTTGTCCTCTGTCGTGTTTATTGTTAAATTTTTCACTGTAAATTGGCGCTACTGCTGTATGTGAACAATATTTTAAATAAATAAACTAATAAGGAGGAAGTCCTCTCGGTGGTGGCTCCGGATTAGGCTTTCTATTGCCTAGGAAGGGTTATATGGAAAGCCAAAGCATGTGCCACACCCAAGAAGACTTAATCCATTATTTGTATTGATTTTTTAAATAGTGATTGCATTGCCGAAGAAAATCATGGTACAAGATGTTCTTAAACAAATAATGGTACGAGAGAGTGTGATGGATAAATTTCGCTGAGATTCAGCCTCGGAGGGTCGTGCTAGATATCGTTTCGTAGCAAAGTCATACTTAATGGTGACGATATGTAAATGCAAATGGGATTTATCTTTTTAGTTGATCTTTGCTTTCTTTTTTCCTTCCAAATACGGGCGTCCAATGAATCTATATACTCCTAGGTTGTCAAAAATCAGAGCTTTCAGAGTTCTTGCGGTTAGGAATCGATATTTGTGGGTTTTGTGCTAAAGATAAAAATTTATGAACCGGTTATTGCTGATGGCCACTATCTTACTTTGTCAGCATTAATGCCTACTAAAAGTGTTAGCATTTTGCTTAAATTGGAGCCGAAAACTCAAATGTTAAACGGACGTGGTGCAAATATTTGTACGGGTTTTGTTGCAAATAGATATCGATTCCTATACTCCTTCAGCCTTGAATCGTTGAAATTTCTTGAGATTTACACTATCTGTGGAGATGTTAGTACACCCGCGTGGAAGAGGATATAATTTTTAATTAGTTGTAATTTTGGTAAAGGTTTCGGTATCAAGCATCACTTTCTGGAACCTCCTTTGGAAAATAAAATACAATGTTACTTCCACAAACGCCCTTTACTCAGGGGCAGTGAATTCACGGCTGCATTGTACACCAGATATCATGACCTATTTCACAATTTATTAATTTTATAACTGTGAATAAAATATTTAATCAAAATCCAAGAAAGTTTAATACATCGCGGGATGCTTTACGCAGACCAGGTAATGAAACACTTTTGTTCTCTGCTGTAATTCCGACAGTTTCAGCGGCTCGCCGAGAGATCACAAGCAAAGATTATTACGAGAATAGTTTTTCGAGGGCAAAGTCTTCCGCATGAATCCCCGCCGCAAGGCTCAAAGCTTAATGTTTCAATTGCACGAGTATCTGGGAACATGGATTGTTTCCCGTGGTGTGTAATCGTTCTGAGGTCGTAATTCTGCTCGCTCCCGCCAGGTGGCATACTTCCCCAACGACGCCATCTACATGGCCGACCGCTTTCCAGCCTCCTTGCAATGTGTCCCGGATTTATTTGTTCGAAAGAAGTTGCCGTATCCCTGGAGACGAGGCCGGGATGATTGCCTGTGATTACACGCCGCTATCTGTCGATTCTCATTTGTTTGGAGAATCCGTAGATTTTTCCGGGGATCAGTTTTACACTCCCTACCACGGCGTCACCTGCTTCATTCTCCCACCCTCTTTGCTGTTTTCTCCTGGCAGATGGCAGCGCTATCGTGAAGAGCGCGTTATATTGCGACGCGTCGCAGCGTTCACGTAAATTCTTGTCGTTAACCGCGAGGAGGATTTTGAGAATCAGGATGGGAAGGAGGGCTGGTATGAAGGTGTTAATTTGGATGCTTTAGGGAAATTTGCAGGGAGGAGGAATTGTTCAGCTAGGTAGATAGGGATACCTATTCCTTAAGGGCCCTTCCACAGTACCCTTAATGCGGCCATTGTCAGGTAAGATAAGGGGAAAAGCCGGAGCGCTTAGCCGTGAACTTTAATCCCTCTCTCCCGGCAATCTATCATTTGAGATCGGTTTAACGGATTTGATCGATAAATTTTATTTCTGATAACATCACTTTAGTTTTAAGAACTTTCTTCATCTCCAGATTTAGACCACTGTGGGTCTCAATGACGGGATGCAAAAGGATTAATGTCATAATAAGCTCAGATATTCATCACCAAGGGATTTTTATCCTATCTATGACAACATTTTGAGGATAATTTCACATGAAGTATTGCATTATCGACCTCTTCATGGAATGTCAGATTTGAATCTCGAGGATAGGTCACCAAATTAAAAATAAATAACTATGACTCCTTGCCAACGTTTCGGTGTGTAATTGACACCGTCTTCATTTCTGCAATCGCAGGTACAACAACATTATTAATAAAGTAACATCACCAGTTTCACCTTAAAAATCAAAGTATCGTTACACATCATTGCAATATACAAATAAGAATTACCTCGGATTTAGCCAGGAACATCATCTTTCAACAATCCACATCTTCTGATAAGAATATATAATATTTTTCCAGATAAGGAGCTTTCAGAACCATTTTGTGGAATGGTACATTTCTATATTGTGACCATATATCATTATGGGTACCAATTCCATAACCACAATGATCTTTTTAAGACAAATGACAAACAAACTTTTTTTAAGAAGTGACATCTGTGTATACAGCCAAAAATATTCCAAAAAAACTCAAATCATTAATACTAAAACCGATCTTATAAAACTCTTTTTTGAAGTTATACTTCTTTGCGCCCGTTGGAGACTTTTGGGATGGGATGTTGGTCGAGAAACCGCGTCACGCTCTTTTGGGTGAGAAAAATCCACAATTGTACTCATTGATACGAATTCCTGGGTATTTCTAATCGAGCTAAAAGGATGAAATTTTCAGGGAAGGGTTCAAATTTGGCTTCGAGTCAGGAAAAAAACGAAAATCTCAATATTTTTCATTGGTTTCGAGTCCAGATAGGATTGTGTTTTTTAATGGGTTTAAATGGGAAAAGCGAATAATTTACGTGTAGAGTAATTTTCATTCATTCATTAAAATATGAAATAATTTAGATACAAGTTTCATTCTTTGACTGAAATGAGGCCAAAAGATCAATGCATTTACTTCTTGCAACCGATGTTTCTCTATCGATCGATAAATTGAAATATTTGAAGTTTAAACGCAAAATTAATGCAAATTTCGATCTTTTTTCATTTTCGTTGCTAAGCAATTTTTTCATTGTTCCCGAGACTTCCAGTACCTTATACGCGTGCTATAAAGATTAAACTTAAAGGAATATAACATTCTCCGTGCGTATTTCAATCGCTTTTAACGATATTATGCCTTAGAAATATACTTTTTACAATGTTTTATAATTATATACATAAACTGTTTCGTAGCTTTGACACTCCTCCATTTGCTCATGCCTACGAAATCCGTTGGGATCGCTCCAGATTCCTCCATTTTGCTTCTGAAACACTCTTTACACCTTATTCCGGGTTTCCCTCTCTCTGTTTTTCCAGGAAACATTAATCCTTGCACCTAATTTCTGAAATGTACCTCGAAACTCCATTCTACAAGTCAAAACCATGTAAAATGATAATGTTCTATGATGCATTATCTCTTGGATTTTTAAATTATGAATTCAAGTACTACGCCATGTGTTTAATATGTAAATTATAATAATTGAGATCAGCAAAAATTAAATTGAAATGTGAAAATCCATAGCATTTACTTAGCTCATATTGATTGAATTTCATACTGCCAAATAACTGTAATCATGTTTAATTACAAATATTTACTTCAAAATTGCTCAATGGCATGAAAATAAAAGGAAAAATATAGCAATTACTAAGAAGAACAAAGTACATATGTCATGGGACCATTCGTTTTATGCTATTATCTCATTATTATATTCTTAGGTCAAAAATTGACCCAGCTAAAATAATTTCCAAAAGAAGTAAGACCTTATTGCATTCGTTTTTAATGATTTACAATGTGCTATCATACACTTTTCCCCTTTTGCTTGCAAACTGCAAGCACCCATTTACTCGTTTTGTACGTTCGAACTTTGAAAAGAAGTTTTGTTTAAAATAACAATATATCGAAGAGAAATATATTGAATAATAGAGAAAAAATTTCTTTTATTTCATTTATATATCCTGTCTGCCTGTGTGTGTGTGCGACCGGCCAAAGAAGTATAACTTCCACCGTCTGGTCCGACGCAGACCACGTTTTTTTTAATTTGAAAAACAAACACCTTAGTGTTCTTTTAAAATATGTCTTAATGAGAGGTAATTCACACGAATGATCTTTTTATAACATCTATCAAACAGTATATGAGAACAGTGACATATATGGATGCATAATGGAAAACATTACACAAAACTCAAATCATGAATAAAACTAGAGAGCATATGTAAAAACCTTACGAAATTTGAAAAATATATTGTACACAAGTGTAGATCACAGAACAACATATTGCACAAAAATATACATATAAAAATTATACCTTTGTATGTACATTTAGATGGTGTTGGAAAACCTGAAACGGGTTTGGCTGATTATATTACTCAGCTTTTCGACATCTGTCTTCTTATTACATGTATTGTGGTGTGTGGAGATATGAACCATTTCTTTTATCTGACGCTTTTTCTTGTTATGTTCATAGTCCAGGATGGCAGCCTTATCAAAATTAAATTGATGTTGATTATCAAGCGAGTGTTGCGCTGGAGCACAGTTTACTTTGTTATTGTTGACATCTGACTTATGGTTAACTAACCTATTATTCAGATACTTCCCAGTATCTCCAATGTAGACCTTTTCACAATCTTTGAAAGGAATGGAATAGACTAGACCACTTCTCATTTTGGGGTTAATCACACTTTTGGTTTTGAGAATAGCAGTGATTTGAGAGTATTTTTTATTCTTGTCATCGATTTAATAATAACTTAAGGATGCATATTGCATCTCCTCCCTCCTGGAGTGCCATTGAAAACCTTTTTGACTTCCCTGCATTCCTCCATGCGTTGTAAATGACCAGCCCAACGAAGTCTTCCTTGCTTTATTACTGATATTATGTCTGGTTCTCCATATAGTTCATAGACTTCAGCATTTGTTCTTATTCTCCATATTCCTGCACATTATTCCTGCACAGTATATGCTTCTGCAAATCTTTATTTTCCATCTTCTGATTATTTCTTCTTGTGTTACTGTTAGTGTCCATGTTTCAGAGGCATAGAGGACGACAGGTCTTATATATGATTATTTTGGTGCTACTTGAAATATTTCTTGACATGAAAATAGGCTGCAGTGTATAATAGCATTTATTACCCATGTGTAACCTGTCTTGAATTTCGAGGGAAATCTGATTTTTGGCTGTTAGCAAGGATCCCAGATATCTGAAGCTCTCCACTCTTTGAAAATTTTTATTGTTCATTTTTATTGTTGGATCTCTAGGTTTTTCTTGATTTCTTTCCATTTTCAAGTATTTAGTTTTATCTTCATTAGTCCCAGAGTTTCTGATGCGGTTTTAATAGATATAAAAATATCTTCCATTGAATGTTTGTTTCTTGTGACTACGGCCAAGTCATCAGCATAGGCAACACATTGGGTTTGCCAGTTCATTATTGTTCCTCCAGAATTTATTGAGAGCTGTCTCATTGCTTTCTCCAAAGCCAATATGAATAACATTGATGATAATGCATCTCCTTGTTTGACTCCTCTGTTGACTTCAAACTGAGATGATAGGTCTCAATTCACTTTAACTTTGCTTTTAGTATTGTCTAGTGTCATTTTAATGAGATTTATTAATTTAGAGGGGATGTGAAATTCTTTAACGACGTCATATAGTCCACTCCTTTTGACAGAGTCAAAAGCCTGCTTGTAATCTATAAATAGGCTATGCACTTCTATATTGTGTTCATAACACTTCTCGTATATTTGTCTCGTAATAAAAATCTGATCAGTGGTTGTACGATTCTTCCGAAAACCACTTTGATAATCTCCAACTTTTTGTTCAATAAAAGGTTCGAGTCTTGAAGCTAGAATATTGCTAAAAACATTGTATGCTATACTAAGTAGTGGTATTGGACTGTAGTTCTCACATTTAGATTTATCACCTTTCTTGTGGACAGGATGTATGATTCCCATGTTCCAGTCTTCCAGCATTTTCTCTTCTTTCCATATAATTTTAATAATCTCATGCATAGGTTATTCTACAGGTTTTCCACCATTTTTTACCATTTCAACAGTTATACTATGCCCTCCTGGAGCCTTGTTATTTTTCAGTTTTTTAAATTGCTTTTATAACTTCCTCCACACTTGGGCTCCGGGTAATTTCACTCTTCTCATTGTCTTCTTCTAAGTCCGCAATTCCATTTTCATTTGCATTGTCTTGTGTTGATACGCCGACTTCATTCCTGTTTAACTGCTGTTCAAAATAATCTCGCCATCTGGCTAATATGTTCTTTTTGTCTCCTATGAGATTTTCAAGTCTTTGCAGAAAACAGAGCTAGTCTCAAAACCCTTTTTTGTTTCTTTCACTCTCTGATAAAATTTTCTTATTTCCCTTTTATTTCTCATATTTTATAGTTCTGTGATTTGTTGTTTCTCGAATATTCTTTTATTCCTTCTGTATACTCTAGATGCAATCCTTCTTTTTTGCCTGTAATCATTGACTGTTTGTCTTGTTCTTTTTTGAAGCATTTTCTTTCTGGTTAGGTTTCATCCTTCAATTGCTAACGCACAATCGTTGTCATACCACTCTTCCCTTTTTCTTCTTTGAATGTCAACAACTACTTCCTTAGCTGTTGTTCTTATCGCTTTTTTCATAATATTCCATTTTCCTTCTAGATCACTCCCTTCCCACTCATCCTTGCTTTCCTGAAGACTGGTGGCTATTTGTATTTGGTACTCTTCTTTCTTATCTTCATCTTTGATTAATTTTTCAACATCATATCTCTCATTCATGTTTCTCTTGTTTGTTCTATCTACATCACTCTTTTGCCTATACTTTATTCTTACCAGGTAGTGGTCTGCGTCCCAGTCGGCACCTCTGCAACTGCTCACTTCAAGTATGTCCGTTGCGAGCCTTTTCTCTGAGTACGAGGTCAATCTAGTTGCATGTTTTGCCATCTGGTGAGCACCATGTGGCTTTATTAATATATTTTCTCTGCAATCAAGTGCTCCTAACTACCATGTTCTTGCTTGTGGCAAAGTCGATCACACGCAATCCTTTATTGTTGCTTTGTAGATGTAGACTTTCTTTCCCAATTGTTTCTCTGAATTGTTCCTCCCGGCCAATCTTGGCATTTAAGTCCCCACAAATTATTTTGACATCATGATTAGATATTTTTCCATACTCCTCTAGTTTACTATAAAATTAATCTTTAACATCCTCCTCAGTGTCGTCTTTAGGTGCATATATAGAAAAGATTGTTGTGTTGAAAAACCTAGCTTTTAGTCGTAATGAGCAAATTCGATCTGTAACAGGACTGAATTTTAAGATGGCAGGTCTAATAATTTTTTCTATGATGAAACCTGTTCCATTCCTTCCATTGTTTCCTCCACTGTACAAGACGATGTGATCTCCTGATTGCATTATTCCATTTCCTGACCATCTCATTTCCTGTAATGCTGCAATTTTTATTCTGTATTTTGCTAGTTCGTTTTTCAACTGTCTTAATGCACCTGGTTTTCTCATAGTTTGCACATTCTAAATATGTTTCCTTTAACCTTACTCAGTCCATTCGTTCGCCGGGTCTGTTCCAAAGTTCCAGTCTTATTCCGAGGCATACCTTCTGTATCCGTAACGTGATTGTTTTCTATGATAGGGTTGTTAGCCCTATGCTAAACCCCCAACCTGGAGGACCAGGTACTTTGATTTCTTAGTCTTCCTCTCCTAGATAGGCTGTCTTTGCCATGACTTAAGAGCCCTGTCTTCCCCCACAGTTCATCTGTCGTACCATTGACCTTCAGCTCCGCCAGATGATGTCCGGCCATGCCTCACTCATGTACCGACTCACACCACCTTCGGCACCATGCCAGTTCTGGTGGCGGCTGTTGTCCACCACCAGGGATGTTTATCGACTTCCCGGTCTAGATCCGCCGTGTTCTGTATGAAAAGGGTCACATCGTGCAGGACGTGGCTCATCACCACGCTGCAGTGTTGTCTCTCCGTTATCAAAAACACTACCTTAAATGACGCCTTGAGGATTACGTCCGAATCCTTTCCATTTTCATCGCTCCCATACATAAACAAATTAGTACCAAAGGACGAGGTAGTACGAAGGAAAATGTAACATCTTTCTTACTTACTGTTTTTTGTCTTTTTTACTTTTCTATTTACAGCTTATTCTTATAGAATATTGTTTATTCACAGCTTATTTATTTTCTTAGCCATTGGAAATCTACCACCATGTTTAAAGATGCATTGCACATACGTTTGTGTTCGCGATTTAAAGTGGAAACCCTTTTTCACGGTTGTGTTCTGTTAAGTATCGTAGGTTATAGGGGAAGAAGTGGACACCGGGTGAATCCCAGGACCTTGCCAGAGTGCGAGAAGAGGAGCAAAACCTAGAAGAAAAAGGGAGGAAAGAGAAGTAATGCAGAGGAAACTACGGCGAGAACGAGAGAGTTCAATGATACGTTTTAAATGCATACAAGGTCATCCTTTTGGAATCCAGCGCGAATGACGCTTGGGGAATGCAAGTGGCCGTTAAGCCGTCACTGGCTTCGACGATGAGTGCACCACCATACTGTGTTCGAATTTCCCTCGTCGTTGCCGAGACCTAGGAATAATAAGCTAGAAGAGAGGAAGTCGATTTTTTTCCAGAGCGATATAAATGGCGCTCCGTTTGTTGGGAAATGTTTTTCCCCCATAGTACAAATTTGAGAGTTGCGATTGGCTTTTCTGATTACCTCTCCTAATACCACTCCATGAAAATTGTGTGGCTCACCGTAGAAGCAGAAGACTTCACGCTCTAAATTATGTAGCTATCTGGCCTATAAAATTGCGAATGAACAACACTTATGAAGGAAATGGGAACATTTGAAATATAGTAGGATTTAATAAATTATTCCATCTCGTAATCTGCTCTCTGAATTCCTATGAAACATGAGGAATATGAATAACATGTTAAGAGATTTTTATGTAATGTTATAATGCATAATGTAATGATATGTTAGCATAATATCATTTTCTAAAAGCAGGGATTTTGAATTCCCGTATACCTTCAATTGCATACTAATAAATGGACTAATAAGCAATATGCTTGGAGTAATCTGGCAATGAAAAGCAATTATTGTTAAATTATTAATGCGCTATTTTGCTTTCAATCAGACTCCAAAGCTCGTTGCCAACGTGCCAGCACCTTGCTTACTTTCAGTTCGAGACAATCGCATTTCAAGATTAACCGCGGTTAATCAATCATGTCCTCTGTTGGAATTGAATATACCTTGTGATACACCAGGTTATGCCTTTCCTTTTCCTTGTGTTTAAATTATATCGCGTGATTTAAACGTGAACATTCCCACGTAAAAATATACCCAATCACTTTATCCAGTATTAATTTTGCAATAATCTGTGGTCCATGAAAGCCAAAATATTTCCGGGACTCGTGAATTGTGGCACTGCGGAGGAAATACTACGAGGAACATGCATCCGGTGCATTCTCAGTTTTGTCTCTTTAGCCTGTTTGATTGTACCAATCGTGAAATGATTTTCAGTTCTCTTTATTTTAATTACAAGTAAATACGATAGTCGAACGACTGATTTGTGCTTTTAAAGCACTGCTTTCACTCGATGATTTATTTCATAATACCATAATACACCACTACACCACTTCCTTTCTGTTCTCAATCACTATCAAAGACCATGTTGTTTTCGACAATTTAAACAATGTGCGTGTTATATCACTTATGCACACTGTGGAAATGCTTGGAAATTTAGAAGCACTTAAATTATTGCATTTCTCTCTTTTGCAGGTGAGGGGATCCACTTGTTTCGAGCAGCGTCTGTTGGCGACATTTGTGAGTACTTTAAGACCATTTTCCTCCACCATGATCCCTCATTACCGAATTACCCGTGATTTTACCACATCACCACATTACTTCAATGAGAATTCACAGAGCCACAAGCGCTTTTCTCTTCAGAAATGTTTTCGAAACTTCAGAAATGTTTTCGAAGTAAAATCTCATATAGCGAGACGTGATACTGTGCGTTAACTGAACTAGTCAGTTTGTTTCTAAGTGGCTCATATAGTTGAGAGTCTTACGCTATCTAGCTAAAATCTGATCGAAGACTTCTTAATGAGCCCTGAAGTGTTGGACCCTGATGAATTATACTTTATTAATTTATTTATGATAAAATAGTCAAATGTAAGTGAATTCTGAAATATTCTACTTTGATACTGGATTTTGAGTATTTTTCTGACAATGACGTTGAGGATTTAGAGGAAGTAGAGATCGGATTGACTATACTGAGGAAGGCATAGCAAACTGGCTCCGTTTAATTTTCAGGTATTTAACAATGGTCTTAATTTTCAGTAACTGTCTATCGCACTGACTGGTGCGTCCTTGATATTTCTTGGCTTATGCCAACATTTGCCATGGCATGGGTTCCTAGTATGCTTTCATTATTTTGGGGGGCGCGAACATGTGGTCCAGGTTTAATTTACTTTACTACAATATAGGAAAACATTCCTCACACTTGAAAATTCCCATTAATGCAGAAAATTTATTTCTCATACGTGTGTATCCTACGTGACAGCAAACTTTCTAATAAACTTGAGAATATGATCCATATTAATAAGGGTCAACCGCAGATATTATAAACTGGTTTTAGAAAGTGCAATCCAATTTGAAATAGGCGATCCAAAACGGCAACTCAAACGGTTGACATCATCGCACGGTAGCATTTCTCTCCTCTTCAGGTGTTTCAGCGGATCAAAGAATCAATTTGCGCTAACTATGTCATGGTCTTCCAAAAGGGAAATCAAAACTGTTTTCGTCGAATTATATTAAACCAGCGGAACTTGACATGGTAAAGCGTCTAATTCTACCGGAAGCGATGCCGCTTCTGTTACGTCATCCTCTGGATTCACGATGACATAGACATTTGACATCGCTCGGAGTGCCTAACTTTAAACAACATTGTTTGCCGATAATTTTACGATGTTAACTTTACAATATGAACTTCGTGTACGATTCGCTTAAAAATTGATGTGTCCCATAATGGACGAAGAAACATAGGAGAAAATTTAGGTAGGCGGTTGGAAAATATGGCAAAGCGAATGTTGTCCTGCCATTACCCAGATTTTGGTTCTTTGTTCTGTCGTGGGATACGATTCTCATTTGCGAGTGCTGTTGAAACGGAGGGGGATCGTTTTGAAGACGTTTCAGTGGATGACATCTGAACGCGCGACACTTTAGCATTCACACAAATTTCAGCTTGTCGTGACTTCGGTGCTCCAAATGAGCTCAGCCTCCGTTTATTCCAGCGCCCGCACGATCCTTGTGTTGTAATTTTAGTTGGTTCTCTGTATGGAAAACATTATTATGTATGGGAACATATTGTGATCGTCATTTGTTTTATCTTCTTTGAGTAATTGTTCGCGTTGTTTTTAGTTACGATGATAGTTGATTGTTTGGTTGCTGAAAGTTGCGATGTTCTCAAATTAACTGAGTTATAAATAAATGGGAATAAAATTGGTTTAAAACTACACCTTGTTCCTTGTCTCTTTCGTTTCCCACAACCCATTGCGATCACGTGACCAGATGCATTAATTGTCTACTCCTTCCCGCACTTCATGCGATTTGCCACGGATGGCGACACCGTGCGCGCTCATCATGACGTCACGTGAGGCATGAGGTGGGGGGAAAGATGGAGGTACGTTGTCATCCTTCCACTCCTCTCTCCATGGCGACATCTTGTGTTGTCCTCGCCTTCCCCTTCCTGCCTCTTTAGACACGACGCGCAATTACAAACCATCTACAGGGAGGAGACGCATCAGCGTCACAGAACTTCAAGTCACCGCAAGGTCTTGTGCGCGGCTGGACGCTACGCTACGACACCGGTCTTTAATTGATTCGTCAGTCCGTTGGCGTGCAATGTGATCGGCCGTTGATGGATCCACGAGGCCTCTGATGGCGAACGCGTGGGCAGAGCCAAGAGCATTTCGCGACATCGCGCTCTTCGTCTGCCACTCTGTTCATTACTGCGGATCATGCTCTTCACATTTGACTTGCTGCATCGGTGTTACCGACCGATTTCTCTTCAGAGTGGCGTTTCACATGTCTTAGCAATGCTAACTACCGTTAAGACCCAGAATTACGAAAAATTCACGGTCAGAAGACAGGAAAAGGCTCTGAACCGCGAAAGAGAAGTACGTCTTTTCGTTTATATGTGCATTAATAATTATATCATGGCATCTACCTATACGTAGTTACTATACTGAATGACATACTTTAACGCCCATTAGACTGAATGCTTATGAGTCCAGAAAATTGGATTTAAGCAGGTGTTGGGCCATTTGGGTTGTTTACCGTCATCATACAATCATTCTTCACACTCACAGCCACGGTGGCATTACACATCATTGATTTCTGCCGATTTATTGAAAACCAGTGACTCAAGACTTAATTAACTTTTACCCATACCCTACTATTTTCATACATCGCCTTCTCAACGTTCTATAACTGCTCATTCTCCTCGAAACCCTTCCTCAACTAATTTCTATTTACCCTGTCATATGTCCTTCTCTAATTCCACAAATGTTTTACACAAATATACTTTCTTTTGGACGCTCATACAGTTTTCTATCACTTGCTGAAGTGCAAATAGCTGATTCTAAATCCAATTCTAAGCACAAACCCACACTTCACACACTTTTCTCATATATATGTCGGCAATCCCCACTTCTTTCATTTAGTATTTTACTGATCACATATCCCGAAATAGTCAATGAACTAATTGCTCTATAAAGTTTACTCTCTGCCATCTCACCCATTCCTTCTTGCAAAGATGATATTATCGTATTCTTGCAACCGTTTGGCGGAATCCAAGTTTTCAAGCAACAATTGATCAAATTCGGTCGGTATGTGAAAAGTTACACATACGATACGATGCAGTAACTTACACAAAAACTTCATACTTTCACTGCATATCCCATGAGTGCCAGCAGCTTTTCCTTTTTTCAATGTTTTACAACCGTTACGACTTAATTTTCACGTATGTCTCCTTTCATATTGAAATTATCTCATCTTAATTCTTAGGGACCTCCTTCATCGTCTGGACTTCTTGTCTGGGGCTGTCGCTCGGTGTGAGCTTTGGCCTCTAACACCAATTTTCTCCAAAGTTTCCTGCCCATCTTCACCCCTTCATACCCTCTCATGCCTATTCTTCAAAGATTTTTAATCGCATCATCTCCAACTAGGGGGGTCATTCTGTATCTCCCAACCGATCAGTACGGGAACCATTTCGTCGGGTGTGATTAATAGTAGCCGTACGATTCTGTACGCACCCGATCGGCGCGTCGGCGAGCTCCAGTCGGTGGATCCTACCGACACGCCAAAGCTTCCAGTACGACGGAGAATCAATCCGTTTGCTTGAGAAACACCGAAGTAAGTGGAAAATAAATTTGGATTTTTAGTATGTGAAATAGGATGATTTGATGCTTGTAATAATGAATATACATATATTCATGATTGTAATCGGGACGTAGTTTGTTCTTAACAAAAAACAAAAAAAGAGGTAATGAAGGAAATACAAAAGTCGAAGAAGTTAAGGTCATAAAAGTGACGATCTATAAGAGAAACATCTACACAACTAAATTCCGTGATATTGCATTATATCATCTTGCCTCTTCAAAATGGTTTACTACTTTGCGCTATCAAGTACGTAGATAGTTCCTTATTTAGGCTTTCAGCATAAGTAATCGATCGCTGGAGTATTTTTCCTAATAAATAATTGCCAAAAAATCGTCCGCGGTGAATTTCTATTATTGGGGTATAATTATTCTTAAAAGGATGATTCCCGATGAAGGTTTTAAAATATAATAAAATTTTGTCTATTCGGTCACGTACTTAACTAGATCACATATAAAGTAACAATTTTAGGAAAAAGGCGATTTCCTACTATGGTGAGCACCGTATTTATGTTTTTTCCTTTTTGCCTCTATTTTCGTAGTTGAGATATTTTAAGAATATTTTGAATTGAACTGTTAATCATCACGATATCCTGATAAAATTTGGATTAATCACCAAATAATTATGAAACAGTGTGTTTGTTGCGCAACTCAAGTACACTTGCTAATAACCGAGATGTGCTCCCCCTCCTTCCTCATATACACGAATTCTCTTCTGTTTTTTCACATTTTTTTGCATTCATTCATTTCCTCTCTGTAACCATCACATGCCTTCTTCTGCTCTTCCTCGTATTTGCTGCAAACAATCTCTTTTAAGCCTTTTTCTTCTCTTTCAGGGCAACTTTCGCTTCCTCCTTCCACCAAGCATCGCCTTTATTCGTTCCCTACCACCCCTCCACCACTCACATTTCCAGCACAATGTAAAGTCATTCCCCTCCAACATCTCGCAACGCATCTCTCACTCCCACTCCTATTACCATTCTATTTTCATCCTCAATCATGCTGCATCCATATTCTTACCTAACTATGTCTAACAACTTTTCCACTTTTACGCTCAAATGATAACGAGTTATATTCTTTCTTGAAATTCACTTCCTGCCCAGTTTTACCCTTGAAATAACCAAATAGTGGCCTGTTCCACTTTCGGCGCCCCACATTACCCTTGTCTTCCACGCTAACTCTATCAGTCTTTCATCATACACAATCAAATCATACTGGGAGTAAAGGATTGAACATTGCAGCTTCCACTTAGATATTTATTTAACACGACCATGGTTTCGTAGCGGTGCTACATCATCAGGTGATGATGTAGCACTGATCACCTGATGATGTAGCACCGCTACGAAATCATGGTCGTGTTAAATAAATATCTAAGTGGAAGCTGCAATGCTCAATCCTTTACGCCCAGTATGATTGACTTCCACAAAGTATTGCCTGAAACTGTGTCACAATCAAATCAATCATACTCTCACAATAACACCCTTTACCGTGCATGAAAATGAATTTCTTTTTGCTTAAACCATGTATTCGAGGCAAACAATGCCCTTTCCAATCACACACTCACTGTATTTTTTTCATTGTAATTCACTGGTGGGTCACCAAATCGCGCAGCCTTGTTTCTAAAATGTATCCCTTACACCAGCCAAGCCATTTGTAGTGGTGAATCTAAATTAAAGTCCTGTTTAATCCATTTGAAGAGACTTTCCATCGACATCACTGTAAGTCAGAATGGGAATTAAATAATTCGCAATTATACTCGTGAGTCGACTTGAAATATATGCCTGCATTCGTTATTTATTCTGAATTGCATGACTATCACACGAAACGTATATTCATGAAATGCGTGAAAAAAATTTGCCTTCATTATCGCGCTGATATTACATTGTCTGAGTAATAATTAAAATTGGGAGCCCCATAGTGGAACTTTTTAATGCGCATTGTAATTTCCATAGTTCACTAAATAACTGAGCGTTTGCCAGATTTTACTAACAGCTGTTCATAGGGCTTTCTCTCACTCCCTTTATCATCTATGAGGACTAATTTAGTTAAAGCATCTCTCTATATCAAATAAAGGTACTATTTATTATTTTTTTGCTCTATAATACCGTATTTGAGGTTAATTGCTTCAAGCGTATATAATTGCATTTGATAATGGCTGGGGGATATCGGACTCATAGTTAAAAGATAGTGTTTTCCACCAAGTCCTAAATTGTGGCCACATGTCGTAGTTTGTACAGTCAATGTGAAAAGTAACATCTTCCTTTTTTTTGCTCGTTTCTAAAACCACTGAAGCTTAAGAACTCCACATTCTTCAAGTCTTAATTCCGATTCTCAGTTCCTTCCGATAGTCCGAATCAACATCGGTATCTGAAGAGGGTTGAGACCTCATTTCCTGGGATAGCTGGATTAATGTGTTTGTGCCTGTGTTCGTGTCAATTTTTTTTGTGTTAATATTTTAGGAGAGCATTTTTATTGGTGGAATAGGGTGGGTGTTATACTTCATCTACGTCTACGAAGTACCGTGCAAGCCACCACTAGGGTGTGTGGCACGGGGTGATTCCACACCAGGCATGCAGCACTCTTCCCGGTTCAAATCGGGACCTCGCACGTTCCCCCGGCCGCTAGGCACAGTCACCAAAAAGCAGTCAGGAGATCAGTGCGCAGTCAAACTATAAACTGGGAGAGTGATACGTAGACGAACATGTAAACATGCGGTATACTGCTAAAGATACATCTAGTGTATAATATTACTAAGACATACTATTACTTTACGAATGCCACGAGATACTATTTCATACAGAAAACAAACTAATGTCGGACATTTCAAGCGGGGTGAGTTATAAGTAAGCTGAGGACATCTAGGCATTAAAAATGAAGAAATAGGCAGCCTAAATAGGCACTCAAAATTTCAAAATAGACACTTAAATTAGGCGCTTAAAACATTTTTGGCATTTTGGACGACTCTGTCGGTCCTGGAATCCCAAAAGGCTAAGCCTGTAATCAGGTTTTCCAGGGACCATACAAACAAAACTTGACATACATCTACGCCTTGGGTGGTAAAATACCCACTCAGTCGGGACTTAAACCCGTAATCCCAAGATTAGCAGGCGAAGACTTTACCCCGCCGCCACCGTGGCCGGCTTGAAACATAATGCGGCTTATTGCCACAAAGAAGTATCTGAAATTTAAAGCTTGGGCTGAAATACTCAATTTCTTTTCGGTAAAACTGATGGAGAGGAAAGAGGATAAAACTCCAAATAAAATTAGCTTATAAATTGAAGGAGCATAAAATTCAAAAGATTTACTTATTTCAAGTTACATTACAATTAACAACAACATATTTCTCTAAATGTTCTCCTGTAACATTATGCCGAGAGCCAGTCAGGATATTTCTATAGTATGAAAATGACCTCTCAACCTCACACGAGGTGATAGGGCAAAACTTAAATGATGCAAGCTCTTCTGCTGTCATCTTTGGTCCTGGAGCAACCGAAGTCCCTGATAAAATGTATGTACGTAATTTTATGGACATCTTCCCAACCAGGGTCCCTTTGAATAACTTTCTTGAATTTTCAAATAAAGGCTTCTCCCACATCAGGTGGTATATTGATAAGTTCACTTTCCACCTTTCGATTTTTTTCCACTGCTGCCACTAGGAGTAGTTGTCTTTCCTCCAGCAATTGAATTGTGGTCAGTAATTAACCAAAGTAGCATGTTATAAATGCTAGGTCTTTGTTGTTCTAGCAGAACTCTGTGGCAACTAGGCGGTGTGCACACCAGAGGGATGCAACACGCGACTTAACTACTTGATGGAGGTTGCGCGGCACGATATTTGCCCCTGCGACATTCGAGTGCACATTGTAGTGATACGACGCGCGATACGTCAAGTGGTAAAATATAATACGGTGACGTTTTTCCGTCTCTCAGTTGTAATCATGAGCTCGTCGGAGCAGGATATTGCTGTAGCTTATCATTATTTGAAACGATGCACTAGTGACCGAAAGTCGTGTTGTACCGGGTAGTAGGAATGCAGGGCACAAGAATGGGATGAGGCCCATGGTGAATTTGAAGAGCCCGGCGCTTACACCTCAGCTTCATTTAACTGTTCATTTCGAAGGAAAAGAAATTTACATTTGAGAGTTCTTTTGCGCCAGTCAGAAATAAAAACGGGCAACAATGCGACGAATTAACAAATTAAAATAACTTATGTAGACGCGGAAATAAAAATTCGAGACGATAAGCAATTCTTGCAATTTAAAACCTTCACATCGGCATTATAAGCATAAAAAGGCACAAAGCGATTAATTGGCAGTAACAACTTGATTAATTTCGTTATAAATAGCCCTGAATTAATTTCTAGCTTCGTTAAAATTTATTTCCCTAATAAGAAAAATTAAACATTTGGTAATATATCTCAGCAACAATGACAGTTCTTACGGACTCTTCTTTAGTATCAGAGCCATATAATTTCCTCATAAAATGTCTTCAACCTTATTAATGTAATACGATCCAGGGTTTATCTGTATGAAGTCTTAAATTCTTGAGCAATGGATTTTCCCACATCACTTGGTATATCAAAAAGGTCACCCTCCACATTTCAGATTTTCTCTGTAGCCGTTGCAAGGAGTAGTTCTCTTGCCTCCAGCAATGACATGATTAACGGTAGTTAACCAAAATTGCAACTGATAAACGTAGGATCTGCGTCGACATCGAGATTCAACTCTGCGGCTTCGGATTCGAAAATGTAGTTTGCTTCTTCTTCATCCAGATATTCTGTTGCCTACAGAAAACCTACTCATGCGCCATGATGGCTTAATTTTCATTTGACACATAGTATAAAAGATGAGCGAAATCGGTTACAATAGTGTACCTTTAAGTAGGTGAAAAAGACGTGCCAACTGATGTATCGGAGGCGCACATTATTCCTGTCACATACCTCACGTATTTCAATAAATTTATCTGCAGAATATAATGCAGTATTTAGCCATGTTCCCCATACTATCAATACAGGCCGTGAAGGCAGAGAAACTTCGGGCGTCATATCTCTTTAAACCTATAAACTCAGTAATGCTGATTGTGAGTGTTGCCTTCAAAAGCCAGTTTTTGGCAATTGAAACCATCGCATGTACGCATCATGTAAAATTACCATAGTTGTTTTTCTACTCTTTATATAATAATACTTTGGATGATTTTTCTTTATGCATGTTTAGTGACATAATTACAACCTTGATAGATTAAAAAAGGAACTGAAATAACAGACTATCTCCGCAATAAAGAGAAGTTTGGTAACATTGAGATGAATATTGCTTTTTTTGGCCCTTAAATAGGCGATATCAGCAAAAAAAAAAAAGGCGTAAACAGGTAAAATAGGCATTTTTAGGCAGTAACAAATTGCCTTAATTTCGCCACAAATGATCCTAAATGAACTTATAATTTCATAAAATTGGTTTCCTCAGCAAAAGAAAAAATAGGCATTTTAGGCAATGTCCTCAGCTTAGTTATAAGTAATGATGTTAAACACAAGTAAAAAGTCTAACTAGTGTGGGTGGGGGTTTCATAGAATGGATCCATCGCAACTATTCATATGCATCTACATAATAACCTGCAAGCAATATATACCTACATAATACCCTGCTATGAATGAAAAGTTTAAATTAAGACATTTAATGATTGCATTTATATTCAAGACTAATTACTTGAGAACAATCTCAGGCATAAAAAGTATCAAAATTGAGACCAAGGTAATGATGGTGACATGCATAGTTACAGTGAGTGAACAGAACACCGACTGCATGCCACTGATTATTTATTGAGTCCCAAAGCTCTGTATGCACGCAACGGGAGTCAATCGAGCATTATTGCTTTCCACGTAACTTAACGGTCAATATTGACGGATGTTACGAGTCATCTTTTTAAATAAAAATGTATTTAAATGTTTGTTTGTTCAAAATCTTAAATCTCCGAAAGTTCTTCGCCGATTGCTTTGAAATTTTGACACAACGTTGCATTCGAATACGCGCGTGTAGTAAAATGAAAATTTTGGGTATTTTTAAATCCCATTATTTTTAACTTTTATGTTTTCATATGAAAAGCATTGAATTCGGTGCACGAGTTTCTTTATTTGCTTTTTTAATTACTTGCACTCAAGATATTGGGTGGAAATTTCTATCATAGAACGCACAGAAAAATGCAATATTTAATTATTTAATTCAATTTTCGTATAACTACGCTTCGTTTTTGTCAAAATATTGCATTTTTATCCCTAAATTCATTAATTTTTCCTCCTATTCAACAATAGAAATTTCCTTGGCAACCAGGCGGGAATATCCATTTAATAGCGATTTAATGAATGGCTATTTACCCCTGCAAAATTTGAAGGCCAGGTTCAGTGACTAATTTGATAGTTGTAGTCATACGACTACCGTTTCTCGTTCACCTTGCCTTCTTAATGACCATCAACAAGGTCAATCGCTTCAAGTGTGTTGATTAAATCTGGAAAATCCATGCTTTTCACATGCCCACGAGTGGGACAGCCTAAAAACTTTTTTGTGTTTGCAAAGGGCGGTAAATTAAAAATATTGGATATCCCAAAGCGCTTGAAAAAATGTTTTCAAATGTAATTTACTACTTTAAAAAAATCATCCTTTCATGTATTTTTTACATTTAGATGTGCCTTCTTTTGTATACCTATGTGTGCCTACTTAGAGAAAGAAGAAGAGGCATTAAAACTCATGCCGGGCACAACTAGTAAACTCATAAAAACTTGCATTATAAGAATTTGTTAGAATGTGAAACGAGACATAAAAGGCTATTGAATAAATAGTAAGTTAAGTAGGTACATCATTGGCTCGAGGAAATCATTTGTAATTGTATGATAATTTTAATCCCTTATTGAGTTTCTGTATGTCAACTTACGTTGGATCATTTTCTAGCTCCAAAATCAATTTCTAGCTCGCAAAACATTTTCTAACAGGGCCGGAAGCAGTAGAAGAGTGAAAAGAGGGCGTTATGGGTAGTTTATGACTCTTGACAACCGCTGTGGACGGGGATATGAGGGGGAGAGGGAAGGGGAGAGCTTTCTTCATTTGCTCGGAAACATGTCGGCACTTTACGAAGATGATTTACGAATGTTCAGGAGTTGCAGCGAGGGGGGCTGTTTAAGAGAATAATGAAGGGGAGAAAGTTTGGCAAGGTGAGGAAGAGCGTCATATTGGAATATACGGGAAATGAAAGGTAGGAGATACTACAGTTGGGGGAATTTCGGGTAAAAAAATGTAGTGACTCATAACGTAACTGGAATAGAATGAGCAAGCAAGAAAGATGGGATCTACATTTTATAGCTATACTACACTTGGGTGAGCAACATATTTATATCGATCGACGGATGGAACAGCTTGAGTTATTGAACAAGAAGTGCTCGCTGCGATGATTAGGGTAGGTGATTGGATGTGACGGGTAATTTTCGTCAAAGCTCCAGCAGTGACAACTTCCGATCAAGCAACAAACCTGTTATTTTGTCACGGGTGTGGTTTTTGGTACAAGATGCACGCATACCTTTAGACGAGTTCAGAAGCAGTACCAACTCTTTCAGAGACTATGGGTCGATATATTTTTGTCCACCGACTAATTCTTACATAGAGTCATTTGTTTGGAAACGGAGTTAACATGACTGAAAATAGGTTATAATTAGTCCCACATTTTAAATTAAAATATGTATGCGATAGAATAGGTTTTATGTGCGTAGGAATGTGTGCCTTTCTTTATGTATTCGCTTTCCGCTTGAGAATTGGCATAAAACCTTCACAAGAGTAGAAGATATTAGCTGTCAGGTCTTTGTATGTTCTGTGGCACGTGAAATTTACCCCTAAATGAACCCTAAAATGTTCATTTTTCAAAGAAAATAACTGGAAAAAGTTAGTATTTGCAAGTCGATCTTTCTTTAATTAAGGTCTTCGTTTTTGGAGCATTAAATTTTTCTTCCAAATCATTACTTATTTTTGGAGCTATTCGGTTTAGGATGAGGAAATCTGACCCAAAATCACGTATTCGCTGAACACTTCGACCATATTATTATGAATGGCGCTTCCTGTCTATTCCCGGGACCATATCTACTTAATAACAGCCCAAAAGTCATTTTTAGTGAAACGCATCGTTGCCAATCTGAATTAAATTGAACCGCGAACGTAATTCCTGTAATAAATATGGCTTTACGATTTTAACATACACATGAAGGTGGTTTGAGTGGTTTTTGTTTCTACTTATTAAGATTTACGGGAAACTTTTCATACGCGTCCATATTAGTAATATCTACATATAGATTAAAGTGAAATAAACTGCATGTTACTGATTTGATTCGTAGGCAAATCAATGCTATTTTAACATGCTGTCATGTTACGAAACTTGACATATATTTTGAAATAGTTCGATTACATATGTACAGATTTTCTCCAATAGGCGAAATAATATTTCAAGTTATTATAATGGTTTCTAACAAACATCAAGGTAACATGCCAAGTAAAAAAAAAGCGTATTTAGATAGAAATATCACTTTAATTTCGAATTTGGCCAAAATCCAGTAGTAACAATGCTTTAATTCAGGCAATTTTTAAATATAATTCTTGTATAATTAAAATTTCTGCGTGTATGGAGATATTCACTTTATAAAAAGACGCACTTAAGTTGTCTAAGAACTTTTTTTCGACTAACTTGAAAATTTATTAAAATGTGCGCTCAATGACTCCAGCCACATTAAATGAGAGAATGTATGCCTGGAAAAACAGAGGCAGGATAACGCTATTTCCATTCATTTATTTGTAGTAAAGAAATCGATTTCGAAAGACGCCGTAACTTAAACTTGCGTGTTTGCGTACTGAACATTCAGTAGTCTTTTGTTCCAGCCTGAAGTCAGTCTTTGTTCTCGAACTGGATTGCTTAGTCACTATGAATTCTACCATGATTAGACTCACCATGTGGTTAGAAGGGTCTGTCCCGGTGTCCTGCCCGGTTGGCAAATTTGTCCCGTCTGACAATGGTATGTCCCGGAAAGTTTCCGTTCAGGTCCACTAAACCGAGAAATGTGCAGCGACAAATGTATGGCGATAAATGTATAAATTTAAAACATTGTATCAAATTGTTTCACGCATCGTCGAAAGCTTACATCGTGGTCCCCTTAGTTGGCGGGGGTTCAAAAAGGGTTCAGCCACCCCGCTATAATGAGATTCGAACTAGATACTCCAGAGTTTGATACTGGAACTAGCTGCCACAGTTATAAGTAATAATTTTATTTTATAACTGCATGTAAAGGAATAAAATAATCATTCACCTCTAACTTAACTTTTATAAAGAATGTCCCAATTTGTCCCGGTTTAAGTCTCTTTAAAACTAGACTTGTCCCAGACTTGTGATATTAAAATGTGGTAACCCTATCCATGAGAAGTAGCCCATTATAGCTAACTAGATTTTCAAGCTAAAGGAAATTATTTAGGCGAGTGCGACATTTTCTAGCAATCCCTTTCTTTTAAAACGTCGAATTTAAATATATAAACGCCATTTAGAGAGAAAGCACCCAACAATTCATATGTAAATTGAAATTCAAATGCTTTATTAATGCAACATATTTGGAAAGCATTTTGTTTTGATATTTCTTTAACTTTTTCTGGGTTTTATTTAAGCCCTTCCTCAACCTGTAATCATGAAATTCTCATTTCGTCCAGTTTTTTTCTTTCATAACAGAGTTGCATTGAAAAAAATTAAAATCATTAATAGTTACCAGCACAGGGAAAAATGCTCCAGCCATTAAGTTGTGGTGATTTGTAGCACTTTGCGATCCACCTCATAATTGAAAGGGTTCTAGGAAGTAGATTGAAGATCGGAAATATATAGTTATCATAACTTTTTACCTGTTCATGGAGAAATAAGCTGTGGTAGGGATCACCAAATGTGTTTCATTAGGCAATAAGGAATCTATCAAGTATTTCGCCAACATCTGTTGCTTTGAGACCAGCCGCTATCAGTGTCGAACTGATTACAATTACTATTCACTTGAACAGAAATGTGCGTGCTATCGCATTCAATTGTGTAGACATGGCTCTCTGCGAGATAACATATTCCTGAAAGTAGGAATCAAAGGTCTCCCCGTTTTTGTATGGAACCGGTGAAAAATTAATTAATTTTCTGTGGGCTATTTTAATGCGTACTTTTTAAATTTGTATTGCTGTTTAATTTAGCGAAAGCTTCTTGCCATTATTTTTAACGTAGTGTAGTATAAATAAAAGAATTGTATGTTTCACAACCTTCTCTTTAAGAGGGCAATCGATTCACTCTTTTATTTTATTTTTTAAATAAAAATGTAGACTTCTGTTAACCATGTATATTGATTTATCAAATACAAAAACGTTGTGGCTATAACGACAAAAGTATTGGCGTATTTCAAGGGAGCCAATACCATTCATTTGGTCAACAATCACATTTTGCTGCCGAATTAACTTATTACTTGGATATAGCTTTACTTATAAAATCTCTCTCCTGCATGAATACTTTTGTACTTAAAATATTAGCTTAGTAGAATAAAAGTCGTAATTGCCTGTACGAACGAATATAATTCCTCGCAACTTTTATTTACTTCTGCAACAGCTGGGAATACTTATATGTGTAATACGCCGTATTTTCTGCTGCATTTAAAGTCGTGTCAGTTTCAAGTGAAGTTTTCGTGGAATAACATTTTATTTAAAAATCTATTTTGCAGTTGGTATATTATTGGAATCCTCATGTCATTAGCATGTACATATACCTATTAGTCAAGCTAAAATACTTGGTTCAATGCATCTTCTTATTTTGTAATGGACAGGGTAAAGACGTTAACTAAAAGTTGGTGTAGCAACTTCAATATATGCAATTAATGCCCAAAATGTCATTAAACTGCTGAGAGAGGGACCCAAAACCAGGGAAACTAGTTTGGTACGTCTATTTTCCATTACAGAGCGAAGTTATAGGCAACGCCAAAACTAAAGTAATGGGAGATTACTGTAAGAATATTATATTCAGATGGTTGGATGAGCGTCCTGTTTAGCAGATTGCCCTCATTTGGTAAAGATATTGTGAAGATCATTTCGCTACATTCCTTTACACTGCTTCATTTAAACTTAATTAATTCCTTTATGGAAGGTCAAGAAGATCTTGTACAATATAACACCCTTCACTAGGGGTTCCTAAATACATCTTTGGCTCTCCAGTAAAATTGCACATAGTAACATGGAGTTTCAATTCGTTTTCCCTTCTCTTCGATACGTGGTGATATTATTAAGCAGTCCTTGAGAGTTAGAGGAGCTGTCTTCAGCATCAGTGTTACTTGTGAATTTCCTATCCATTGACTCCTCACCTGATTTGCAGATCTCACTTAGGAAGCAAGCTACTTTCACTGGAGATGTGGTTGCATACACCGTGGTGGTTTTTTTATGGGGAGGCAGCAGAATCTGTAGTGGTCTTTTTAAAATCACATGTGATACTTTTTTTCAAAAAGTGCCTACATCCTTCAATTTATTTATAGCACCATGAAATGGCTGATCTTTTTGGGGAAATGTATGCTCAGGGCCATCCAGATATTCAACGCCATGATCCAAATGAACACTAACGGAAAATAATAAGGATAAAGACTAATAAAATAATTTATATAAATCACCCTTAAGAACCTACATTGCCTCAGCATACGATAACTTCGAATTGTTGCTTCTTCAACCAACTCTTTTCTCTGACGTTCTAAAGAAGATTGTCCGAGTTTCAGAGATTGAGCGATAATCCCTCAGACAGTTAAATTTGTGAGGTACAATACCCTTCTTCACTTTCAGCTTAATTGATCCCCCTTTAACTTCCACCTGAAACTAATTATTTAACTGAAGACGGAGATTGTGGTCGTTCAATATTACAGCATGTAGTTAGCCGATCTAAAATAAATGCACGGTGAGTACCTGCATTTGTGGTGTAGGTACACATCCATATTGTCCCTGAACATACAATTGCATTCCAGTTGGCATTAAGGCTTCCATAGAGTTTCACGGAAGAATGGTGAAGGCTTGTTTTGTTTTTTTTTTCACGGTCGTTGGCTTTAGGCAACAGCACAGTCACTTCCGTCGAAATTGTAGTCTCCTAAAGGCAACGAACTTGGAAAAAGATTTTAAAGTCAACACCCTATGCATTCAAATAGGAAAATCCCTAATTAGGCACTAATTTACATAGTTTTCGTTCCTTTCCCGGATTTTCTTTCGCGTGGGCTGGAATGACTAAATAGCGTCATATAAATCAAATGATGAAACGAAGTGACGTCGCGGTTTTGAAGGGTCATGTCTGGTGAATGGAAAGGGGAGGATCTTCCTCACCCCACCACAAAACCCTCCTCCATCCCTATCCTCATCCCACCTCCCCGTGAACCTTAGAAATGGTATAAATGCTCAAGGATTTTTGTAAGAGCGGACAATTCCGAAATCTACGGACGGAGGAGCTGTTCGTCTTCAGGCTGCTGTAGATAAAATATCTTACCCACTGCATTACGTGTGAGTTTTAACTCTTCAAAGCCTAAAACCCCCTACGATAGCAATTTTGGCACTCGATTTGCTTTTCGTCAGCGTCGCGTTCCGCCATTTGGGACACGATAAGGTAACTTAAGATAACTTTAAAATAACTTACATCGAAATGATCTTCACAACAGTTGAGATTTTTTACAGGAAATATGCGTTTAGTGGCTTGGCACCAACACTTCTTTATGTCTTTGTCACTTTATATATTTATATGTTTTCTATTTCGTGGTAGTACATTTTAGGTAGGGCAAAGTACTACTTATAAAATTTAATTTTTTCTTTGTGAAGCCGTCGGTCTTCTGTCGTTTATTCCAGCTCCTTCTCTTACATTTTTAAATAACTAACTTACGTTTTAATCCGACTATATTCCATTTAATCTTTCACAAGCTATTGCCTGTACAACTCGTACGTTCAACCATACCGGCTAGTCTCGGTAGCTGCAGGCGTGTGACATCACACGTCAGTTCAAGATGGAAGTAGTGTTTTTTGGCACGTTTAAAATATGTCAATGTTTACATCTCTACTTAAGGATATATAATGAAGACATTAGCATAGTATATTCGTCATTTCTCCTTCCGAGGCACGATCGTTCGGTTTCTTAAAAAAATGTTCGAGAACACTATTATTGGATTTTAATTTGCGGGTAAATTGAAATGTAAATTTTGGTACAGTATTTTTCATTTAATTTGCCGTCAGGGCACCCTATCTGAGGCGAGGATATAGAGACTCATATAACTCATGAAAATTGTTTTTTCTTATAAGTTGGTTACGATGACTAGACAACTGCGTCAGTAACAGTGCATGAAAAACAAAACAATTTCTAGTCTAATATTTGCACCACGAGGTTGGCCGTCTAAAATCTTTGAAGTACTTTGAGTAATTCGTAACATCCGTATTGCGCTACATAGCCCCAGCATCTGGTGACTAGCTGTCGTTATCGCTTCCCGGATCGTAAAAGCCAAAACGAGGCGATGGAGTTGTCTGTTTGTTTCCACACTACTCTCATTACATTACATCATCTGTAAGAAGGCATTCCGTCCTTGTTTTGGCGCCCCCACTAGTCTCACTCGGGTCTTCACGCGGGAGTCTCCTCACGTTGCGCGAAGGCAAAAGTTCGCTCTCAATGTTTCACTTCGTCGCTTGGATGTCACTATGTCTCGGCGGGGCCTGTTTTTGTTTCTTTGAGATGGTGGAAGGGGGTTTTCGGAGGAGGGTGAGAGGGGTGGGAGGGAAGGAGTTTATAGTGGAGGTTGATGATGGGAGGGCGGGGGGGGGAGGAAGACATAACGATGTGACATCATTCAACTTGTTTTCGGGAAATGACGAGAGGAGACTGGAATGGCGCTTTGAGGCATTGAGTTTAGATAAGGGGAGAAGAAGAGGAATCTTTCCCTTGCTCTCTCTCGCCTTATGAAGGCTACGGGATCCTCCGCAGTCAGTGAAAGGAGGGATAGAAGAGCAGATAGAGGAGTCGACGTTGATTGGGCGTTTGGGGGCGGTCGCTCGCTCGGGGTGACTATCGCCATGTCCTGAGAAATGTTCTACGTCAGACCGGTGTCTTATTTTCGTTTTGGATTCCCCGCGAGGAATATTATTCTATTATGGAGCGCAGTGGTGTTCGATGGAGTCCTTCATCAACATCCTTCCCTAATAAATTTGATTGTTTCATGCTAGACTTCGTGGAAGTGATAGATATCCATTTTAATTAAAAACTGTACTTTTCCACACTTTATAAAAATAAAGTGTGGAAAAGTAAAAAGTATTTACCTCAATCGTCTCAGGCTCAATTTTGTGGAAGATCATTTTATAAATGTAAAAGGAAAACTTTGTCTTATTCCACCAATTTATTTCCGGTACTACTAGTTTCGACGCAGCGGCGTCATCTTCAGGTACCGGAAAATAAATTGGTGGAATAAAACAAAGTTTTCCTTTTTCATTTATTTACAAAGTTTTTTATTAAAAATGGATATCCTAAATTGGAGGAGCATGAGAGCGCCTTGACTTTGGCGCACTTCCAGGTCACATTTATTTTTCTGGTCATCTATTGCCCTTTCAAAAGCGATTAATACTTATTTATTTCTCAGTTAACTTTGCCCCACGTTTGTGGCGCCAAAATACAATAAATACGACGTTCGACCCACCTGTGAATGACTCTTCACCCTTACCTTCAAGCCTTGCCCCGGATAATTCAGTGGTAGAAATGCTTATCACACATATATCCTTTTATGAAATTATTTACTCACCAAATAACACAAGTAAACTATTAATGTTAACAAAGTGCAACAAATATCGATGCTGATGGCAGGAACAAATTTATCTCTTGGTCGTCATGTCCGACAAAATACCGTAATGGTGCACGGAAATTAAAAACTGCTTTAAATAATTCCAGATGAGATAATTCCTATGTACTGCAGGATAGAACCTAAGGATAATTTTTTTATCAATCGTTTTTATCAAGTTTACGCCAATCCAAGGTTTCAGGAACGTAGGTGAACGTTTTGGACAAAGTTCATATTTCGATAATTCAAGACTGGTACACAAAAAATCCATCATCAAATCGAAGGCTGTGGAAGCATTTGTCTCTATATATACTGGAGACCAGTCAACACTGTTATCCAAGGATTTAAAAGTTCCAATGTTTGTTTTTTTCACAACATTACTCTTCTCCGCGGTACAATCAGCGGATTAAAAAATATCAGGGGTAGAAATGTTAAATTCAACCAAGGAATGATCAGTGATAGCCAAGTGATGCACATTTACAGACATTTTGAATCAATATGAATTGTAAATTCTGGCAAAAACATGGTCAACACAAGTTGCGGATTTTTTTAAATATTCTAGTCGGTTGATCAGTTAAACTGGTTAAGCCATAAGAACTCATTAGATTAATGTAGTGATCACGTTGATCATCATATGCTAGTATATTTATATCAATATCCCCCATTATTACTAGATTCTTTTTACAGTCTCTTAAGATGATTTTGCTGGGATATTTTGGTCCCAGTAGATACATAACAGTTGTATTTCTATAATATTGAACAATGAACTTAACAATATACACTCAGCGGAACCAGCTGCTATTGGCACCGAACAGGATTTGATCTCTTCTTTAACATACGCCATCACACCTTTTGCTCTATAGTTTGCGTTACATTTTGTAAAACATTTATAACCAGGAATTCTATAAAAATCAACTTCAGAGCTACTTATCCATATTTCTGTTAGCATTATTACTGCCGCTTTATCGGAGAAGGAATTTAGATGAAAAATAAAGTAGTAATCAAGGTTTCTTCTAAAACTGCGAATGTTTTGGTGGATAAACATTACGTTAGTAGCCAAAATTTTAGTATCATCTTGGAATAACATATATTGACTGTTTTTAATTGACATTAAAAATTTAATAACAAGTTATTTTGGTTCATCAAGACACGTAAGCACAATAACTGGCTCTTTTTCTGCTTCACGCATCAATATCTTTCCTCTTACCCACAAGTAGTCGTAGTTTTTGGCTTTCTTGACTTGTTTTGCTGCACTCAGAAATCGGCGCCAGCCTTGGCAGAGTGCTTTATTGACATACATAGGTGAGTCAGATCATAGAGTAAGCATATTATATACTTATTACTCTATGGGCAGATCCACCAAGGCCCAGATGGCGAGTTTATAAGTTGCGCTTCACCCTCCGCTTTGTCAAAAAAATCTCCTTGAAGCTCTGCCTCAGGACTCTGACGTAATTGGCGCCTGAATTACTGCACTGGCCACTGTTTGCTTATAACGGTAGCATGCATCGATGTCTTCTTCACATAATTCAACATCCAAGTATGCACCTATTTTCGCCACTAGCTGCGGCAAATTTTCGTTTTGCGTAAAGGGTATACCACGAATTTCGACACAATTTGCAAAAAAAAATGCTGCTCTAAATCATCTTAGCGAACCTTTTGTTCGATCAGTTGCTTCCTGGGCAAAGAATTTTCGGACTGTAAAGCGTCAACTTTCTCATTACACTCATCTAAACGCTTACCAATGGCTTCAATAGCTTTCATCGAATCGTCCATTCTTTCGTAGAACCTATTTATCGATTCACCCAAATTGGACTCCGTTGATTTTAAATTATTTCTGAGTTCACCAAATAATTTCACAATGTCAACACTTTGTAGCTCACTAGCAGTATGATCCAAAGCCATGCTAGCTCGCCTGGCGTCACAACATCGGCTGCATCTCAAAGGCTGACCGCTGTCTTCGATTGTTCTCTTTCGTCAGAACACATTCCAGACATGCACCATGGAATTTTTTGTTGCAATTAATACATAACACAAATGTAGTGTTGCGCGTTGACATTTTACACACAGTTAGAGATTTTCACTTTTGACTTTTTATACACCAAGCAGTTAAACATTTTCACTTTGGACTGTTTACACACCAAGCAGTTCGAAAATTTCGGAAGAGGATTTCACAAACACATGGCCTCTCTAAGCGCGGAGGAGAAAGACGTCCGCTCGTCGCGAGGGCTAACGACTGACTCTGAGGTCGTCGGACGAAGTCGGTCGATATGTTACGTTACAAGTGCTAATCTCCAAACAGAAAGAACTTGATAAAAGTTACTCCCAAAGAAGATCGACATTAACTGTCTGTGGCACCAGCAAATGGACATGAGTGGACGCGGAAATTTTACATTTTGAAATCAAATTGATAAAATAGACATTTGGACTGAAAGTGCTAAAATCAAAGGACTGCTCTTCCCACTTTCTCGTGTAACTTATAATTAACATAACCTATTTTGGTGTATCATAGTGCGCCGTTTTCCGTGCGGGCTCTGGAGAATTATGAATTTATCATTGGCATGGCCAGCAGCCGTGTTAAGAGTGCTAACGAAGTAACGAACCAAGCGTACGTTTCGCACATTTTTCTTTTTCAGTTCCGAGTAGCCTCCCTTGTTATGGATTTCTACTGAGAGACTGAGAATGGATTCAATTTTGAGTCTTTCCATGGTGATAATTACTAATCCAATTTAAAACAACCAAGTGTAAGGAAAGTTGGAACTGGATTAAAATTACAGAAATATCTGTATTTTGTTGGTTTGTTTCAATTATAAATTTTCCGCCTTCCTTATGTGCGATCAAAGGAAATAATACCGAAGAAATGAACGCCTATTTTCTAATGAGCAATTTGAGTTTCCTGCGATGTAAAATGTACTTCGCGTAATCTCATACCTTTTAGCTACTTCAAATTCCTTGTATTTAGTTCTGTCATCCCCATTCTAATTCCCTTATGATTCCCCCCCGAATCCCCTGTGTGTTGTGCTCTGATCCTCTGCTACATGTCTTCTTTAAGCTGCTAATGCAAAGGAAAGGTAGGAGAGGAAACTTAACATAAACCTTAAAGGAAGCCCTAATACCTTTGATTGTATTAAAAGGTAATTATGAGCATCCCATCAAAATAAAGGTATGCCGTGGTAAAGAAACAGCTAAAATACTGTGTACTCACATTAATAACACAAAGTCATTGTTAAAGAGATGAATTAATGGGAACATGCAACGTTTCGGCTGATCCTTGGTTGAAAATTGTGGTGTCTTCTGGTTTTCTTTATTAGAATCACACAACGTTTCCTAGTCTCGGTGGAACTTGTGCTACGACCTGGCGAGGCGGAATCTCGGTCCAGCAGTGTCCTCCCGGGTAAAGTGTGTCTATGAAATGTAAAAGTCTGAATACTGTATGGAGATATATCAGATTTGTAATGCAGCAAATGAGTATACTTTTTTAAACGATTTTACTTTCGAGAGGCATTCACTTCTACTGTCAATGACCTATTATTAGAATGTTCGATATGATGTCGTTTTCACGCACAACCCATGGCTTTTCTTGCTTCTCTTCCTCCCTCACCCCACCCTTCTCCCCCCCCCCACCAAACAACAACTTTCTTGAGCAGAAAACCTCCCCGCTGCTTAGATTCCCCTCCCTGACATTCCCCTCCCTCCCATCCTTTGGAATATGTATGCACCCTCGAAAACTCTACATGTGCCTTGATTATGACATTTTTATGTCGCAACCATGGTCGATGAGAACAGGAAAGGGAGGAATTTACTAAGTGATCAACCATTGAATGTGATTCACTTCCACTAAGTAAATCCTAAAACATAAGCAACTAGTTTGAAATGAACCCTCGGGCGAAGAGGAGTATGGCATAGGCACGCGTCCAACAAGGCGACCCCCCTCTTCATCCACTGTCTGTGTCTGCGCGCGCGGCAAGCCGGTGGAACGGGATCGTAATTCCGCTCATACGACTCGTGACTCATTCAATAGCTTCTCACGAAAGATATTTTTTAGATATTGACTCTTCAGTGTTTGTAAAATACTATCTTCCGTCATAAATTGGAAAGGAAATTCAACAGACGGATGATTACAGATGAAGAAATAAAAATAAATAAGAATTAATTTAAAAAAAAGGATTTTGGAAATTGGTAAACATTTTGAAGTCAAAATATTTACTTATGATCTTCTAGTTCTGTTGGAGCCAGAGAATTTCGGCTCATCAGAGGACTGGTTCCTTCTGCCATTTGCTTTTGATTTTCCCTTCTTCCATCTTAATCCCTTTCCTTCCTTCAATTCGCTCATCGTTTGTTTTGGCGTTTGCGTGAATGCTCTCGTCCACAAGGTGGCATTTTTGTTTTTTTCTGCAGAGAGCAGTAAAAAATAGGATTGAGGAGAACACTCGCCAGTCATCGATGAAGCAAGAGCATTCATTCCGGGCACCCCCGTTGGGGGGCGCAGCAGTCAATGCATCCGTGTGAGCGAACGTCCACTCTTCTCCTTTCCTTCCCTGACCGAATACGAGTGTGATCCCTTTCCTTCCTTAGTTCCCTTCCTTTAAGTTTGTCACACATCAGACCCTATCCCGTTATTATTTTTGTTAATAATGTGAATATAAATCAATCCCGTGTGGGAACAAGTTCTGTTTTGTATTTTCAGGAGTTTTTTTCAACAACCAACGTGGCGAAAAATATCTTGCATTCTTTTTTCCTCTTAGAAGACATTTAAAATAAATGTGGTCCTATATACAGACATCAAAAGGAGAGAAAATCGGATTTTAGAATTTCCAAGTTAGGTTGAATCGCTCTCTGCTTTAAAAGGCCATTCGTAATATGTGGAGGAGTTGATGAAACAAATGAAAGTTAGCTGTCAGAAGGCATTGAAAAAATAGAAGGGAATGAAAGAGAAGGGATTTGAAAGAGTCTAAAAGTATAGAGAGCACAATCTCAGTCAATTTTGACAAGAATTTTTGTGCAGGAATTATATGTCAAAGGCATTTACCAGCTTTGAAGAAGCTTACCGTATGTGCCAACATGCTGCAACATAGTCATAGAGGCCGACTTTTTGAAAGGCTGCTGAGCAGTTGATTAGAAATCTTGGCAAATGTAGTCAAACTAATGGTAAAACAGCAGAAGTTTCTAGCAGATTCAAGAAAGCAGAGAGAATTAGGCCGTGAGTGTATTCCATATGGAAAATGCGTCAATGAGAGGTGCGAAAATGTTAATATATATGAAGATTATTGAGTTGCATTGAAAGATACTGATTCCTGGTTTTGTTTATCTTAAAAGTATGTAGTTTACTTTGATTCTATCTATAACTTGTTTTCCTTGCATTCACTTTGTTGCTTTTTATAGATATTCATGTGAGCGCTCCCTTCCGAGTGCGGCTCAATTTCCTTTTCCAAGATTTTTACGGGATATACTAGTTGGTCGGGAAAATGTATTTTGAAATTAATATGCATTAGGTATGATAAGGAAAGTACGCTAATCTAGTATTCAAACACTTCCTTATGGAAATCCACCTTCCTTCAGCAAAATGTTCCTCCTTTTCATTAAGTTCGATGAAGTGTGGATCAATGTTTGCATTTGTTTTACGAAGAGTGATTTTTTAATTAATTGTACCTTGATTGATTAGTTATTTGCTGGTCCTCTAGTGAAGTCTTGGTCTCTGCCATATTTTTTACAATCATAGCTGTGGTCATATTGAGTAGTTTCATTGTCATAATGGCTTTAATGCTAATTGTTTAAGTATTTTTCCTATCAAAATGTAAACAGTCACAAATTTCCTTTCCTAAAATAATGTCTCCCACTAGTTTTTTTCTTGGAGTCTACCCATAATATACTTGTTTTTAATTTGCATCTTCGAACGATTTCCCGTTTTTATTGACGGTGATTTGCATTCAATCGGGTCATGTGAACATGAAATTTCTCTATTGTTTTCAGTGATTAAATAAAGTGAAATGTCACATTTTCTTGATGAATGGGTATTTATCAACGTACTCGGATTAAATTTGGTCGTTAGCGTTAACAAGAACATTAGCGCCGTATTAAAATTTTGAAGTCTAATATAAAAACCTTGTGTGACAAATATTGAAGCACATGCTTGTCTAGCACAAACCACTGCAGTGAAAATAGAAAAAGTATTTAAATGTCACAAGGTCTTTTGCTCTGTGTCAATTTCGAATTGTAGGCAAGCTAATAATAAATTATGGTTGCCGGACATGTCCAACTTTGACTAGTAATTTGCATGGTCATAAATTCATAGTTTAATTAAGCTTTGTCATTCAAAATATCAGAAGTCCCGCAGATAATTAAACCTGCTTAAATGTCCGAGAAAATAAATATTCTGCAATGCGTTAACCTCGTAATTCAATTCATCCACGTGGAATAATTGCATGGAATGCAGTGTATTGACGAAAGACTTAACGTCGAATGACTTGCCTCGGCTACTATTCCCATATCCCGTGCAAGCATTGAGCACCGGGCGAGCATTTAATAAGTGTGGAGACCGCACCGAAGAGACGCAACATCGCTCTTAGTTAGCCGCTCGAGCCACGAGAAATCCTCAGCGACGCATCGCTGATATGTGAGAGACTGGAATATGTTCTTTTGAGAGTCGCCCGACGACGCAGCCTTCAAAGCCGACCGCCACCGAAGAGAGTGTGGCGCCCTCATCTCATCTTCCGGTTCGAGTCGCAAGTCCTGACGGATTGCTGCGTGCGGTGCTGCTAATCCTGTGGGAGGGGGATGTGGGGGGCGGGGCGGGGGATTGTTTGAAGGGGAGGCCTCGGGGGAGGGTTGGTTGGCAGCCGCAAGAAACAAACGCCAGCGCCGCAGCCTGGGAAGTGAGAGAAAGAGGAATCAATCATCCGTAGGCGAGGAAAACTCACCTCGTGGTGGTTGGGGGCGGAAAAGATAGAGGGGGGAGGGGCCGCGTGCCCCCAGCCAGCGTGTGGGTGGGTGGGTTTGTTTCACCCCCTTCATCTCGCTCTTTCCTCGCGGCTTCGAAGGGGCGGAGGGGCAAGACGCCGTGAAAAACGCAGGGGTGGATGGGCGGGAGAAATTGTTTAAACAAGCGGAAGTAAGTTTGGGAGACGCCAAGCGAAAATGGAAACGCCGCCTCATCCTCTGCATTGGAAGAGGTTCTGCTCGTTCTCCTCCCCCCTTCCCTTCTTCCCACCCTCCCTCCCTCCCCACCACCTCCTCCTAATTCCACGTAGCGAAAGGGGCTGGTTTGGGTGAGTGGAGCTGCCTGCCGCCTCCGCTTGCTTCCTGGCTGCCTTCGTTCGTTCTCTCCTCCTCTCCGTTGCTCCTCCTCAGACGAGCCGAGAATTCCCAAAAGATAGAGTTCCAGCCGAGAGCACCTTCGACGGCCCAGATGTGTATCTGTGTGTGTGCCCAAGGATGAGAGAGAGGGGTGGGAGGATTCCCAAAAAGGAGAGAGACAGATATTCGGAGAGAACAACAATTTCGCGGTTTTTCGGTTTTAGGGAGACGAGAAATCAAATGATTGGCTCTCGACATTCTAGTTACAACTGCGAGATTCTGTGGAAATTCATTTATCACTGTTTAGGAAACCAATTTTTCCATTTGAAAAGTTTAGCGTTCGTATGAGGTGGAATCGAAGAGATAATTAAGAGGCGGAATGGTAATGAAATGAGTTCAGCTGTTTCACTTTATGTTATACACGGCGCCACCTTTTAAGAAAGAGTAGATTCTGCTGAAATTTATTTTCGGGCCATTCGCAATGCGATGAGCGGAATCCTTTCCGGAAATCGTTCTCCGACGCGTGAAGCATATTAGGCCGCGTGACATTTTAAATGTGATGTTTTCACCACGTGAAACGATTTTTTCCGTTCTTATTCCGGATATTCTGCGATCAATTGGCAACTTTCTTCAGGTCCCTGCAGACCAATCACTTCAGAATATACTACGGGAATAGTCACGAGGGAATCGGAAATGAATTTATGTAAATTATTACAAAATAAACGCCGTGATTAGTCCTCACGTTCCTCTCTGAAATTCTGATAACTTTGACCTCATGTTTGCGGTGGTGCTTGCTAAGTTTCCATCCGTTATATCGCATTCTGTTTGAGAGTATCTTTTTCATGACTTGCTGAAATTCTTGTCGGGAATCTAGTTCAGGACGAATGGCCATAAGCTATGACTCGGATTATGACCTTCACGAAATTCCCATTTCAGAGAGAAAAACCTTCAATGCTTTGATATATTCCGGGAAAATCGCATCCTAAATGGTTTAAGAGTTCCATAACTTGCCATAAATCTCAGGGGAAACAACATATAATCGGTTCATAGCAACGATTCTTGGAAACAGTTTTAACCAGTGGAATTACTTAATCCTCTGAAAACCACTGGAAAAATGTGGTGAGGGACATGAGCTGCAATGTGGGTGAACTTCATCACAATTGGTGAAATAATGCTCAATTTGAATATCCCATTATCCTAAGGGTATTCTTTTTTTCATTCAGTAATGCTCTGCAAGGGTGGGAGGGGGGTTTCACTCAAGCACTTTGCCGAGGGTGGCCTGAAAGTTTGGAACGGGGAGCCTCACGCATAACGGTGAGTCTCGTGTGGATTATTCATTTAAAAATCTCCAAACATTATCTCCATAACCCTTAGCGCACGTCTCAATTATTTTTTGATCTACTCACAATGTTAATGATGACAATTGAAGAGAGAATGCTGTTCATTCAAGAGCTTGGGAAAATCTAAGAATACTTCAGTGCTGTCATTTGCGAAAGACGAGTCGAAAGAACATATCTTCTCTCCCTTTGCTTCATTCATCTTCCGTCCCACATCGTCCTTGCGATGGCGCTGCCCGACGGAGGAACGCTCATTCGGCGAAGAAAACGAAGAGACGGCGGCCGGGGAAAAGAAGCGAGAGAGTCGCGCATTGGAGAGGAAAATCAGGGCGAGTGGGTGGGTTACAATTACCTATGTAGCACCTACGTATGTACTTACATACGTAAGTACATACCGAGTGCATTCGTATTCGGCTGTAGCAAGAGTGTAGAGAGACGAGAGACGAGGGCCACGCGACGCACGGGGAGAAAGAACGTGCATCGTGCCATTATCGTTATTGCCCCTGACATTCCTGTTGATGTTTCCGTGCCTGACTCGGTTTTTGGCTCACCTCATGCGGAGGACGTGCAGTGTTCTCTGATTTGCGGAGAATTATTTCTGGAAAGTTACGCTTGAGCAAAGAGGAGGCGAAATTACCGAATGAGTTCTATTTAAGCACGAGGGTAAGATTTTTCACGCAATGGGAAATGTCGAAGCTGGTGACTGCTAAGTAGGTTCCTTGAAGAGGTCTTCTCGCAACACGGTAGTATAATATCTTTTTTTCCTGTGCGTCTAAAATTATTAGCAAGAACCCTGGCGTATTGATAGACAATAAACTTCTGTGTTACCATATAAGTGTGTGTTCCTGAAATGTTACCTTTCGGATCACCAGAAAATGCTAATATAAACTTTTTTGTAGCCATTACGCGTTTAATTATCCAGAATCAGTTGGTATTACAGCGATAAAAGTGGTTTAAGTAGCTATAATATGATAGATAAGGAGAATGAGTACTAAAAAATTAATGCGGAGATAGGTAGATCGCGAGAAAACGATTCAAAAGGGACTATTCACAAACTATGTACTTAGTGCTATGATTTTTTAAAAATATTCTCTCAATCGTCTTCTATGTTTGCTCGTTGGTGTACTGTTCATTTATATTTTGGCTGCCTAGGTAGAATTGTCTTGCTGTGAACCGGAATAAGTCTAATGGCATATTATGAGAGAGAAGAGTCATTTACTCAATACGACGCCTATTCCCACACTCTCCGCCAATGATTCATACGCCAAAGTGAAAATGTTATCGGTTAGTAAGAGAGGGCAAACGTTACCAAAGGTTAAGGACAAA
Source organism: Pyrrhosoma nymphula (assembly GCA_963573305.1). Lineage (NCBI taxonomy): Eukaryota > Metazoa > Arthropoda > Insecta > Odonata > Coenagrionidae > Pyrrhosoma > Pyrrhosoma nymphula. The sequence continues at coordinate 124,125,000 of OY754331.1, read as the reverse complement.
ATAGTGAAGATATTAATTGAACAGGAAGATATCCAGAATAGGTGGAGAGAATACGTAGAGGAGCTATATGACAGCGAGAATAGACCTGTGAACATTGATATAGAGGATGAAGGAACACTACATAAGGATAACCTTGGACCGGAGTTTCTTGAGAGCAGATTAGAGAGGGCATTTAGGGAGATGAAGGGTAGAAAAGCCGTGGGAACCGATAACCTACTTTCGGAACTACTGAATAATCGACGTAGTAAGGGAAGACGATCATTTTTCGAACTTAAACATTAGATCTACTAGGAAGGAGTATGGCTAGAGGATTTCGTTAAAACAGTATTAAAACCTATCCCGAAGAAGAAGAAAGCGTCAGAATACGAGGATTATAGAACAATAAGTTTAATTCCACACGTGGCAAAAGTTTTGCTTGAATATTAAATAGAAGGTTAGAGAGTAGAGCAAATTACTATTTAGGCGATGACCGGTTTGGGTTCAGGAAGGGTAGGGCAACTCCAGACGCGATTGCGGTGATGAGGGTACTTACAGATAGAAACATGGAGTATAATCAGGATGTTTTTGATTGCTTTGTGGATTTCGAAAAGGCGTTTTGCAGACTAAACTGGGAAAATAGGATTAGATTGGTGTGTTAGGAGACTCATCCGAAATTTATATATGAGTCAGAGGGCCCAGGTGAGGGTAGCTGACGTCAGTGGCGTATATATGGGGGGGGGTGGGGCCGAGGGGACCCGAGGGGGCCCGGGACCCCCCAAAATATAAGGTCGCGGCGAGAGGCATATGCGCGGATACCTAAACTACAGCCGGTCCCCGCTAGCTAGCCGGTCTTGCCCCCCCCCCTCCCCCCGAAGTTATAACCTATATTCGCCACTGGCTGACGTTGAATCAGGGTGGGCAGTAGTAAGTCGCGGGGTGCGGCAAGGGTGCCCGTTGTCGCCTTTGCTTTTTAACATCTATGCTGAGGAAATGGTAAGAGAGGCATGGGAAGAGCTAGGTGTGTGAATCAAAGTAGGAGGCCAGCTCATAAAGTCGGTTAGATTTGCGGACGACCAGGCGTTGGTCAGTAGATTATCGAAAGGATTGCAAGCTTTAGTAGATGCATTGGAAAAGCAGTGTGATAAATGCGGAATGAAGATTAATAATAAGAAAAAAAGTAATGAGATTCTCTAGTACAAAGAAAGATATGCTCGCCATTAAAGTAGGAGAACACAAACTGGAGCGAGCAAACTAGAGACACTTTAATTACTTGGGTAGTAGGCTAGAAGACAATGGGCATAGTAGGAAATACATTAGGAGTAGAATAGCGCTAGCGAAGGAGGCTTTCTATAATAGAAGGGAGCTGATGACGGGGAGCTAAAGTAAAGATGTAAAAAAGAGGCTGGTGAAGAGCTTGATGTGGAGTGTGGCGTTGTATGGGGGAGAAACGTGGAGCTTGAGAAAGGAAGACGAAAATAGGCTGAAGGCTTTTGAGATGTGGGTGTGGAGGAGGATGGAGAAGGTGCGTTGGACGGAAAGAAAGACAAATGAGGAAGTGCTTGACATGGTGGGCGAGGAGAGAAAACTTATGGATGAGATTAGGGGAAGGCAGGGTAGGTGGCTGAAAGCGGTAATGAGGGGTGTTGGTTTGCTGAAGGCCGTGGTAGAGGTAAGGATGTTGGGTAAGCGGGGAAGGGGAAGAAAGAGAATAGGGTTTATGGACGGGATGAAGAAAGGTAGGACTTACACTGAGATGAAGATAAAAATACTAGAGGTAGCTAGGGCACTGCACGAGTAAGAGTCTGTTGGATTTTCTCGAACATTAATCATAACCTACCTGTAACCGGTAGATTACTCAGATGATGATGATGATCTGTGTTAAGATTTGTTTTAACTTTTAATGCTTCGAGGAAATAAGGAATTTTTGTTTCTAACACGTTTGGCAGAGAATCTCTCATATTTTGACCCTCCTATCGGCTGTAGCACGGGGATAGAATAATATTCTCCGTGTCGCACTGGATCTCGCCCGATTGGAGTTCTAATTCGAGTAATCTAAGCCTAGCTTGTTGCCTCCGAGTCTCTAACGGCTCCCAGCCGAATCCTTCCATCAGGTGTGTCACACCTTCTCTACATATTTACTTGTAACAGTTTTAAACGAAGCATTTGGCTTTACTTTGCATTTTACTTATTTAGCGAATTAAATCTTTCTGTGCAGAGCCCCAAATGCTCGCGGCATATTTGTTATGTGGCCTAACCAGAGCAAAGTAGCAACTCTCTTTCACTTTTCCGTCAGAGAACTTTCCTACTATAGTCGCTTGATAAAACCTAGTTTCTTTAATGTAACGCCGTGTTTCGTTTGTTTTTCCCCCAAGTTAGGTCTGCAGTCTAGATGAATCCAGAGTATCTGACTTCATATATGCCCTTTATATTCTAATTTTCCTGTTTAATCCAGAGTTAATGTGGTTTATGTAAATGAGGACGTAGCGCTTCCCAGAGGGACGCCGGTGTCACTTGAACCATGTTATAACTAATGCCGTCGCTTTCTACTTTTTGGCGCTCAATTAAAAAAATACATCAAATTTACTATTTTTTCGTTAACTCTTCATTATTTTAATTTGAACATTAGTGTTTTGTGAGGAGCCTTATCAAATGCTTTATTGATATCCTAGAGTAATGCGTTGCCTCGCTTTTTCACTTAATCTGGTTTTAGAATATTATGGAGGAACAGTCCAAACTGGGGTATTCAAGATCTAATCTTCCGAAAGCCGTGCTGGCTGCTGAGGAAGAACGTTTAATTATTCATGAAGGTCATGATATTACATACAATTACGTGCTCTAAAATGTTGTACGATAGAGATGTTAAAGATCTAGACGGGTAGTTTTTTATGGTATTTTTTTTCCTTTTTACAATATTGTTGTGACATTGTTTGTTTTTCAGTTTTGTGGTACTTTCACCACATTTCATGGTATATCATCAGCAGAAGTAAGCTGGTTAACCTTTGCTCCAATATCAATGCATGTGTGTAATTCCTTGATCTTGCATAATATCTTTTCTAAACTGAAGTTTAGAAGAAGTGCTGAAAATCAATTTCCTTGTCGAACTCTAGAATTAGCTTTGAAAGAGCATGTATACTCTTGACTAAATTCTAACTCTGCGCCTCGATCATTTGATACATGGCTCAATTAGCTTAACTTGTTTGTTTGGTATTTAATATTCTCTCATGTTCTTCCAAACTGAGCTGAAGTTTTTGCTTTTTTGTGATTTCAAAAAAGCATGTTACAGCCTCTACAGAAACCCAATTTGGAAGGTATGTTAAACATCAAAGCTTATAAAAAAGCTGTGCATTTTTTTTAACATTTCGTGGCCCGTCATGTTATCATTAGCATTTCGTATACTTAATCGATACTTCCACAGGAATTGTTTCCCACAGTTGAGCAAACGTGTAGAAGTTAGTCGAGCCGAACTAGCTCCACCATATTTTCACCTTCCTGTCGGCTTCTTCAGAATGCAGTTAATTCGATAAGATTGGGGCTCCTGAAATACTCCGATCACTCTCCCATGATCGTCTGAAGAGGCGTGAGTCCCAAGGTTCTTTTCCTCCCTAGACACTTGTCATTCAGCCGCACCCTCTGCCAGCCGTTCCACGAGTGAGACAAGGTGAAAGGAAAGAGGTAGAGGCTATCCTATCCCTCTGTCCCCATCAAGTGCCTCTACTACGCCTATTCCTCGTCTCTACGCCGCGTATGAGTCTGGACGCCGTCACAGCCAAGCAAGCAAGTTTGGGCAAGCCCGAAAAAAGGGATCCCAATCTATGGATCCGTGGAGAGAGATCTCTTTTCATCTCGCCTTTTATCTCCTCCAGCGATCGCCGTGAACGACTTGTGGATAAGCCACGTATCTCTTTCTTTGAGAAAACTGCGCAGTCATTCCTGCATAAACGCGTGAAAGTGGGAAAATGATCGAGTGATAAAAACCTTATGCTGGAGCCATAATTACAATAATGGGTTGCACTAGCCTTTTATCGAGTGTACCGCAGTAACAGCTTTAGCTCAACGAATGGGAATGTGCCCGCGTTAGAAACGGTGGTGGAGAGACACCGGGAATATTTTTAACGTCACGCAGTACTTGGGAGAAAGAAAGCCATGCGCCAGTCGCTCTACGAAACAATCGTCGATTATAGGAGCTTATTATGTTTTATCTTGAGTTTAGGTAATCAATAACTCATCTCACCCTTAATATTTCATTCACATAAGTAGCTAGAATGATAAATGTCTCTTAAAATTGACCTATTATGCTGCATACCATGTTGATAATCCTGAAACAAGTTACGCAGTGGAATTTGACCAGCTAAGTGAGCAATCCTTTTTGGTATCTATATTTATGAAGAACAATTTTTAGTGTTTGTTTGATTTTTTGTATGTTTGTATTTTTTTTATTTTTATTATTTCTAGTTTACAGATCTACCGTTTTATTCCAATCGTGATAAGTTTTGCACGCTAGCAGTTCAATACAAGAGGAAAAATGTTTTTTCATATTTCATTTCTTAAACAAAAATTTAACGTGCAGGTTTGCGGCTATTCACAATTAACTCGAAAATGTTGAGGAAATAGATGAATGTGAAGGGCTATGTTCTGAGAGTCCATAAAATTTCCAACAAAATTCGTTTCAACCCGTTCCCATAGCGTCATTAAACATCGAGTAATTTAATTCCACAAACCGATAGAACAACAATAATATTGACCATATTACAAAAATAATGTAACACACTTGCATGAATGCCCGATGATTCTCGGAGGGAGGGATACAGATAATAATTAATGCAGTACATAGTTCTATTCTTAAATAAGAGAATCTGACTTATCATTTCTCATCTTAGTTTCTTTCGCTAAGTGGAAATCGCCCGTTTTGTCGCTTAGTGATGCATAGCTATTTTATAGATTAAGCTATTTTACCGATTTTTTATTTTTTAAATTGTACAAATAAAAACATATTCAAGTTTCCCGAGGGCGGCCAGGGGGGAAGGTTGCCATAAAATTCGAGCGCATTTTCCCTTTTATGAGTTTGAGTGAGATTTTTTTCCAGTATAAATAGAACGCTGAAAATCATGAATCCAAGCTTCCAACTGTAATCATTGCTCTATTTGTTCTGGAGATTCGTTTTTCCGAGATGATATTTCCCATACTTTAGCAGACCTTTGAGAAATATTACTCTTTCATCTCTTTGGCAAATCTGTCTTGTACTTAAAATGTTAGTAATAAAATAGTTATGTGAGTAAAATCTCAAAAAATCAAATGATTCCTAGATGGAACTTTAAAAAGCTTTAAGTCTTACCCAAGGTACTTAAAAGGTACTCTCTTTACTCACCTTGGTCTTACCTTTAAGTCACCTCTACTAACAGCAGCAACAATCTTCCGCGTCAAAATAAATATTTACATAGCAACTGGGCTCTTCTCCTCGAAGAAGTTGAAAACGACCGCGATCTTGAAATGGTGGAAAATTTCAAAAGGGCCATTGACGTATGTTTGAACCTAGTATATTACTTATGTTCACGCATAATTTCAGTTCATTCAATTTTTTGTTTTTTTTTTGATTGGGTAACAGACCAGTAATACACAGAAACCATCACATTATTATGATAGTGAAATGAACCCGTACGAAGCCAGGTTATGCGTCTAGTGGTGAAATGCCTCCCAACGTTGTTTATAATGCCGTTGATAGCGTTCAGATGCCACTAGTAAACCGATGTTGTACATTTAAAATGATTTTTTCCATTAGCGTTTAATTTATTCGCACCATTCCTGTGAAGGTGAAAGATCAAAGGGTGTAATTCCTGTGGCATGAGGTTTATTCGTCTTTCGTCCAACGTCGCTCGTCTTCCGATCGCCCGAGCGTCCAGGTAGCGTCAACGGAGCTGTTGTACGTTGTATGGGCTCCGAGAAAATACAGGGTGATTACAAAAGAATGCGTCGGTTTAAAAGATATGTATTTTTCAAATGGTACAAGCTACAGAGCTGCGCGACCTCTTAAAATGACCGATGCATTCTCTAGTTTTGTAGAAAAAAATAACATCACAAATGTTCAATATGTCCTCGTTAAGTAACCCGAATCGAGTATCAAGTCGATATTCAAATTCCTCCCACACTCTGTGAAGCATGTCAGCAGCTCCTGTCGTCACAGCCAAAGTTATGCGTGCTTTCAATTCCTCGCTGTTAGTAGGCATTGCTTAAGATTGGCTTTTTCCTCTACTGGAAGCAGATTCCAATGATTTTGTGTTTCAGCAAGACTTCCCCCCATTGGCACCTCTCAGTTCGTGCTCATCTTAATGAGACCTACCCACAAAGATTGATTGGTTAATCTGCAAGGCAAGACCTCGCCCTTCATCTATGGCCTCCGAGGTCACCTGATCTCAAACCATGTGATTTTTTTGTGGGGAATTGTCAAGGATCAAGTCTTTGTTCCGTCATTGGGAACGAGGAATTGAAAGCACGTATAATTTTGGCTGTGAAGACAGTAACTGCTGACATGCGTCACAGAGTGTGGGAGGAATTTGAATAATGACTTGATATTGTTCGGGTTACTCAAGGAGGGCATATTGGACATTTGTAATGCTATTTTTCCAACAAAATTAGAGAATGTATCGGTCATTTTAAGATGTCGCACAGCACTGTAGCTTGTACCATTTGAAAAATAGAGATCTTTGAAACAGACGCATTCTTTTGTAATCACCCTGTATTTCGCGCTCCTGTTGCCCTCCGTCAACCCTCCGGACCTCACCCGGGCTTCCCCAACTGCTCTATCCCATCGAGAGAGGGAAAAGATGATCTGAGGGAACGTGGGAGGGGTTGGAACATTCCTCGAACGCTTCCAACGGGATGTAAGCCAAGGAAGCGTCGATCTACGGCGCTAATGACACTTCTTTTCTGCTGCCACCTCTCACGAGAAAGAAATACAACTTCAATGTGTTAGTATATTTTTATTGCAATGGCTTATGCGCACCGTAATATAGTAAACGGACACATTTTAGCATTCGTAATCAACATTTAGAAGTCAATTCCATTGCGTATTTTCATAGATGAACGACATCATTTTAATATAAAGAATGCGGCCACTTCAGCGTATTTAGGCCAACTCGGCGTACAGATACATGGCTTGAGTTGGTTCTTCCTTAAATGCAATAAAGTTAATCTAATGCCTACAATTATGCTCACAAGATAATAGCACAAGAAATGAGATGTATAGAATTAATTACGTCAAAGTATAAGTACACGAAGGCCCCTCAGCAGATGCGGTGTCTCTTGGAATTTATAAAAAATGATATTATATTTAACTAATCATTTTGGTGAGTAAAATAAATCCCTTGGTAGGAAATATTGCGTTTGTGTTATGTTTTATGTAAAAAGAGTAATTGTCCTACAAGTATTTAAAATTTACATATATTTCAACTATTCACTTAACTAAGTCTTGCATTGTCTACATAGAAGACTCATCCGAAAGATCCGAAAGATATATGACGCAGATGGCACTGGTGAGAGTGGCTGACGGAGAATCAGGATAGGCTGTTAAGGCCGTTTTACACGGCGAATGATCTTGATGCTGATGCTGAATGATGATGACGTTAATGCCTCGTGTAATACGGAAAATTCGGCGAATTCTTGGTCATGCGCATGATCATGCGATCAAAATTAGAACCTGTTCTATTTTTGTGTCGATAGCCGCTTCGAATACCCCGGGTGGGGGAAATTTTTTTATCATTTTCCTACGTTCATTTGCAAACATTTTTTTAGCATGTCGTTTTAAATTTATAATCCGAAAAACTGCATTTTTTCAAAAAAATTAAAACATTTTGTCCAGATAGTAATCAGACCTGCTGCAAGCACCACATGTCGTTTTATATCCCATTAATTTCATTTTGATGTCACCATGATATTAATAATGGGTGACCATCTTCGTTGTTTTGATATTGAGTTCACTTAAATGCGCAGAATTAAACCCTTATTATAAAATATTGATTGTGACAAAATTGTAGCTGCCGCAAGCCCGTCTAACACGGTACCTACGTTTGTTTGTACAAACTGGCACAAACTCTTCCGTGAACTCTTGCATGAGGCAAAATGTATCGTGTAAAACGGCAAATTGTATGAACGCTTGTGCGAACGCCTCAATGCCTGAACGGAAAATAGAACCTTTTCTAATTTCGTTGAGACAAACGTACAACCTCACGTACGTACGTATGTACAAAATCTTTCATCCCGTATAACGGCCTTAATAAACACTGCAGCAGCGGTCGCTAAAATAGTCTCATCACGGTCCATCTTCATTAGTATAACGTCACTCACTAAACTTTTGCAGTTACTCAGTGTTTAAGTGAATAATGTAAACGAATATCTAAACCTAATAATAATGTAAGCGAATATCCAAGTATCTATAGATAATATTCATGATCTACACAAAATAAACCAAACTCCGTCTGCTCCGTCTGTCAGGTATCATAGAGTTACTCTATGCAGCTATGTTGGTCGGAAATCTCCCGTAATCGATATATACAGTCGATAGATCCACCACTTCGCAATCAGTCAACGTAGAAAATTCACTGAATTGATTCGCCGTGTAAAACGGGAACTTTTTATGTCATCATTGAAATTAATTGGCGAATTAATGCTCGAATGATCATGCGCAAGATCATTCGCCGTGTAAAACGGCCTTTATAGGTAACGGATTTTGGTCCCTCATCGCCTTTGCTTTTTAGCATTTAATGGAAAGAGGCAATGGAAAGAGAGGCATGAGAGGAGCTAGATGTGGAAATCAAAGTAGGAGGCCAGCTCATAAACTCAGTTAGATTCGTGGACGTCCAGGCTTTGATTAGTCGATCATTGAAGGGAGTGCTAGTTTCAGTAGATGCATTAGAAAATCAGTGTGGGAAATTTGGAACGAAGATTAATCAATAAAAGAAAATTAAATAGACTTTATAGGACAATTAAAGCAAGTCTGGTCATAAACGTAGGAGGGCACAAACTGGAGCAAGTAAAGAAATTTAATTACCCGGGTAGTACGCTAGAATAAATTGGGTATTGTAGCAAAAGCATTAATAGCATTAAAAGCATTCTAAGGGTAATAGCGCTAGAGAAAGAGGCGATCAGCAATAAGAAGGAACTGATGACGGGGACCTTATGTAAGGATGGCGCAGAGTTTATAATGGATTTTTGTGTTGTATAGTGCAGAAACGTGGACCCGGAGAAAGAAAGGCTAGAATAGGCTCCAGGCTTTTGTGATGTGGGTGTGTAGAAGGATGGAGAAAGTTCGTGGGATAGAAAGTAAGACAAACGAGGAAGTGTGGTGGGTGAAGTGAGGATGACTTCTGGATGAGATTAGGAGGAGGCGGAGTGGATGGTTGGTACGAGAGGCGAAGAGATGCTAAAAGCCGAGATGGAGAGGAGGATGTTGGGTAATCGGGGAAGGGGAAGAAAGGGAGTAGGCTTTATGGACGGGTTGAAAAGAGGTAGGGCGTACGCTCAGATGAAGAAAGAAATTGTGAGTGGAGGTCTTGCGCATGTAAAAATGTAGATGATTTTAACTCTCTTCCATTGGAACCTACTTTAACCGGGAGATTACTCTAATAATAAGAATAAGTTCGAAGGTAGTTTAGAGCAACTTAATTGCTCATGTATTCCATAATGATGGTTTACTAATTTAATAAAATAATGAATCGCTAGTTTGGATTGAATAGGACTGATTAAATAGAACTCACTCACAGTCGCCTACTTTTTCACGGGGAAATTTTAGCGTCAGTTTTCAATAAAACAAGAACTATTTTAAAAATATTGCTCTGAGTGAAGTATAACCAGTGTAATAATAACAAGTGGCGCCGTATTAACTTACTTCGCACGTTTCATGTTGCTGCATCAAAGGGAGCAAGGGGTGTGCTGCGCTTCTTTTCCATTTCATACCGTCCTTCAGTCAGTCTTACCCCTTATTCAGGAACCTTGAGTGCTCTGCTTCCTATCGGAAAGAAAATTCTTCACCTCGACATTCGATTCTAATTTTGAGGGTTAGCTTAACCCCTCGCACTTAGTTCTACACTCCGCAGTATGTGCTTATACGGGGTAATATGGGAATTAGTTTCCTTTTTTGATTCATTCTGTTTTTGAGAAATATCTGGAATCTAGACTGGCACAAATCTAAGTTTTGTCTTGAGGCGTCCACACTAGGCATTACAAGGATTTGAATCACTGTTTTTTACATGAGCTGAAAGAATTTCTAACCTCAAAGGCAACTCCCTGGATAATTTCAGTATGTTTTTGACTGGAGCGAGAGGTTAAAAATATTCCTTTCCCACCATTTTGCATTCTTCTACCGCAGTCGTTGACATGCTTGAGCTGTTGCTACATCATTGCTTTACTCATATATTGTATTCGTGAGTATAGCCTCAGCCTCATTTGACCCAAAAATAATGTAAGTTATCGTATCTCACCGCATTAGTCTCAGTATTCTGCTCTTTAGATAATCTTACCCGAATCAGCAGAATATGTTGGGCTAGGGAAGAGTGATAAATTAGATTTATCCAGCGCGAAGCCTCAAACAGATGTTGTTTTGCATTTATTCTTGCAAGCAAGATGTTGATGAACAGTACCCCTAAGAAAAGGAGGGCAGAGGTGGTCTCAAAAAAGAGTATGAATAGTCCATTCATCTCTGACCATGTAATTTTTTGCAGTTTCTCGCTTCTTTGCCCTGATAATTGACATTCCGTGACCCGGCAATTTGACTTTGGTAGTCCTGCCTAGAAGAATTATCAAAACCTCACTTCAAGAACCCAGTGGTTCTTAATGGCAGCTGAACATTCCCTTTCACTTAATGTGATATCACAGCACACAGTCGTGAGCGCAAAAATGTTACCTCAATCGGAAGGCCTATGAAGCAAACCATTTGAGACTCAACGAAGATACCGACATTTTCGCCAGAAAAATCTATAAATTTTAATTTAATCGTTTAGAAGAAATAAGTAATATATGTTTAATTTGAAAAAAAAATCCCTGAAGATTGCATTCAAGCTAATGAAGTTCACGAGCATATGACTCTAAATTCTGTTTCATCCGAAAAATGGGTAAGCTGTTTTGGACTAGGTGCGAATTCTTGTAACTGTCGATACCTCGGAATAGGCTTTCCCCAGTTTTGGTGCAAATGTAGAAAATAGAATGGAAATATTTCATCGAAGAATGTGGTTAAGTTGATTTTATAGACGCATTGCATTGATTTTCGGAAAGAAGTTTTTGATACTTCTAATTTTTTAAGTAGTTGACATATGTTTCGGTGGATAAGCTCTCACGACTGTGGCTAAAGGCTCTAAGAGCTCTGAACAGATTGTCAAAGTTGTAGTCTTGATGAGAAACGACATTTTTTTTCATGGCACAAGTTGTTTCGATTTCCGGTCCAGATGCATACCTGCCATGGTTAATTCAACATCTTTCACCGCCGTTATTTTCGGGAGGATTTAGTCTCAATTAGGCGCGATGATTGATAACGGTTCGTATGTGCATAGTAGGCGGTTGCACCGTAGTTGGTTTAATGCACTCCGAGCCGCCTGCCCACATTGCACTGCTAGCTCCCTCTCCCCCTCCCTCCACTCCCCCGTGACCTCCCCTCGGTGACCCCTGCCGCCGTGTGTGTATAAGAGGGGGGGGGGGGCGGGACGAGTGATCCAGGGGTTTTCGAGAAACCCCGAGGCCCCTGATATCGATTCCGCGGTGAGGGGTCTCATTCCCTCACATGCGAAGGGATGAACCCCCATCTATGGGGACAAACCGTCGTTCCCTACCCACTGCCCTTGGCCCGGAAGTGGGGGGCGGCGCCACGACGCCTCCTGAAATCCATCGCAATGTGACAGCCAGATGAGTGTGAATCCTGGAAAGGGATTAGGGCGGATGATATTGCATGTTGACCCTCCGACGGGATTTTTGTTCCAAACGGATTCATTCCGATCGAAAATTGAAAATTTATCCAGCTAATTGACTCGGGCAAGACTTTCTTGAAGTACTACATTACTGATTAAGTTACAATATTTGGGGTTACTACAATTTTCCTATAAGAATATTGACATTTTCTAGATAGCTCATGGGTCATTTAACTATTGGAGTAAACTAGTGATCTAATTTAATAAGACTTATTCCAGGGGTCTCAGGAACTCACAAGAACTGTACGAAAATGAGAAGGTATAAAACTACAGTTCCTTTTGATGGAATTATCCCATATAATGTAGTATATCTAGCGAGACTGGCAGGGAAACTTCTAATTGCGATCACCTAGAGTAAAAAAATAAAAATTGCTCCTTAAAAATTGCTGAAACCGACGGTCGGTCGGCTTACTCAGCAGGATTGGGGAAAATTCTGAGTAATGCACTTTGCAGCATATTCCGATGACTTCCGCTTTCAGCAAACGGAAGCTTAGTGCACTCATCAGCGCTCCCCTCGTAGCATCGGATATCTGAAATGCGACATTGAAGTGAGGGAGGGATTGAGCGTGTCTGTATGAGGCGCAGAATGTAGGGGGAGGAGAGGGTGAACGTCTTAACAACGGCTTCCAGATGGACGTCTGCTAAGAAGAGCGGCGGAGGGGGATGGAGTAAAGGGGTCTCTCCCTTCTCTGCAGCCGGGCGATGGGTGGGGGGATCGGGGGAGGGGTTTAGCTCGAGGGACATCTCCAATTGAAGTAAGAGGTGGGGGAGAGGCCAATCAATATATTGGAAGAAACATCGATGTCGGTATAATTTATTCCTAGTTTTGGAAGGTGAGTTTTAACAATCTTCAAGTGGTCCATCATCTCGCATCAGTTTCGCGAGAGGAGGGCGTGGGGAAGATCGTCACAAACTTCGAGCGTATTTTCCCTTGAGTGAGTTTGAGCGATATTTTCTTCCAGTCTCGAAAGAAACCATATTCGAAGAACGCTGGGAAGATATTCGGTTGGAGTTGACTTCTAATTGCGCCTGACGCTCCTTCGGGGCCTAATACGGGGGTTCCGGGGATACCCAAGCACCTAATACTATCAGTAAACATTTTTTATGTTAAGTAAACTTTTTATTTTTTACTTAACATTCTTTTTAAGGCATCGTACTTTTAGATTTTTAACGCATGATGGCGATTTAATTGAAAATTAGCGACCGAAAATGAACTTGACGAAGATATCACAATAATAAGAACTTAGAAGTAGCAATTTTCCACAGAAAAATCTGTTGAAAATTGCTACTTCTAAGTTCTTATTATTGTGATATATTCGCCAAGCTCATTTTCGGTAGCTATCTGATAAAATAAAATAAATTTGTGGAAAGATAAATCTGTGGAAAATTGAAAATTTACCTATGGAAAATTGCTACTTCTAATTTCTTATTATGTTCTGATTATGTTATTTTTGTGCGAAGATATCACAATTTTTCTTCGACAATCTCCCATACTTTGTACACAGTACAATTACATGCATAATTAATGTGGAATGAAGTGCGTCCAAGATTAAAGTGTTGTTGAGCACTCAATCCTACCACCAATAGGACACTGTGTTTTAATAAGTGCCTTATGGTGAGGCATTTAGGACGGAATATCGACACCACTACGGATGAGTAGCACCCGAAGCTATTTTCAATTACTGTTTTTGTTGTCATCTTATTCAATACTTAACGTTAATTATGATTTTATGAAGCTTTTACAAACTCAAATGTATAATCTAAAACGATTTCCCTCACGCCTTCTACTATAAGGGAATGATTCACCACGATATCAAGACCATTTTTATGAATCAGTGTATACCTATGATAACAGTCATAAAATTGACGCTAAGAACTACGTTATCCGATCATGCCTGATAATATCTCTAGAATGTAGATCCAGAATTGTACATTCAGAATTAAATCCATCACGTAATTCCGATCCATCCCGGGCAACATGTCGTTGATCATTATGTCTCTGCTATATTTACCGTCACACCTTGTCATCTGTTTCCCAAGCAAGATTTTCATTTTTCTTCAGATGCCTTTCATTGAGTCCCGTTGGAAAATCTTTCGGAAGCGAGAAATTGTCCTAACCACTTCATTACGGCCATTTTTAAAAACTTAAATTCCCCTAACTTTAGGTAAGTAACAAAATGAGAAAAGCGAATTACTCTTATTGGAAAGATAAATTCGCACATGCAAGTGTACCTATGATTTGCCGTATTTTTTAGGCCAACTTTGGAATCACCCGAATGACGCTAACAATTTATATTTCCTCAAACGTGATCAGTGACCACGTGGTGAGTGGTATGCTAGCCAACTTGCTGTAAACAATGCGATGCTTTAGTGATTTTTAATTACAATGTTGCATTAAATATTGTTTATTTATTTTCTAATAAGCATAAATGAATAAAGTACACTTGTACCGAGTTAGCCATTCAATCCCCAGTCCTGAAAAAGGTTATCAGAATCAGTTATTTTCCTGAATATCTAGTAATCTAAAAATATTCCGACGCGCCCATATCAAAATGCGGAAAAGGGTGTTAAATACATACCGTAATGTTCCACATCGTTGGGGCGCGTAAATTATGAGCGACGCCCTCTACTGCCAATACGGGTTCAAGTTTATTCAACCCGAATGGACAGTGGCGAAGGAGAGTGTGTAGACTAAATCGTAGCAATAGATACTAAGAGCGAATCATCATTTTAAACAGGCTCAATGCGAATCCTTCCGAGCCCTTACTTCGTCAAGTCCATTTTTGTCCAAATTATTACGAAATCAGAAATAGAGTATCTCTCACCATACGATCAAAATGGTTTCATTGAGTTTTCCAAACAAAGTATCCAATGCCCTTACCTCAAAGATTTAACGAGTACTAAGATGTGGCTATAATCTTTACGAGAGGATTTTTTACTTATGACTTACGTCCCAATATTCACACTTTTCACGCTTCTTACATCACGTATTTGTGGTTGCGAACGTCAACACGGTAGACATAAAAACTACATTTATTAAATATATTATGTGCCAAAAAACTTATTTATTCACTTTCAGTCTAAATGTAATTACCTACCATCTAAATGTGGTCTTCTCTCTCGAAAATAAAGACGTCGAGACACTATTTCGCTCTGGTTATGCATCATATCAAACCCACCTAGAGCATTTTAGTCACTGCACAGAGAGACTAAATCTAACAAATAAAATACAGATGTACAAAAAGGCTTCGTTTCAATATGCTAAGAGTGATTCATGCGGGAGGGACACAGCTAACAGAAGGACTAGATTGGGACCCGTTAGAGGTTCGGGGGCTACACGCAACGCTAATATTACTTGAATACTTCAGATCAGGTGTTATTCAGTACGATACAGAGAATATTATTTAGATCCCCGGAACTCTTTGATCTCTGTAACTGATAGAAACGACAAAATAAGATTGGTACACTGCCGAACTAATGGATACAAATATTCATTCTTTCCATGTCCCATTGGTGATTATAACAAAACTGCCTGACACTACTATCGGCGCCAAAAAGGTAGAACGCTGAACTTTAAGCATTTGAATGAAATTCCGCCGGAGATCCACAGAGTCTACACGACTCTGTGGATCTCCGGCGGAATTTCATTCAAATGCTTAAAGTTCAGCGTTCTACCTTTTTGGCGCCGATAGTAGTGTCAGGCTATACATCGTTGTACTTCTTGTTTATTTGACTACAAAATGCATTCAATGAAAAGTATTTAAATGTAAACGATTAGCTTCTACAGCTTAGTAGCATATTACACCATTTTGACACACAATTCTCCCCTGTCCTCTCCCCCTCCTTTTTCCTAATCCCTCCCCTCTCATAGCTTTGGACCAAATACCCCCCTGCCACCTGCCTCTGCGACGGATCACATGTTAGTCTATAGATTTATCCTACAAATTTCAATGAGAACGAAAATTAAAGGCATTCTTTGACTTCAAAGCATTATAGAAAAGAATAGAGGAACCTTTAATTGTTTTGGGAGCAAAGCCCATTGGAACATAATTTCAAAATCCATGCCACCATATTAATACAATTGTATAAAAATGACTCAAAGCTGTGGTAACAAAATGAACTAGAATACGCTCTTTGGTAGAGACAGTTTTAAAAATTGTTACATTTATGACACCGAAACAAGTAATTATTAATCAGCCAGGACACTGAAGGAAACAAGTATTCAGAGAATGACAAATAGTCATAATAACGGTTAAACCAAACATTTTTAGCAACAGTTTCGCCGTGCTATTCTGCCGGCTTCGTCAGGCATTCTAAATCAACAATTAAAAATAAATAAACAAACTTAAGCGGTTATCATGTACAGCATGATTAATTAATACTTGAGTATTTCAAAAGTATTTTCCACGTATAAGAAAGTTTGTAGCCATCTTCTGTGTTTAGGTTGTTAGGTCTTTTTTCTATTTCAATGGCTTCCCTGATGATCCGTGGATAGTAGCTAATTTCTTTATATAAAACTTTCGCCCTTTTGACGTCAATACTGTGACCTTCTAAAAGTGCGTGGGTTTTTCTGAAAATGTACATTTCCTATTGGCTCAAAACATATCTCTCTTTCCCAAGGCAAATAGAATTCACTAAAAATCTACCATTTATGGAACAAGAAGTTGTAGATTACTTTAGTTTTATCTAAGACTAGCGGGAGGTACCCGTTTAAATTCAACCGGTGTGAAAAAATTGAACGTATTTTATAAGTAAACCACTAATCCTGACTAATACTGTCAGCGTGGTAATTTGAGGAGTTCGTAACCTATATTGTACGGTGTGTTCGTTGATGTTCGTATGATGTTCATTGACGTTCGTTTGTTCGTTCGTATGATGTGGGAATTGGTCTAAAAACCAGTTTGCAATCGTAATGAGAGGCAGATTGTTCCACTGTGTGTAATACATCTGAGTATTAAACGATAATAAAAAAACGCTGCGTTTGTTGTAGCAACAGCGCCATTAATACCATCACTATTTTCTGCACGTACATATTCTTTGCACGTTTAATTCCTTTATGTGTATCGTTTACTACATAGGTATTCTCTCATATACATGCAGTACCCTTATGAGAGCTAGTTTGAGAATAAAAATTGGAGAGTATATTTGCTGTAAATATGCATTGAATTTATCGATTACCCCCCTAATCAACCGATGATGAGGCCCTTGGGACTCTGGGCCCTTCTCATTCAGATTTTCTTTCTACGTGCTATCATGGGCAGGCAGGAAAATTGAAATGCCAGAGGCGTGAATATCCTTTGAAAATAAAATCTCTAGTTGTCAAAGAAATATGATATTGTTGATTTCAGAGAAAAATGTGAGATGTTTCAGTAAAAAACATGATATTCAAACAAATACGAATTGTAAAAGATAATCGATTGAAAGAATTAGAAAAAAAACATTTATTCAGCCATCCGATAAAACAAATCCCAGCCCTCTACTATGAGTGAAAGTACTTTTAAAAAGCAAAAAATGAAACCACTGCACCGAATCCAATGCTTAGCATGGACCACCAGGGGGGGGCCTTTGGGGGCCCTGAGGGATTTTAATATAGCCTAAGTTGCATCCAGATACATTTTCTTACTTCATGCCAAATTTCCATCAGCCTTTCAATAGTCTTCCCTCTAAGGAATCATGAGAATGCTTTTATTCTATAGCCGACAGCAATTGTGCGAAAGAATTGAAATTAATTTTGCAGTACCGTAAACTCTCAATTATCCGTGTAAGCTGCCATTATTAGGACAATTGACGTACAGAATCATGAAAGTCATGCCTGTGAAGAAGTTGAACTTGGCATTTTATAATTCCGTGACCATATGGTGGGATCTTGTATGACGCTTTTGAATATTTCTTTTAAAACGAATTTACTGAAAATATAGGGAGTGCTTTCAGTCTTTAAAATTTTAAATCTCATTATTAGGGAGAAATATAGCCGTATTTGGCGTGCTTTTAACCATTTGAGTTTTGAATAAGCATCAGTTACATGATCCAATGGTTTTAAATCGAAAATAAATCTTACTGGTGCATACAGTGCCACTTGGAGTTTGTGGTTGGTTTCCAGATCGATATTACAAATCACACAACGGCAGTAGTCAAATTGCAAAAGAATTATTGCTGTTACAATTGATTTGCGTACATTTAAGGGTCGTTGCTTTTTAGACCTAATCAACTGATGAAGGTTTTTTATAACATTTACTTCTGATATTTGACAGTGTATTTTCCCATCCAAATTTCTATCTATAGTAACTCTTACATTTTTTACATGATCTTCATATGTAATCACTTTGTTTTTGACACGAATGACGGAAATTTGGTGGAAATTCAATTTTGCTGTTAGGTTCCGGCTACCTATAATAATTTCCTTAGCTTTATTTTCGTTTAATTTCAAACAGTTTGTCTCTGCCCAATTTATGCCTGAGTTTATGTGATCATTACGAGTTATTTCAGCCCTGATTTAGAATTAAAAACTTCAAATAAGGTTATCCCCAATCCTCAACTAAAATCTTGCTCCATTCTGTTATATTCATTACATATAACCTAAGACATAAGTGCCTCTCGGACATACTTAAGTCCCTAACTCGGCTTCAAACTCAAGAGTGGCATAATTGTTTCGCCGACAGTACATCATCATCATAGTATTACAATCCTAGGATTGGTATATTGTAGCCCTCCATTTCGCCCTATCCCATCTCAGTTCCTTTACTTCCCTATGGTTCTTCTTCCCCGTATCCCTCTTGACTTGCCCCAAGTACTTGTCTCTTGGTCTTCCTCTGGGGACTTTCCCTTCAATTTTCCCTCCATTATGCTACTTATGTAATCGTTGTGTCTCATAACATGGCCAACCCACCGTGTTCTTCTTTGGCGTATGGTGCTCCACAGTGTCCTTTCTTCTCCAATTCTTCTGTATACCTCCTCGTTTCTCACCCTATCCGTCCATTTGATCTTTAGCATCCTCCTCCAGCACCATGTCTCGAAGGCTTCTATTCTTTGCTGGTCAGTTTTTCCATATGTCCATGCTTCTGATCCGTAGAGTGCCGCTGCCCACACGAATGTTTTCACGTCCTGTTTCCTTGTCTCCAGTCTTATGCTCTTCGAGCAGAGTAGCTGCCTTTTAGCCATGAATGTCGTCTTAGCTTGGGCTATTCGACGCTTGATGTTCCACACACAAGTATCTTGGTTTTCATCTTATTGACTTTCATGTTGTATTCCTGGAACACTTTTTCAGTTGTGTTCAGTGAGTTCTGTAAGTCTTCCTCGTTTTCTGCTACGATCGCGATATCATCAGGGAAGCGTAGCATGTTGATTTCCTCTCCAGTACAGTACATCGTAAATCATAAATCAAATGTGTTTTAACTAAAGTCGGTTTGCCTTTATCCATTCGTACTATTTTCATACTAGTTTTTTATATTGACGAAGAGCTGTTTCTGAGCCACAAATTGTTTTACTTTTTGACGCAACCGAATTCAAAATTCCTTCATTAAACTCGGATTGGGATTGAAATGGGAGTGATTTTAAAGGTAGCTTAGGTTGTAGTGTCTGTGGTGACTAGGGAGAATGTAAATATGTAAAGGTGACTAGGGTGATGAGAGATTGATTCCGTCTCACGGTGGATTCGTTTACTCCATGTATTGGGCTAGCACTTTTGTTGCACGAGAAGTTATGGCGAAAGGTTCCTTACCACAAGGAGGGCGAATTGCCAACAAGTAGCCGTATTTTCACGGCGCCCTTAAATTCTTGAAATATTTTATCTGTATTACTCCTGTATTTTTTTATTTGCCTTAACTAACGACCCACCGTTCGCTTTCATTGTTAGTGCTTAAGTTATTGTTTTATATTCAATCCAAAGCATTCACTATTCATGTCCTTCATTATTGTTTAACCTTGTGTTCGTAAGCATTGCCATTTCATTCGCTAACCTGACATTATTCATTCTTACACATTCATTTCATATGTTCAATGCATATAATTGAGTGTATTGCATTGTTTTCCGTGCATACATTTGAAATAGTATAGGTTGCAGGCGCCAGCCATCCTTGTGTCCCCTCTCTCCATTTTGACTTTCACTGATTGTATACCTCCTACGTTTATTAATTATCAGTCTTTGTTTCGAGTCACGATTGAGTGGTTCTTTATTGTTTATAGATTTTAAGTTTTGCTAGTCGAGACGACGAAGACGATCGAGAAGCATCGCTGTACAAAGTATTTAGTTCAAGTAGCTTGCTTGTGCAGAGTATGTACCATCCATTACTATTCAAGTTGTACAAAATAACAAGAAAAGGGGTTCTCGATTGAGGGGTTCTTTATTGTTTATAGATTTTGAGTTTTTGCTTACTTGCTATTACTAACATATATTCAAATGGTATTTATTCTCGACTTTTTAACAAATAAATATATCCAAGCAACCAAATTAAAATTGTAAATAAATAAAAGCAGCACCAAACTTTAAAGGTAAAAATCTTGAATGTCTATGTCTATGTATTTTTATATTTAATGTCTGTAAATTTAGAATTATGTAACCAAAACAGAACTGTCAATCATTTATCATCATACATCATTGTTTATAGCCCAGAATATGGATGAATAAACATCCGAAACGTCGGCAAAAGTTTAAAAATAAAAAATTATTTGACCTATACTCATGAAATTTGCACCATACGAACATAAATGAGAGATTTTGTCCTTACTTTTATTGGTTCCAGGGTTTCCATATATTTCCTGGATCCATCCCACCCTCTCCTCCCTCACCCCAGCTCATCCTCCCTCCCTCCCTAGCACCTCCGCTACCTCCCCTTTCTTCCCTCTCTCTCATATCTCTTTCCTTATCTCTCGAGCGGAGGAAATGTGATTGGTTCGCGCAACGCAATCGACGCTTCCAATCTAACAAAAGCAAAAGTGACTTCTCTTCTCCAATCTCTCCCGAAGATTGATTTCGCTGTGGCATTTAAACCTCCCCTCCAACCACTTCCAATATCTCTTTCTCTCTCTCAATCTCCCTCTCCCCCCCCCCAACCCCCCACCCCCGAACCCGACAACCTACTTACCCATCAACCCCCTCACCTCATTCTGACTGCCTCTCTTGTCGTCATTCGTTCCCTTAACGCGAGGAGACGATCGCCGAGGTGACCGTGGGACGCCCAAGAATCGGAAACCAAGCTTGCCTGTCTAGTGCTACTGCTGTTTTCACGGTTTATGCCGACCAAGTGGGTTTTTTAACAGTACTTATATATTATATATATACTATACAGATATATGGCTTCCGTCCATAGCATACGAGCTCCCTTCTGAGGTGGTAAATTTCATTGCCACACCCAGCTGTACAAGGGCCCCCATCCGAGAGTTGTGGGTGTCTTTCCTGGTTATATATTTTGGAACCAGTTTAACCGCGTATGGGGTGGTAAGCCCCACACGCAGACGTCCTCCATTAGCCGGAAAAAAGCCGTTACAAGATACGTTACGGGTAGGCTGGTGGTCCGGCTTTCGTACCCTTATTATTATTATGATACTCTGCACAAGTAAGCGACTTGAACTATATGCTTTATGCAGTGATGTTTCTTGATCGTCTTCGTCGTCTCGACTTCTAAAGACAGTTTCGAGCCCATTTCCTAGGAACATCTTCAGGCTGAAATTTTCTCCGATGAGATCTTGTAGAATTTCTGTTAGACCGTGCTTCACTTTGCTCTGATGATGTTCCCTGAAAATAGTTTAAAACTCTTGGGTGAAGCACCCTAAACTTGGCGCCAACAAGCACCTTAGATCTTATGCATTCGTGTCTTGCTCCGAGAGTCGGAGTACGAGTGTTTTCCTGGATTCTTGGGTGAATACTAAGGCAGATTCTGCTAAATATGTTATTTTATGAAATTCCCAATTTTTTACGAAAATACAATGCTTCATCTGTTCCGAGCGTACCATTGAAAGACTACGTTTAAATTTAATTTGCTTCTGATGGATGCCATACGAATTAGAGGAGGAATTGATAACGGGTCGATTCCTTTCGGATGAAAGCTAACTCCTCCCGGCAAACTGTTTAGGGCATGTTGACGAGGTAGGTTAAAGGCAGTGGAGTCGAGCAGAATAGAATCACAAATCAATTGTGTGAAATTCACAGTGAAAAAATCATTCGCCTGGACTGGGATTCGAACCAAGACCCCCCGATTTCGCGCCGAGTGCTCTACCAGTTAAACTACCCAGGCCACATCTCTTAGCATCTCAGGCATTGTATGCACGGTACCTGTGAAGACATCTCGCTCCTTAAATCCTCCATAAAAATTCACAGTGAGAGATGACGCCTGGGTAGCTTAACTGGTAGAGCACTCGGCGCGAAATCGGGGGGTCTGGGTTCGAATCCCAGTCCAGGCGAATGATTTTTTCATTGTGAATTTCACACAATTGTGTGACCACTAGCGGGTTCCTCCGTTAAAGTACTGTACTGTACTGCGCGGCCAGTTCCGCAGTTCTTTGAATCACAAATCAGTTGAATTACGTGAAGCACAGAGCGATTTGATGTAAAGGTTTCTAACAACCACTGTACGATGTCTCTCTTAATTTGGCCAAAGCCAAAAGACTCAAAAATTCGGAATACCTATAGAATGTAGATATTTTTGGGTAAAAACTTGAGCAATTATGCTCCTTCCCATGTAATTTGGCTTTGATAAGTAACTTTCCTAAACATTTGTGATCTACGCTGTTATTGCTTCGAGGCGTAGTGAGACAGCATAGTGGTCACGGCATGGCAGTGTTTCGAGGGACGCAGTATGGAGAGCTACAGCCATGGCAGTTGTATTCATTCCTCTCCCTTCCTATTCCTCCGGGGTTAAGTCCGTGAGTATCCCTTGCAAGTTTATTCTTAGCCTCCGTAATTTCAAGGACAAGCATTTTTAAGCTTATTAAGCAAAGAGCCTAAGAAGGCCTCGAAAGACAATTTAATTGAAAGACAAGAAACGAAATTATTCCCTGGCCTTACTTAATGGAAGTCATTCGTATTGATAAATCATGAAGAAGTCAGTACGACGTATTGACTACGTGCACATCACATTTTATTTTTCAAGACTTATGTTTCCTTGTTGTACCTCATGACCTCAGGTCAGATTTAATGATGTATTACGGCAGCAAAACCTATGTCCGATATTCCACAGAGGAAAAATCATTCACCTTGACCGGGATTCGAACCCGGATCCCGGTCAATGCGAATGATTTTTCGTCTGTGGAATATCGCACTTATGTGAAATTTTGTTTAAAATAGTTTTGCGCTCTTAGCGCCTGACATTTCTAGTAATCAATAGTTCTCAGTAAAAAAAAGCAAATTTGTGAAGGTCTTTGGCAGCAATGTAACGTTTATTATTCGCAGAGGCTACTGGATCCCTATGCCTACACCGAATTTAACGCTGTAAAAAATGTGTTTTTGGTATTTGAGGCTTAAATAGTTTAATAAACTGCCAATTATGATCAAAAATTACTTGTATCAGTAAATATTGAGGGTTGATTCATCAATGGATATTGACCACTGACTACATTGAAATGTTATTTTAATGCGTATCTACGTCTGACCATTTCATGTTGTAAATCAATCTTTTATTTAGCCCCTAAATTAATAATTTAATGCAGTGCATTTTTTTACCTTGTCTACGTTAATTTTCAATAATTTGTTCGTTCAACAGCAAAATATTTAGCTGAAATTAGTTCACACACAAGCCTATTGCCTTTATAGGGTATTCAAACTTCCTTTTAATATAAATAGAAAATGTTACTTCTTGATGCATGGATAAATAAACATTGTATTATGAATTATGATTATGTGCAGAAAAAACTAGATTAATTGATTTGATGATATAGGAAAGATCAGGGAAAAATTAAAGTTGTATTCTCTGCGCATTCTACATTTCCATATGATTTACTGATATTATACAAATGGTAAATCAGGTGTCAAACTAAGGATTAGCACCTTAGTGGTATCAGTAATCGCAGATATACTAAAGACCATGGGTTGGGATAAAATAGAGGTTTGTGGAAGAATTTATGAGCCGGGTAAGAAAGTTAACTTAAAATATGTAGGTTGTATTCATCGGACCACAGTGTTGCGTGAGTAATCATTTAAAGGCACCCTCGATAGGTGGCAGCGCAATTCGATAGATGGGTAGGGATGTGAGGGGAGGAGGGGGAGGTTAAGGTGCCTACCCTCCTCCCAATCCCACCAAGGGCGTCTCTTCCAACCGAGTGGGAGTGGAATCACGACCTTTGAAAACTCTTTCCCCTCCGATAGCCGGAATCGCAATCGAGTAACCATCATTGCATTGCCGATAACCGAAATCGAGGAGACGGGGAAAGGTGTCGAAGTCAGCAATTTTGAGGAGACGATATTGGAGCGGGGTCGACGCCGCCGTAGCGGAGTGGGAGCGAAGGGTCGCTCCGGCGGTTCCATTTTGCAGCGTTTATTCCCATTCTCTCTCTACGGTCTCGCCTCTAGCTTCCCACCCGTTCTATATGAAATCGATTCCACTTCAGAATGTTCTGCTAGCACGTTTTACTTTCTCTTCGAGAAGATGAGTTCGAGATTGCAAAGATTGGTCGTCAAGCGCACGACGCGTCCCCTATAATTGCAAAAGGCACCTGACTTAAGATTTCCCTGGCATTTGAATTATGCATGACTTAAATTTGAAACCGGTGGTGGAGTTTGTCTGAAACATTGGTGTTCAATTAACCATCAGGAATGGCGGTTTTCAAAATAAAAATGTGGAAAAGTGTCGTCATTGGTCGTTAACTATGCTCACATCCAATCATATTATGCCTGAATCTTCCCTACTTATTCGATTTCTGAACCCGGTTCGTAACCCAAAAGCGCTTCGGCTATAATTTAATTCCTCAAAACATTTCAAATTCCTTTCCTCAAAAACTTCCTCCATAAATGTTTGCAAATGTTCCACGTATAAATCCATCTAGGTCTAAGCAGTTATTCTTATTTCTCAAGGTTGACGATCTTAGAACGGCGCATAGGGGCAGATGTTAGTATTCATCCCAATCTGATCCCATGCGAATATTTTAAGCCCTCCATGCCATAAAATTCGCATATGCTCGTAGGAATGCTCAATACTTACCCCTAATTTTTAGCAGAAATTGATCGTGCAACCGATATGATGACATTAAATATACATAAACGATAGTAATAGTATTTAACGTCCAAGACTAATCGTTCTCGTAATTCACGGTTGCAGCAATGGTGAAACGAGGTTAGCAAAATAGAATAATTTCGCCGATTAATTCAGAAGATCCTTGAAGAGGGCAATACGGTAAATTCCTCTCGTGAATTTTCTTTGTGATTACCTTGGCTTCGACACGTAAGTGTCATCCTCGGATATCGGACTGCAACGTAGGTAAGGAGTGTATATCCCCGCAGGTAGCCGAGGGAAAGTCAGGCGCGAGGAGAAGGCATTGATGATCGGGAAGGGAGAAGAAGTGCTGAAGAAGTCTTCAGAAGATGGGTGAGCGTGTTGTGGGCTTCTGGGTAAGTTGCGCCAGAGAAGAGGGTGGGGCGATGTACGAAAACACTGTCAATGCACAAAACGCTGTTCGTGTTCTATGTGACATCACTACCTGGCATTTATGTTGTCCGAAGGCAAGAAAAATGGGAAATGGGATGGGAAACTCCTGGTCATTCAACTACGTCTCATGGTTTTCATACAAGCTGCACTATTTTAAGTAGTGTCTCAGGCGTCCAATCTTTTTCCATTATTCTTCGGATGTGAGATTGCTGCACCATTTTACTGTTGCACTAATAATCTAAAACTTGTTTGACAAATGTGGAAGTTTGCTTGGCTTTTTTTATAACGTTTTCTCTGATCTTTTATCTCTGTATTTTTCTTCCTGGCTGTTTGATCTACGTATTGGGCAGGAAAGTTGTTAAAATCCAAGCAATAGATAATTTTATTTCTCTCCCTGAGAATATTTTCTTTGGCACTGAACGACATATTTGGTGGAAGTAGCAGAAAAACCTTGGTTAAGCTATTTTGGTTGAATTTTATAGCGACTGAATTGGGAAAACTTACCAAAAAGGGTAGTTTTCCCCGTTTTTAGGATCTTTTGAAGGGCGATAAAAATGAAATTAAACAAATGTCAAATCTCAAGACGGGATATGCTTAGAATTTTTTATAACAAGCCCAAAATGTTCTAGTAGCCGTTCTCTACTGTTTTATGTTCAACTATATTTAATTCTCTCTCGAAAATACCCTTTTATACGAGGGCCATTTTTTTTCAACCTCCGATCACCAAGTATGGATGCCACTCGAGCGCCAGAAATCGGGCATGCGGTGTAGGCAACTGCGCAACTCTCGCACTACACACTCCGCCATTGTCGACATCAAAGAGTCAGTTTGCGTTGCGCTACAACCACGTAAACATTAACGCCATCATTGATTCTCCCGCCAAGTGTGAATCGTTCTGATCCATGACAATGCTCGTCCACACACTGCTGGTGCAACTCAACGGCTCCTCGAACAATTTCAATCGGATATTTTCGATCATACGCCGTATAGTCCTGACCTAGCACCCAGTGACTTTCATCTTTTTCCTGAGCTGAAGACATGGCTAGGAGGGCAGCGCTTCCAAACCAATGAAGATCTTAAACAACGTCAATGCTCATTTGAATTCACTGGCGGCAACATTTTTTGAAGAGGGCATTGGAAAACTTGTTCACAGATATGATAAATGTCTCAATCTATTCGGTGATTATGTTGAAAAGTAACCGTAAATGTACCAAACTTTTGGTAATAAAATGATTGTTTTACATAAACTTTTCTTTCATGTATAGCCTATCGGAGGTTGACAAAAAAAACGGCCCTCGTATTTCTTGTTCATTTCATTCGAAAGTTCCGTTCGCTCATTTTGAGCAATGGCCAAAAAATCTAATGCTGTAATTTAAAATGGTTCTCAAGGTGTCAACGTTAGGTTTTTTCGGCTTCAATTTCTTCAAAGGCCTCGTCTTTTGAGTGACAATAGTACCCATTGATAATGGCTGTTTTTTTTAGAATTTGATCAAGAACGTACCCATAGAGGCTCTTATTGCATGTTTTCCATTGGAGAGATGCAGGCGAGAGTCACATATACAATTTTTTTTTCCGTCGTGTTTCTATTTTGTTGATACGTTAATTTTTCCTGACAGCATAGGTCATTGGCACCGTTGTGGTCAGAGCGGGTGGGTCTGTCTTATTTTGTCACTCCTATCAGTTCCAGAAATATAAAGTGGGGCTAAAATAAAATTATCCGTTCCTCGTTTAAAACTTGCGTGATTGGAGTTTTTCAAGCAATCTTATGCCTGTTGCTCTCGGTAAAATTTTCCATAAAAGAGTTTTATAAAAAATTTTATTGAAACTTTTATGAAACGTACGTAAAACGTACTTGCTTGCTCACGGTAAAACTATTCATAAAACCGCAATGTCCTGCCATCTATGTGACGCTTTGCGAACACGTGAAGTGTTAAATGCACTCTATTTTGGATGACTGTTAGGTTAAAAACTATATGTATTGTTTAGTTACTTACTTTCTGATCACATTCAGCGGTGATAAGGCTCTAACGCATTCCTCTAACAAGAAGGATACTGCCTCACGTTTCATGAACTTCCAGCCATGTTTGTTTCCGTTTTCCTTGTTTGGCTTTCCATGGATACGAGATTATTATAAACGCGATGAGCGGAACATCTCATTGGTTGTTGCATAAAACGGTTTTATGGAAATAGAACCTGTCCTATTCCGTCAAACGTTTTATAAAACAAGGTTTTATAAAACGGTTTTATCGTTAGCAAGCTCATTTTTATAAAATTATGCGATTTTATAAAACGTTTTACCGAAAATTTTACCGTAAGCAACAGGCATTAGTCAGCCTAGCGAGTAGTCTCCGAGTCTCTAACGCCTCCCAATCTAATCCTTCCATCAGCTGTACAACGCTTTCTATACGCTCGCAGCCGTTTCTTTACGAAGCTTGCTGCTTTCCTTTGTATTCTTTTACTTATGGCATTGAATCTTTCTGTTCATGGTCCCAAATGCTTGTGGCACATGTATTTGAGATGGGGCCTAACCAGAGCAGAGGAGCATCTCTCTTTCACTTTTTCATCTGAGAACCTTCCCACTTTTTGCTTTATAAACCCCAGTTTCTTTTATGTAGCACCTAAAATAGTTTGTGTGTTTTATTCACGCTAGGCCTGAAGTCACAGTGACTCCCAAGTATTTGACTTAATCTCCTTTGTGTTAATCCCTCCCTTTTTATAGATTTGGCGTTAGGGTGATATTATTCGTAAGAAGTGCACTGCAGTGCTTGTAATTGTTATGGAGGTTCGGTGGTTTCACTCAACTTAGGGAAATTCAACAAAACTTCCTGGAAGAATTAATTATGTTTTCCTAAAGCTACCTGAATTTTTTCAAAGTTATTTACCGCAGATTATTAGGAATTTGATGTGGAAGTGGGCATGAAATTACATGGGATCTTATGGGAATGCGAGGTGCGACTAGCTTTATTCATCGAAAAGAACGTTTTCTAGTTAAGAATAAGAAAAACAAAAATAATTTAAATCATCATTAGAATAATGTATGAAAATCATTTGATATACTTTATTTTTATTATTTTTGTTTTTCTTATTCTCTAGAAAAAGGTTTTTTTTTATGAATAAAACTACTCCTACCTTGTGTTCCCATAAGAACCCACGTAATTTGTTGTCCACTTCTCGATCAAATATCTTAAGTAATCTGGGGTTAATAATTCTGAAAAAAATCAGGTAAATTTAAGATAACATACGTAATACTTCCAGCAAGTTTCGTTGAATTCTCTTAAGTTGAGTGAAACCACCGAACCTCCTTTCGTTCAACCCCCACTCCAAATGCCTCGTA
The DNA here is from genome assembly GCA_963573305.1 of Pyrrhosoma nymphula. Lineage (NCBI taxonomy): Eukaryota > Metazoa > Arthropoda > Insecta > Odonata > Coenagrionidae > Pyrrhosoma > Pyrrhosoma nymphula. Next base: position 124,096,171 of record OY754331.1, on the reverse strand, counting down.
TTAACGCCGTTTAAGCCCGATGGAAGAACTTATAAGTCAGCATTTGTAGATATTTTAGTATGATTTTCCAAAAAAAACCGCAAAGCTCTTAGTACCGGTTACACAATTTCTGGTCAAAGGCGTTAATAATGGTCATAGCCTCATTTACACGAAAGGTTTTGTCGTTTAAGCGTGATTGAAGCCAATTCTATCGTCGGGAGTAAGCGTTGCGCAAGTGAACCCGAGTGTTTCTCAAGGGAACCTTTCATTCGCGAGATAATTCAAATTGACGTATTTGGCACCACCTCTGTTTCAATCATGCAAGCTCAAATTGATTTTCAAAACTCTGGGAAATATCTGCAACTTGTGGAAAGTGATTCGAAATGAGTTAATGTTTTGAAGAACAGATAAAATCCTCGTAATTTATAGTGAGGCATTAGACATGTCGTTACCATGTCTTATGTTGTAGGCCACGCCAAGTTAAAACGTGTGCAGCGGAGATAACCATGATATGTAAAACACTATTTCAATAATTTCATTAGTGTTACAAACCTACTCAAACAACTATGATGAAAATCGCTAAGAGAGCGTCTGTTAAAATTTAGATTGAATAATTTGTGTGTATTCCAAGCCGATATTCTCTCTGACCGCCTCAAACATTGTACGAAATCCGACGCTCTACGTTCACTCACTCATGAGCATAAGCTTAGGGAAATAGACAGCAGAACGGACGAGTTTAAATTGTCATTTTTCCGCGATCTCTGATAGCTACCATTGAGACTTCATAATAACGTTTTCCGATAGGTAGTTTAGCTAGTTATTTTATATCTAATATTTTTTTCTAAACTTTCCATAAAAAGAGCACTAATATCACGTCTCACATGATTCCTGTAATACTCTTGTATATCAGTGCATGCTGGTGAAAACACAGTCTCTGCCATAACCCCTGAGGTGGCTTTCAGGGTACTATGTACACCTAGATGTTAAATTTCCCCTGACTTTTTAATGTAGAGCATTTATGTCTCATGTGAAAATTGAAGTTGAAAATGCTCATTGTTTAATGATAATGAAACGAAGAAGGAAATGTTTGGATCATAAGCTTTGAGCATTTTAAAATAGTCTCAATAATTAGAAAAACATTCATGGCCTTGACTGAATGCCTCCTCGCATTGGAAAGGAATTTGTTGGAAGGGTCTGAATACCATCAAGCATTTCACTAAAGAAAGCTATTTAAGTGTTTTTTGTGAAGGAATATCCAGAAGACCGAAAAAAGGTTAACTAGCGTCGCATTCTTCCATTATTATGGGGAATGATTATATTCTGTAAATGTTTGCATTTTTAGTAAGCTTATTTTAATGTTTTTGCGTGAAAGACAGCATTATGTACATTAATTATCAAATTGATGTACGCTTATTAAAATAATTCAAGTTTGAACTTCAATATCGGTAATGAAAGGCCAGGCACCTTGCGTTACATGTTAGCATTTATCTGAGCCCGAGTCCATGCGCAGTGCTAGGTGGATTGTCATCAAAGAGGTCTTAGAGATCGATAGGTAAAGCAAAATGGAATCACTGTAACATACCTAGAGAAATTATGCTCATTGGTCATAGGTTCTATTTCGTCCAAATAATTTGCTCCAGATCTATATTTAAGTTCATGATCGGTCAACAATCCTAGGATTGGTTTGACGCAGCCCTCCACTCAATTCTTCTATCTTCTTCTTGACGTAACTCCACTCATTTACATCCTTCACAACCTGCTCCATATATCTCATGCGAGGCCTGCCTTTTCCATTCTTCCCGTTCACTTTTCCCTCGACGATTGTCTTCATCAGGCCGTCGTGTCTTAAGATGTGGCCCACTAAGTTGTCCCGTCTCCTTTTTAAGGTTACAGTAGACATCTCTTTTCTCCCACTCTTCTTAGGACTTCTTCATTTGTCACTCGGTCGATCCATTTTATCTTCATCATTCTTCGGTAGCACCACATTTCAAATGCTTCCAGCCTGGACTTCTCTGCTGCTGTTATTGTCCATGATTCGCTGCCATATAGTAGAATGCTCCAGATGTATGTTCTAATGAAATGTTTCCTCACTTCCACGCTTGTGTTTGCAGCTGTAAGCAGAATCTTCTTCTGGTAAAATGCCCTTTTCGCTTGGGCAATACTACTGGCAACTTCTCTTTTACTTCGTCCATCGCTGGTTACTCGGCTTCCCAGGTAACAGAACTCTTCCTCGATTTTTTGTTTTCCTAGTTTAACATTGGCCCTGGCTTCCTTTCTCCTACTGCATACCAATACCTTAGTTTTCTTTTTATTGATCTTCAGATGATATCTGGCCATTATCCATTCCATATTACCTGGTGTCTTCTTTAAATCTACTTCTGTTTCTGCCATGACTGCTATGCCATCGGCAAATCTTAGCATGCTGATTTTTTCCCCGTGGATATTCACTCCCGAAGACTTTTCTTTGACTTCTTTGGTGGCTTTCTCGACGTAGACATTAAATAACACGGGAGACAGTGCACAGCCTTGCCTCACTCCTTTCTTTATGCTTGCTTCTGTACTGCTGGGTCCTAATTTAATTATGGCCACCTGGATTTTATACAAGCTGTGGAATACTCTTCGGTCATTATATGACACTCCAATTTCTTTCAGAATCTTTAGCATCATGTTCCAATCCACGTTGCCAAATTCCTTCTCTAAATCCACAAATGCAACAAAGGTCGGTAGATTCCTCTTCTCTATCTCTTCTCTATGAGTATCTCTATCCTCTTCTCTATGAGTAGCCTGAGGGGCAAAATTGCTTCTCTTGCGCCCTTGTTTCTTCTGAACCCGAATTGGTCCTCATCCAGGAACTCCTCAGCTTTTCGTTCTATTCTTCTATATATGATTCTCGTCAATATCTTCGAGGCATGTGTCGTCAGGCTTATGGTTCTAAAATGTTCACAATTATTTATTTAAGGTATTGAGACATTTTCATTAGGTGGTTTTATGTGAGGCGTCATCCACGGTGGATTTAGTTGGATAAGATAAAAATAAACATTAATTTCTAAATAATATGCCTACTTCAGAATGAGATCGCTAGAATTAGATAGAATTTAATCGCTCGCCTCTTCAACCATCCTTCGTTTACATGAGTAATGGGCTTGAATGGGAATGTATGCTCGAATGTGAATTTGACACCCAAGGGGCCGAATGCGTGCCGATGCATTGTAATGTGTTTTTATCACCGCTTCAGTCACCGCATCGCATCCTTCGTCCCAATATTCCCTGTCACTTCTTCGCTTCGTTTCAAAATTATTTCATTTCACGCTTATTCAATAAAAACCTCTCTTTCGCTAATTTTCAATGCAACCCACAAACAAATGAGATACTTTAATTTTCACCCGTGCACCATTAACGATATAATGCGTTTATTATTAAAAGCAAAAGCTCATGCGTAGTTTATTCTTTCATCTCCACTCATTTCATCTACGAAACCGTGAAGATGGAGAACAATGGAGGTATCATGGATCCCCTTAATGGAGCCGATGTTTGCTTATCTTGTTTCATTTTACCCGAAGTCATTATCTGTTTGCGGACAAGCAGCCTAGTGGCCTTCGCGCCTATTAAATGGCCTCAGAATGGTGGTACTTGAGAAATGCGAGCAATGTTCACCGGAGATTTCATGAGTTATTGGCCAACCTCAAGAGCGTTTCGCGGAAGCCAAACATCGGAGCAATACGCGTCTCTCAGTTCGACTCAACCGTAAGCAGAGAGCTTCTCCGCAGAGCACGCACTGAAGATTCAACGCGCCAAGTTTGCCATTTAGAGACGCATCGTCTTCTTTCCCTCGTATAACCAATGTTAGAGAAAGATGCCGCTCAGATGCTTTCTTCCGTCGTATTAAGATGGCCCCCTTTTCACGGCGTGCAGCGGTGGAACGTTCGCCTTAATGAGGTTTTCGAGGGAATTAGAGTGTCTCAGGAGGGGGAGAAGTAGGAGAAGGAGGGTAATAAGTGCGGGGGGGGGGGGGTGAGGGGTATCGTCATATTTGGAATTGTGCCTTGAAGGAAGTCTCCCTCGGGGCAGGGGGGGCTTTGAGTGGAGGGGGGTCACTTTTCTCCAACAATGAGTGTATATTCTCCTCATCCCGAAATGCGTGCGTCTCCCGGAGGGACGGGCCGCTTCCTTCCATTCTCTTTCCGAATGTATTCGCACTACACTCTCTTATTCCACTCTCGGGAGAAAAGGATTCGAGAGGGCAAAGGGAATGGGATATTCTTCCGTCCTCATCTCGTTCTCATCCCCACCCCTCCTCATTTCACCGCCGCCGCCAGCCCCTTTCTTCCGTCTGCTCGCCTCCTCTTCGGATTGCCAAACCCACCCCCTCTCCATCGCCCCGCGAATCCTCCTCCTCCCCTCCCCGAGGCACCCAACGTAAGTGCAAGGTTCCCTATCGACTAACTCTACTTTCAGAAATGCCTCTTCTTTTTAGTTATCAGTGAAAATTATTTCATCCATGGCTTTGGGAACTTTTTCTCGATTGGAAAATTGTAACTTTTCCGTTCGCAGATGAAAACGTTTTTTGTCTTTCGTAGCATGAATAATTGGAATGCCTTGGATTGAGAAAAATTCGGTTCTTGAATTATGTTCGACCATTATTTTGTTATCCAATATGTTTTAATAAACAGAAAATTTTATCGATAAAGTACATAATTAAGGATGCATGCATCACATTAAAGCCTTCTATTTTAGTTCCACGACAGATTCACATCGTTCAATAACCGACAATGTAGAAGCCTGAAATTAATATTTATTGGGTTGCGTACACATATAATTGCGGTCCTCTTAAATTAATAGTGACGTATGAATGAGAGTGGGTATTAATGATAAATAAATTAAAAATTTCTTTCTTATAGTTCAGTCTGTTAGAAAAGATAACATTAAATTATGCAATCAGCTTTGGTCTATTATCTTGAATCGAATGTCTTGCGAGGACACATGCCTCAGGTACACTTGAATTATTAGTATTAATTATCTGTATTATATCTAAGAAACTACGTATGTAGCGGCATGAGATTATTTGCCTTTGGCTCAGAGGTTGTAAGGCAGCAAAAATAGCAGCAGCTAACGATTTGATCGTATGGCTTGCCAGTGGTGTAAGGAATGAAAACTGAAATAGCAAAAAGGGTACACCAACGCATTTTTGGAGGATTATTGATTGAAAAATATTCTTTGTGCTAAAAATAGATGAATATTTTTACTAATCACAAACTGTGAGAGTTTTCTAATTTATGAAACATTTTCTAAGTTGAATGAATTGGTTAACCCTAAAAACTTGGCGGTATTTGATGTAGTAGTGCCGAATGCCTAACATTCGGCAGCTATTGAAAACAAAATCAAGTGGGCGAATGGTAGCGAAGGGGATGACAGGACATTCGCCAAATTGCTAAAAACAGGCGAGAGAAAGGAAGTGTGACCGAGTTTTTTAAGCTAATAAAATGGGAACCTCCTAAATCATGAATGAAGCATACGAGGTTTAAGAGGTGAGCGGCTTTTAAGAAGTTAAGACTTCCCCGAGTGTATGAATGGCACTGGAAATCAGTAATAGCGCTACTGGATACCTTCTGGACGGGATCAGGATATTCATCAGATTGCTAAACTGGGGAAATTAGGAGTGAGCACGCAGAAAGTCTTCTCAAGTCCTCCATTGGGTCATCATCTTATGTTAACCGACCATACGAAAACTTGATTCGAGTATCTTTCTGAGGGAGAACCTATTAGTAAGTAGGCGTAATTTAGCCTTTAGCCCGCTGGATACTTATGAAAACTGCAACTGACACGCCGGAAATCGCCTGATCTTTCTTTTGTAATAAGCATGATAGATTTTAAAACCCTCTTCTTTCACACCATTCGGGAACCGGGCTCAATGCAAATAATACAAAGCTAAGAGCTTAAAAAACTCATCTCCTTATCTTTTTGTGACAGCGCAAGGCATACAATTTAGGTTTAAGAAAAATATGTAGATATTCCCTTAAAAATACGAGTTTCAGCGGTGGGTAATGTTTCTCACTGCAGGATATCCAATGTTAAACAGATGGAGAGATGGGCTAGCCAACACCAGGGGGAAACCAGTGTTCAAAGACTTATCCAACCATTAGCTTCTCACCTCACCTAGCCCCACTTGCATGAGGAGCACAGTGGGTCCCAAGGGCATCCAAGAACGCTAATTCGGTGGACAGCGGATACACCCTTGCCCAATTGCCAGCGACATTGCTGACCTAAATTCAATCAGGTCCATCTCCTGCCATTTTTTTTTCAATATATTCTCTTAGTTTTACTTATCAGTTAGGGATCCATTATAATCCTCTAATTACTTCCTCTTTTTTATTCTTTGTCATATATTTTAATTGTAATACGAGCATTGCATCCGATCATCCCATTTTAAACCCTCCTCATTCCAGCAATTGCCGTGTCCTGGAAGTTCTTTTACTCCCAAAGGAAGTGTGTGTCCCATTTTGAGCGAGTCTTTCATCTGTGCGCCGCTGGCTCGCTCTCCGTCGGTCGCTCACTCCGCTCTGCCATCAACGTCTTCGACTCACCATCATTCCATCCACCTTTCTCCTTCTCCCCCCCCCTCCCACTTCCCCTCTATGACATCCGGTTCAGTCTTCTCCGCCATCTGAAGTTTCCTCGAAGGAAGAAATTCCCATTTCCGTTTTTAGTAAAGGGTACTTACTTCCACATATTTCCTCGTTATATTAACGAGGATGAAGTACGCCTCGTGGCCTTATGGGTACACTGATTCGTTAACATAGTCCTTCCCCTCGAACAGGTTTAAGAATAAAAATAGAAAAGCCTTCACATGCGCGCGAGTACACCTACCAGTCCACTCGATTCCCTCCTCACTCGCCTTCTCTTCCTTTCAATGCGGAAGAGCCATCTGGTGCTTGACATCGGAACCCTCTTCCCCTCTCTATTCGTCAAAAACTTTGTTCGTTTCTTTTAACGAGTGGCTGTAGGGAGGATAGAGCCTGGACATGGCAGGAGAGGATTATGGGGCGGACTTGATGATTTTCATTTCCGCCCCTCCCCATTGCCCCCTTGGGGAAGGGGGGAGGAGCGAACTGGAGAGGAGTCATTACCATTCGATGTCTTCTCTTCTGGAGAGGGTCAAGGTGCGGGGGTTGGGGCGTAATGAGTGGGGGGAGGGGTGAAGTAATAAGCCCCAGAGGAAATAGGCGCGGGATGAAGGAACTGGAAGTAATGGAGTAGGTATGAAGGTTTGCATCATCACGAGTGATTTGAGAAGCATTGAATCTGATCGGAAACCACTTTCCCTCACCGTTTATAAGTAAGTATAAATTATCATGATATACATGCATAAAGATGGATACTAATATTTGAACTAAGTGTACTTCCACGCATGTGCATGCAAAAGTTGAAAGCCAGTGTTTCCGTTTGCGATGAATGAATTCATAGAAGTTATCCGCTTTAAAAGGAAACTTTCATTTCTGGATTAATTAAGATGTAGTATCAGCGAATCGAGTCATCAACTTATTCAGGCCGGACGTTTATTGTCCTGGCCAAATTTTACCCTCTCATCTTTGAATTCATTAGGAAATAACCTCCCCTATCATCTTAAATAGCTCCTTAGTATGTTTCTCGTCTTTTTCCTGAATTATTTGCAAACCTTGTTTGTTTATTACCACCATACATCTGCGCGTGCATACATTTCTTTTTGTATATATAAATACGTTACATGAATAACTGTAACGAAATGAATGCATTAATTTACATTGTAGAAACATGTGTAACATGTTTAATCCTCACAAACCCCCTTGGACTGCTGACAACTTAAAAGAGAATCCCTATTTCCCTGGGGACATCGCCACGCAAAGGAAGGAGTCCGCGCTCCTCCCCCCCAAATTCCCCCTCAGGACCCACCCCCTCCCCCTCTAACCCCTAAAGGATTAAGAATCCCCTTCTCCTTCCTTCATACCGGTGGCGCCGCTCCGAGATCCATATCGGTGGAGATCTTATTACTTGGCGTTTTGCTACCCTCCGGAATTTTCCGGGGGCCTCAGAGAAAAAACATTATGTATATGAGTATATATATATATATATTCATATAATTTTAAATGTATAAAAGTCTCGTCGGTTGGGAGTGGGGTTAGGATGAAGCCATTAATCCGATTTTTTTATCACTGGCGTACATTTTGTCCTCTATTCGAAAAAAAATCTTCCATGAAGGAGTCTAATGAGGGAGTGGGGTTGAAATTTTATCTCCTTTCTCTCGTGTAAAGGTTTTATTATTAGCCTCTCTCCATTCAGCTAGAGTCGGAGGAAAATTTACGCTGGGATTTTTCTTAATTCAAAGAAATAAGAAGAGTAAATCGGTGGAGAGTCAAGTCCTTAAAAATCTTTTTAATTTTCCTCGAACAATGCTCCTCGCGTTCTTATTAAGACGTTATATTAAGAATCATCCGCCATATCTTTGAACTTAAGTATATCATAAAATATTTGGAGTAGGTATTCCTGTGTTACTCCCCTAATGCTCGAAAAAATCCTCAAAGGTTTTCGTCATTTAATAAATTAATGGATAAATTATATATTTTGAGTATACATAGAAGATCAAACAATTTCTTTCCTCCTCATTAACGAGGATTTTCATAGCCCTCGCTCCTGGCCAGATTTTCTCCGTAATCGATGCTCGCTGTCATGCCCCTTCATAATGAATAACTAAATTTGAAGTCGTTTTCGGATACATATTAGCTACTAATTAGATTTTAATTGCGAAATATTGCCTTATTTCGTCATTTTGTGAGTGGCTAAATTCCAGAAATGTGGCCTTTGCTGCATTCCGTTGATTTTCATCGTGATAGAATGTAAAGAGAAATGCTGAATGGTTACATTTTTGCTCTCCGTTGGCCCTTAATCGTGCCGCGTGCTTTCAGCGGAATACCCTTTTTTTCCTTATCTCGGTTGAAATTAAACAATAGGCTCCTCGCCTCGTTCATTCACAGGTGCATTGGAAATACAACCTTCATCTCGCTTCACGGGACACTCTGAAGTACCGCTGTGTGTAAAAGACCCGGGCTCCAAATTGACGTCTAGGTATGTTCAATAGGGTTCGTCGATAAAAGCGAATTTTTGATTGTTAAATTCAAATAGTGCGAAAAAGATTGCATGTTTATAGATTGAAATATATATTTTAAAATTCCAATGTTTCATCTTCAGTTCACGCAAAGGGATGACGTTAGAATGAATGGCAAAAAACCTTTAAAAAATTAACTGGTCGCTAAAATGTTAACGATTTTATTTTTCCACTTATAATAGCATGATAAGGTGCTTCATTTTATTTTCCTGATAAAAAAAATACTTTTTAAACGCGCTCTACATTTTTAGTTCGCGCATAAGACCTACAGTTTGCGAATATTCCATAAAAAATTATATTAATAGTTTTACAAACAAAGCCGGACCACCATCCTACCCGTGGCGTACCTGGTAACGGCTTTTGCCGGCTAATGGTGGACGTCTGCGTGTGGGGCTAACCACCTAACCTAACTAATCTCATTTTTTTTAGCATTCATCGCATTTTATTTGTAGCAATTACTGAACTCTTTCGGACTTAAGTCGAGTGGGGCGATCAGAGTGTGAGGCCGCCACGGCGGCGTCACACCGTGGTATTACCGCGAGTCGTTTTTTTCCGAAATCCTGCTCTTTCCGCGGAAATCACTGGAGTGAGGACTTAATAAGAAGATTCAGTGTAATTTTACAATGTCTTTCACTTGGATTTGAAATTGACGTGCAAAGTTTTAAAACATATGCCTATGAAACTGTGAAGCTATATTTAAACCTCTTCTCGTGGTTTTATTTGCCTGTCACAGTCCACAAGGTCTTAATACACGGAGGGGAAGTAATTAATACCGGTAGGCCAACTATCAGAAGAGGCGCAAGAATCCAGGCATAAGGACTTCAAGTATGTCAGAGAGTATCACACTCGAAAAACATCAAGAGAGCATACGAATGAGGATTTACTCAATTCTCTTTTCGTGTCATCAGATCCTATTATATCCAGCTATTTCAAAAGGCCTACAAGAAAATGTGGACTGATATTATTATAAACTATTAATATTAAGTATCAAGACTGTTAGCAAATCCTACTCATCATTAATCAGAATATAATAAAATTCATAACTTGAGACTTATTTCAGGGTGTTTCCTTATTCCTTAATACTTCGTTTGGCATAGCTACACATAATCCTTGTACACTGTTTTTTCAAAACTATTTACTCTCTTATTTAACACATTCTGATAATATCTCTTAAGTAAATAATTAACTTTTCATCGCTGAATGTATTATAACTATGTATTACTTCTTAAGAATATTAGAATCGCTTCTCCTGTTCAAAAACAGTACATGTATTTTAACATTTCCAAAGATACTTGAGTGCCTGATTATTCCATTTATTTGGCGTAATATTTACGGATTTATTAAGTTATATAGTAAACTATAACCATTTTTCTCAAAAGAAGTAAATTACGATCCTTATGAAAGTTCAAAATCGTGAGTAAAACGATAAAATATTTTTTTCCCACTTTTTTTTTTAATGGCCCACTGTGCGCCGGTGCGACTGCTCCTGTGTGGAATATTGCGACTTTGCCACTCTGCTTCTTTCTCTTTCTTTGCTAAAAACGTTTGCCCTCTTAATGTCTGTGTTTGCATCTATATACTCTGTTTAGACTTTTTTATTCCTGTGCGTGAATATAAGAAGTAAGTTTTTCTGATTGTCTCAGTCTTTAGGCGAGCAAACTTTGCCATCGTGCAGTGTGAGACGTGGTATCTTAATCTTGCTTTGGAGGCCAAGTGCGATGTTCATGTTCCACATCTGACTATTTGAGAGCTTCTTTGAAGTGGATCAACGGATATTTAGCTGGAAGTGTCTCACCCATATGTGAGTACAATTTTATGAGTGTAAATGTGTTTTTATTTATCACACATGTTTGAACGCAAACTATTTTTTTATTTTGGTGGACCAGGAAGCAAAGAGTGGGAGAAATGTAAACAGCGAAATCCCTCCAGGATCTTTTCGACCAGGAAGATGATCGGATTAAACAAGGAAGAGCACAGACAGCGATTTCTCAGACGGCGAGGCTGTTCGGCGAGACGTCGACAAAGAATCGTCAACGAAGCGAAGAATTTTTTTTAAAACAACTTTCGCTGCAACTTATGAAAGGTCGTTTTTTCTTGATGGCTACAATTTAGTCTCCTGCCAGGGATATTCTATTGTTTATGAAGAACCTTTTTCATATTGAAGAAAAACTACCAAAAAAACGAGCCATCAAAGAGATGAGGACCATGTGGTTGGGCGAAAAATGTGAGCACAGCCACGAAATGCTCCCACTGTCACAGTTTCTTTTTGCAGAAGCCATTCGCAAATTATAGCGAAGTGCAGAAAATGTGATGAAATGGAGGACGAGATATCTGAATTAATACGAGGAAAAATGTTTAGAAGTTTAATATTACATTTTTATTGCAAATAATATTTATATTATTCCTGAATCTTTAGAGTATCACTGAATATTTAGAGTACTTCTAAATATTTAGATTATTAGTGTAAAAAAATATAAAATAATCACTGGCACACTGAGTGCGCGACTGCTTGTGTTCCACCAGAGGGCGTGACTGCTCGAGGGTTAATCGTGAAAAGTGTTGGCAAAATGCTTTTAAAGGCCGATAAAAAAACTTAAAAGGGCAACTTAATATGCAATCAGAAAAGAATTATCATGGGATTCTAACTTTGAATGACTGGGTCCATTAGGGATATTAATGTTTTGGTCATTGTGCATTCATGTCCGATGTTATTCACCTACAACGCGATTGCCATTCAGCTACATAAGTCACTTTTAAATAGACAAATTGGGCGAATACCAGCCGTACCAAATGCAATTATTTATCAAATTTCTTCAGGTTCTTAATAATCTCAAAGAATACCATAATTAGTGTAATCAAAAGCAAATCTATTGCTAAAAGCACAATCATTGTATGTCCATATTTTTGGCCAAATGAGGTACCTATTGGAATAAAATTAGGCAGAGAGGCAGAGAGGAGAAATTAGGCAGGCAGTTTTTACAAACTTGGACACAGTTTAAGTAGAATACAACAAGATTACAAGTCAGTATTGGCCAATGCCATTTAACATACATATTTTTGGTTTATTGATTACATACATAATTTTGATTGACTATAGTGCACTTTTTAACATAATTGTTTTGCATAAATAACTAATATATAGGTGTGACATCTAGATATACAGCTTCAAATGTTCTTTTGTTGCATTAAATGTTCGTATAATTTGGTTTTAAAGGAGGTAGCTGATGAACTTTGTTTCAAAGATATAGGGAGGGAGTTCCAAAATTTTGTTGAAGTTATTTGGAATGAGTTCTGAAAGGCAGTGGTGTGGTGACTGGGGAAATAAAAAAGGTGTGGATTCCATCCGGTGAAGTGAATAAGGTTCTTAGGCTTTTTATTTAAACATTTTTAGCAGATAATGAGGATTTTTTATTTCAAAAAGTTTGTATAAAAACACTACCAAGAAGTATTTTCTTCTGTTTTATACCTTTAACCACCTCAGTTGCTTGAGAAAGGGAGTAATGTGTTCGTCTGTACGCTTTGAATATAAATCTGATGCATGAATTATATTCCTTTTAATTTTAGTATTCAATACATTGGGAAGATCTGGCCACACTAGGCAACAATAATCAATAAGAGGGAATATCAGAGTCGATATCAATAATGTTCTAATTTTTTCTGCTAGAAATTTCCTTTGGGCCTTCAATAGGTAAAGAACTCTCGAGGCTTTGTTTAATGTACAATCAACATGATAATTCCAAGACAGTGTGGGCGAAAGATCAACCCCCAAGTTATTAACAGTATTGGAGAAAGGCACTGCACTGTTCCCAACCATAACATTTGGTGCCCTGTTGAAATCCATTTTGTGTATAAATACTTTACTACAAAAACCATTGATTTAGTCTTGCTTGTATTAAGAATAAAGGAATTCCTTTCGGCCCAGTGAGAGATCACCTCAAGGCCAATGTTAATTTTTCCTATTGTGGTATTGAAGTTACTTGGTGAACAGTGTAAATAAATTTTGAGATCATCCGCGTAGAATATATATTTACAAAAAATCAGGTTCTTTGGGAGATCTAATACGTACAGGGAAAACAACAAAGGACCGAGAACTAATCCTTGAGGGACCCCTCTCGGTACAGACCGCCAGTTAGTAATATTCCCAGTCGAGTCCTCGACGGCCTGATAGACAGGAATGGAACCAATTTAATACCCCCATGGAAAATTTGAGCTCCCTCATTTTTCGTAAGAGAAAGTGGTGATCAACACGGTTAATTGCTTTGCTGAAGTCAAGCAGAACAAGAATGGTCACAATTTTTATGTCAATGGCCTTGCGAATGTCATCAGTTATTTTGATCACGGCAGTTTGTGTACTAAAGCCTCGGCGAAATCCAGATTGATACGGGTCCATCAAATATTTAGACAAAATATATGCTAGGGTTTGATCATAAACAATGCGCTCGAGGCATTTGGAGATAGCACACAGGATGGAAATAGGCCTATAATCAGATGTTTTCGTAGGTTTTTTTACCTTATTTATAGGACTAACCAGCGACGATTTCCATACCGTGGGAAACTGAGAGTACTGGAGAGAATAATTGAATATTTCTAAAATAATCGGCACAATGACAGGGTAGGATTGATAGATATCCATTTTGAATAAAAAACTTTGTACTTTTCCACACTTTATTTAAAAAACTGCGACCGGTTTCACCTTATTATCTTAATTCACCGGCCAGAAGATGCTTAGTTAGTCCGGCCGCAGTTTTTAAAATAAAGTGTGGAAAAGTACAAAGTTTTTTTATTCAAAATAGATACTTAGGAGAAGTAGTGGTACGTGATTGAAAGGCACAATGTTCAGTACAGTGAAATGAAATCATATTGGTTGGATTAGAAACAAAACCTTAGGACACAGTTCTGGTGCAAGTTGATTGTTTTTGGAGACTGTAATGCGGTTGTAGAAGGCCAAGAATAGGATAGTAGGTAAATATGGTTCTGTAAAACAATACAGTAGGGGGAGAGACTGATTAAGTTATACGTACGTACAAAATGGCCTTGTTGTCACCAACACATGGTTTCGCGGCTACCCGCGAAGAAGATTTGCGTGCAAAATGCTAGGAGACGGAAGAAGATTCCAAATTGATTATATATTAGTAAAAATGCTAATTTGAAATCAATAAAAATACGGCATAAGTTACATTGGTGACGGTATCGACTGTGACCACAGTTTAGTCATGACGAAATGTCAACTTTAGTTTAAGAAACCAAAGTAGTCAATAAAAAATCACTGGCAGGTGGAAGGACTGAAGGAAATTGAAAACAGTTTGGCCTATCAGAATATTCTGGGCAAAGCTGAAGAGTATGGAAACGATATTTGAGAAAGACGGAAATCAATCAGTAAAGGACTTATAGGGACGGCTGAAAAGAAAACAGATGGGAGAAAAATCAGAAATCGGAAATTAAATAAGAAGTCCTGGAAATTTATGAAAGAAGCTCGTGAAGAAGCTAGAAAGTAGATGGAAGACAACAGGTGTATAAAATAGTAATCTATATTCGATCAGTCGGAAATCAGGAAGGCCAGAGAAGAATGGATGGTAGAAATAAATGTAAAGAGGTTGATGGTAATCTCTCCCAGGGCAATGTAGAAGGTGCTTGTAGAAATGTAAGGAGTTACTTTAAAAAATTGCCAATCAGTGGTAGTGTAATTCGAATTGAAAATAGGGAAATTATCATAGAAACTGAAGATAAATAGAAGAAATGAAAAGAGTACTCACATTGAGAAACTTTGCAGCAGCAAAACATGGAATAGTAGTATAGTGGAGGATGAAGATAATGTGGGTGAAAATAGAAAAGGCTAGCCCATATTAAGATCAGAACTTGATGCTGCACTGAAGGACTTGAGAAAGAGAGAGGCGCTGGAAATCAATAAAAGTCTCCTGGAGTTCCTTAGAGTTCCTTAAGTATGCCAGAGTCAGCTATGCAGGTTAACTTGTGGCATAGTATACTCAAATGGATAAATGCTAATGGACCTTAAAAAGAGTGTAGTCATCCTTATTACAAAGAAGAAAATAACTGAGAGATGCGAAGACTTCAGAACAATTTGCCACATTAGTAGCATGGATATGCATAAAATTCCTGCCAGAACTATCGTCAGGAGAATGAAAAGGAAATGGAATTAAATGAAAATAGAAAAATGGAAGGATTCCTGGATGAGGAGCAATTTTTTTTCAGGAGAGGTAGGGGAACGAGAGAAGCTAGTCTAGCCCTGTGAGACTTATCGTAGAGAAGTGGAATCAAAAGGACAAGCTCATATATACTTGCTGCTTCTTCGACCCGGAGAAAGCATTTCTCAATGCGGATTGGAATAGAATCTGACGGCACTGAATAGCATGGGAGCTTCATTAAATTACAGAAAAGTAGTATACGGGCTATCAGAAAAACATCTTGCAGTGAATAAATATGGCTGCAACGCAGAGGAAGCAGAAGTGAGGAAAAGAGTACGAGATGGATGTGCTCTTTCGTTCATGATGTTCAATATAGTGAAGAATTACAACTTGAATACTAGTGGTAAGAAAACAATAATATTATGGTTTGTGGAAAAAATCGAGAAGATATTATCACCGTCAAACTTGTATAGCAAAAAGATTTGGAATAGGAGGAATTTTGCTATCTGGGAATGGGAGGATCACCAGCGATTAAAGAAGTAAGAAGGGCATTGTGGGCAGAATAGCCCAAGCAAAGAAAGAATTCTACCAGAGGAGGAATCAGTTAACAGCCAGTATTAAAAGCCTGGAAGTAAGGAATCACTTTATTGAAACATATTTGGAGCATGCTCTTACATTTGACAGTGAAGCCTGGGCAATAACAGCAGCAGAGCAAAGGAGATTGGAAGCAATGAAGATGTGGTGTTATATGATAAAATGATTAAGATGAAATGGACGGAGGGAATCACTAACGAAGAAGTTCTACGAAGGGCTGGAGAGAAAAGAAACATAATGATCAAACACTATGCGAAAAAGGAGAGTCAGACTAATTGGACATATTTGCGACACAATAGCCTGCCTATAACTATAATGGAAAAGAGAAATGAATGGGAAAAATGACAGAGGAAGAGCAAGAATGGAATACATCAGACGTCATAATATGGAGGACGTCAAAGTGAAAAACTATATCGGAATGAAACGGTTGACTTGTTGTTGGAGAGCGGATGTAGAGTGCTACAGCAAACCAATCTTCGGATTGATGTGTCGGGTAAATGACTCCTTATTTCCAAGCCCGTGTTCCTAGTTTTGAGTAGACTCTTGTCATAATAATTTGCTTCGATTTTTGGGAAATTATGCTTATAATCTGGTCTTTTTCCATCACTAGTGATCGCACTGCCCGAATAGCTAACACTACCCAAAAACCCATTTTTTGCTTTCCAATTTTCAATCTTGACATTAACATAGTATATCTTTTGCGAACCATTGTTTTGATGCGTCAAGAATATATGTATTCTTGATGAACTCGATATTCTCAGGCGCTGCTTTGAAAAATTCCATATTGACAGAATCAAAACAAACTTTGTATATTTTACAATGGATTTTATTCAATACGAACGGTTTCATCGCATAAGCGACATCTTCAGGTGAGTGACATCCTGAAAATGTCGCTTATGCGATGAAACCGGTCGTATTGAATACAATCTATTGTAAAATATACAAAGTTTGTTTTGATTCTGCCAATATTTATTCTTGGCGGTATTTAATATACGGGCCTGAGTCCCTGGTTTAAGTTAAAAATTCAAATTTCTTACAGTTTTCATCTCATTGGCTGACTTCCCTTTTCTTGGTTACATTCCCAAGGGTCCTGCACCCTCTCCCAGCAGCTCATCTCCCTTCCCCCTCCCCAGAAGGACGGTTGCGAGGAGCGAAGGGGGAGAAAGATGGGGAGTGATCACGTGATCTTCCACCGGGACCTTCAGATGTCACTCATCGTGATCGACTCCGAGCGCCTCTGGTGATGGTCGACCTTTAAAAAAAATAGTAAGAAGAGAGTGGTTTCGATGGAGAGTCTCGGGGATATAAGGGTGAGGGGAGGGGAATCGTTTGTTGCGGGAGAGGCAAGAATAGCGAGCAAGTGGGGTTGGTAGGGGTTAAGGGGAGGGGGGGATCCCCATAGGGAGTCGGGCAGCTTAGCGAGCTATCGTGCGCCCCGGGAGATGGCAGTGACGTACGAGGGCGTCATTAGCTCCCGAATAAACTTTTCCTATCGAAAGAGACGCCGATTAACTCCCTCCTCCTCCTGTGGAACCGAGTAATGAAATGGCGGCGCTGGAATTCGACGTGAGACTTCCCTTCTTCCCGAAATTGACGCCTCTTGTAGCTCCTTCGCGTCCACACTAGATCTTGTAGCAATTCGTGTGCACTTTTAAAATGTGGCTGCAGGTGATAGGAGATTAGGAAACATTAATAGAATGAATCATGATGCAATTATACGGCATTTCAAAACGCTATTGATCCCGAGAAAATAAGGGATATGCTTAACTTGCTAGATATGATTAAAATTAGGTCGTTACCCTCCCTGTATAGAATATGAAGCTCATTACAAGAAAGTCTGATTCTCGTATTATCACTGTTTTCTCGTATTCACTATTCACGAAGCACATTCCCACCATCATGAATCATTCTATCCGCTTTTCCGAGGACTAATGTAAAGTTAACGTCATCCGTAATAATTCAAATTCCCGTAACGATTGAATGAAAAAGAGGGATGTAGGCGAAGAAGGTTATCTGAGGGTAGTGACCTTACTCCTATTCAAAATTAATCTTGTGTGCTTTTAAGGTTGCGTAAAATCTAAAAAATAATACGTTACTGATAGCTAAACCAGTTTAGGTTAGCACGACATGGTCAGCACAACAATGAGGCCAATTGATGCTTCAATGCCGCTCTCATAAAAGGACATTATTATGAAAACATTACAAAGATTTTCTTTATTAGCCGTGACGAATGCCAGTATCAACCTTGTGCTGTTTAATGGCAAGTAGAAGGTTTCTCTTCAGTGTGCGGTTGTGGAATCTAAGGCCGCACGCAATACGCAGAATTTTGATGTGAAAAATTGCCCAGATGTAATGTATTCCATCAAACACTGAATCCTCGACGTCTGCCGATGTGATCTTAGCCTCTTAACTTGGCCCTTTTGCTGATTTGTACTCCCAAGAGGCATTATATGGGGTTCAAGCTATTTATTTTGGCCGCTACGTAGACCACGCAATTGACTGTCCATTGGTCTGAAGTCTGGATCAAGATCTGCTCGTTGAGTCCCTTTATTCGGGAAATGTGAGTACTCCACAGAAAGAGTTATAGGTGGAGTCTGCCTCTCTGTCTGTATTACTCTGCCTAGTTCGTCCATCATCGTAGGTGTTTTCACTCATTAATCGCGATATAAGTTCAGAGTTGGCCAGATGAGCTTCATTATGTGAATGAGATATCGAAATTGGTGTGGCACTCACATCAGCTGGTGAAGAGGCGTTAAGTGAAGGGTGTTTTGGCCGCTGGTGTTTTAGTCTGACTCCGTGGTTGTTGGGTAGTAGCCAATGTGGGGGTGCTTAGCCCCACATACAGACGCCCGCCGTTAGCAGGACAAGGCGTCACCAGGACGCCACTTGGAGTGATCAGCTTTTATTTTTGAATTATTATTGAAACGTTTATTTCCATTTTATATACAGTATTTGATTTCTGCAAAATTTCTCCTTTCCAAGACTTTGAAGCTTAAAGCAAATACTTCTGCAAAATGAGATATTGCAGTGACGCGGAATATGTCTTAGAAGTAAATTATCTAAGACCAGAAATCTCCAGTATGATGATAACTGAGAAATGCGTTTCAGATCCACGGTTTCGTCACTTTGAAAAAGTCTCTAGGTTTTGTGATTTTGTAGAGAATGTAATAACATGAAGTTCTTGTTCAAGGATTTACACAACCATTCATGATTTTGGTTAGTTTATATAGGGAAGTATTTGGCTGTGGTTGACTGGATTATTGTAGAATCACTCATAATTCCAAAGCAATGTAATTTACTCTCACAGTCATATGTAGACTTTTATTGGAAAATATTGAAATTTCATCAGGGTATTTAAGTCATGGGATAATTCAAAAGACCCGTTATCGATCTGGAGTGTAGTTTTTGGCTTAAATCCATGCTCCGTACTCAAAATTCCCTCCCTGCTAATTCCGTCTAGAGCTTTTATCAGTGCAGCATCATGTCCGGAATTCAATTATTCGTTATTGCTACCATATTGATAGCGTGTCATAATTGTAGATTTTAATCTCTATGGTGCTAATGGGAACCAATTACGTGACTTTGTCTTTTTTCTGATGTCAGTGCGAAATGATTTTGAAATCGCCGTGTTGACAAAAAAATTACGAAGAATATGGGACAAGTTATCCTCAATATTGCCCTATACAAGTATTAACTGCAATTCAAACATAGTCTCCATACCTAACGCTAGGCTACGGTTAGCGTCAGGATGTCCTTCAATCGCAAGGAAAACCATCAGTTGTCGAGAGCTTAACGTTTTACACCAATGCAAGGTGATTTATCATTAGAAGTAATTTAACTTGAATTGGAAACAAACTAATACGTCTCCAGATTCCAGGTGAGGCGTGACAGCCACTCACCACAACAAACCCGTCAAACATATCTCACATGAAGGCGAATTTCCGAATTAGTTCGAGCCAGCAAGTTGCTCTAATCTGCTGAAGATCTCTGGTTGAGGAGGCGTAGACTTATTTGCTACGCAAGCTCCAAAGTTTTCGTTTTAGCGCATAACTCATTTAAAAATTAAAATATTTCAGATTAGCGCGAATGAACGCTGTTCGTAGTCGTGCACGTTAAAAGTCGGTTACATTTTGTGTTTTTGATTTCGTTAAAAAGAAGAATTCCAAAATAGACTTCGACCATTTTAGTTCTGTGTATCTCAAAGCTAGTTTCAAGGCCTACCATAGGCAGTTCACTGGTAGAGAATAACACCCTCCCCTTACTTTTCCTTAAAGAGTTAGATTCCTCCGTGGCAATGACACCGGAGATCGGTAACCGAGGGGGTTGCGTGAGAGGAGGGAGGAGTAATATCGGGGGTGGAGCGAAAGTTGGAGATGGAGAGAGGGGGGATGATAAGGGGATGGGGGGTGGGGGAGGGAGGGATGGGAGGCGATGCAGTGGAGGGCGGCGATATTATAAAAGTTGTGCGCCCGGGAGAAAGAGCCTCCCCGCCCCCCTCTTCACCTCTTAAGACGCCGCCGCGAGCACTCTCTCCTCGCTCGGCTCAGCTCGGGGGGTGGGGAGAAGGAGAGAAAGGAGGGGGTTAGGGGAGTATTTGAGCTCGCAGCGGAGTCGAAAGTGAAAGGAGAGCCAGCGAGCGGCGTAAGAGTCCGATCCGCAGCTAATGAAAGACAATGACTCCAATTCCATCCCACTCATCGACAGAGCCCCCACTACCCCTCCTCTCCCCGCCTACCCCTCCCCCCACCGCAAGCGGCGGGCGCGCTGGAGTGGGTGGGCGGTGGCGCCTGCTGTGTGGCTGCGGAGAGTGAGTGAGTGAGCGGGGCGGAGAGTCAAAGCGACGGCGAAGGATAAAGAGTACTGCGAGCGTGAGCCACTCTCCCTCCCCCTCTCCCACCCACCCACACAATGGCAAAGCCCCCTTTCCTTCCATCCCGCTCTTGATATCTCTTTCCACCGGGAGAATACACACTTTATACGAACTGAAATCTCAAACCCGCACCGCTGCGGTAAAATTCGACGTTTCCTCCCGGTGTAGTGCCAACCAGAGTTGGCTCTTCACTGGGAAGCGTGCAAAATGGTAATGGAGATCAGATATTCCATTTTGAGAAGGAAACGAGAGACTCGGCTTACCTCGGCGATGCCTTATGACCACCGTTCGGCACCACTCGGAGAAATTCATCTGTGGTTGCAAGCATTCTCGGAGACTCTTGTTCTCATGCAAAAGTACTCTTGATTTTTATTTACTTTGAATAAACTTTTCCTCCATTACTTCCAATTGACAGGCATGTTTAACTCCCTTATTTTTCTCTCCTTTCAACGTTGTTCAGCTGCAGGATTATTATTTACATTATACTTGGATACTTCCGAACCATGTCTTTCCCATTTTGACCTTATCTGCTCAATCGCGTATCCAGGATCCTTTTTCCTTTTGCCTTCCTCGTTCGGTCATTGCTGGCTGTCTTCTCTGCTCTTAAAACTAGTAAGTTGTCAGTGTGTTTCCGGAGTGCCCACTACTTGCGGTCTTTCATTTCACCATTGTCTCACTCGTTCTATTTTCCTTTTATTCACATAAACTCACTTTTGATCGTGTTTCTAACCATGGTCTCTTGTACTCATCTCTGTTCTGTTATATTTTTAAACCTCTTCTCCTCTTCTGCACCATAGATCCGTAGCTTATGGTCAAGGTCGAAAAGCACCTCATTCACTACTGGAACTGGCCAACCTCCTTCGTGAAGAAATGTATTATTTTGAAGTATTTTATCTAAGAACTCAAGCACATTAATTTAAAGCATCGAGTTTATCTTTTTAAAGTTATAAGACACCATAATGTTCTGAGATTCCGTTTCAGTTCTCAATGTGTATTTAAATTTTGCTAGTTAATTCCATTGCAGTGGTGGCAAAGTTTTAGATGAAAAACTTTAACTTTGTGATTCCACAATGATGATTTCATTGTGGAACCACAAAGTTACTAA
Organism: Pyrrhosoma nymphula; assembly: GCA_963573305.1. Lineage (NCBI taxonomy): Eukaryota > Metazoa > Arthropoda > Insecta > Odonata > Coenagrionidae > Pyrrhosoma > Pyrrhosoma nymphula. The sequence goes on along the minus strand of OY754331.1, from coordinate 124,074,344 downwards.
GTTTTTCATTTATACAATGAATAAGTTTCACCAATTAACGCCTGAAACTACCAGTTATATAAAGTTTTAGATGCAAATTATACTAAAATGAGACTTATGGCTAATTCTCTTAATCTTTTATGTGTCAAATAACTGAATAACAAAAGTGTGTGAAAATATATTTTACTACCCAAAAACCTAATTACACCTTCACATATAAAGTTACTGGGCTTATTCTAAGGGTGCGTTGCCGGACGGGAATTCTTTTCCAGGTAAAATGGCGGCGGAAGAGTAGAGTGAGTGAATTGGATGCTTGGTATTATTTTGTCGATGCCCTGGATTGTGCGTGCGCCCGGAAAAAATCTGAGTTATTAAATAATTATTAGGTTGTGGTTTTTCGGTAGTATCTGAAATGCGTCTTAAACTCTAGAATTTTCGCTTAGACCTCTGGACGAATTTATCTTCAGTAGACTTCCGCTTCCTGTATACTAATTTTGAGGATACCTGGACTAGCCACGGTAGTTACCTTTACGGAGTCACCCGCAAGTGCACATAAGTGGGATATTCCACTGGAGAAAAATCATTCGCCTTCAATGTGCTCTATGCATGACTTTATTCTCGCGGACTGTGGCGCTTAGCGCACGACTTGGACTGCTAATGACATCATATGTCTAGCAGTCCTGACCACCATGCTCCTATAAAGCCACCAAATAATCCTCAGGGGAGAAGGACGCCTCGGTAGCTTAACTGGTTAAAGCACTCGCCGCGAAATCGCGGGATCCAGGTTCGAATCCCGGTCAAGGCGAATGATTTTTCCTCTGTGGAATATCGCACTTTCGCTTCCTGGTTTATCTTTTAAGCCTTTCGAGTACTTCGTATTGTTCACTGCGTTTCCGTATTATGGTAAACATACGAACGGAATTAGACCGAGTAATTTACACCTATCTGCTTTCAGACCACCATTGCATTAAATAATTTAAATTAATGGTAAAGCGTCTCTTTTAGACTCTTGCAGAAGCATAATAAGTAATAAAAAGGTGCTATATTAATATTTCCAATGGCTTCAACTTGGCTGCAGTGAAACTGTGAACACACATACCTTAGTAACGATTCAAGTGCACTTCGACATGTCGAGGCGTTCATAGTCCGCCCTCTGTAATTGCAAGAGGTGAGGAATGAGCCACCAGTCTCACAATCAGTGAAGCGGCGGAGTCTTTGGCGTTGGGCGAGAAGAGAGTGCTCTCTGCGAATTTCTCTTTTTGTGGGAGCGTACGCACGGAGTCAACCGGACGGGTCTCTTCCATCCAATCGCTTTCTTCCCTCATCCTCACCCGCATCACTCACCTCTCTCTCCCTCCCTCTCTCTCTCCCTCCCTCTCTCCCTCCCTCTCTCTCTCCCTCTCTCTCTCCCTCTCTCTCTCCCTCTCTCTCTCCCTCTCTCTCTCCCTCTCTCTCTCCCTCTCTCTCTCCCTCTCTCTCTCCCTCTCTCTCTCCCTCTCTCTCTCCCTCTCTCTCTCCCTCTCTCTCTCCCTCTCTCTCTCCCTCGCCTCGCCCCGCCTCGCCTGACGCGGAACGGGAGACCGAATGGCATTGGTTGGCGGGTTGCCATTTCGGGGGAGGCAAATGCCGCGGAGATATTGAACAAAGTTTTCCACCAATCAAAGCGTTCAATATTCGGATCTATTCGGGTGCGATTTGGGATATTTGGTCGTCAAGTGATCGTCAGTTGAAGGGGCTGGCGCGGGCAAGATAGAGCCGACCACGATCTTTCTTGGTTTTGTGTTCTTTGCATTGGTTTGTGAAACATCAAATTATCAGATCAACACTTCTTTCAAACTTACAGTGTATAACTATAACTAAGGTGTAAGATTTTAATGACATAATTTTTATCATCATGCGTCATGAATTTAGACAAACAGTTATATCGAAACTACTAAAATATTTCGTAGCTCTATCAATCCCATCTGCGCTTAGGAATTTTTATTTATCAAAGTTGAAAAATATACCTACAGTATAATTATTCTGCTGTCACTTTAAGTAAGAATTATAAAATAGAACCCCACTCAGCTCCGGGTGTAGATTATTGGTACATATTTATGCATGGAGTGCAAGAAGAACCCGAGTTCTTCTTGCACTCCATGCATTTAAATAATAGATACCTACAATACTTCTAAATTAATGCCATATGTAGAACGAAGATGGTGAAATACGGGGAGCACAGCCAAATGTGAGAGGATAATCTTCGGATTTGGACACGTACGAAATTGTTGACACTCGATGCAGCTTAACCGTGTACGCCCTTTCGTTTTGGACACACGAACATTTACGCTGAATAGTATAATTCCGTTATATGTAGATAATTATATTTTTTTAGTCCTGGCATCACTTGATGCTCAATCGCTCGATGATGACGCTTTATTCAAAATTCAACGGATTTAACTCGTAATATAGGTATGCCTATATTTCGCAACAATTCCAGAATTATTTTTTGGAGAATAAAATGTAGTACTTGGCAAAATTCAAGGAAGACATTATAAAAATTGTATTATTATGTAGGGTTTGTCAGTGTTTAAAAAGTACATGAATTTCGTTTCGCCAACATCTTCCCTTTCATCGCCATCAATTTGCCATCGCCATTATCCATACCAAGAAATAGATTTTCAATGCTCTCATTTTCACCTTAATAATAATGATGACGCTAATATTAAATAGCGAAACTTTGGCGAAAGGAAATTGACATATTTTTTAAACATTGACCATCCCTCCATAAAATTACATGCAATTAATTAAAAGAGGTCAAGAACAAACTCAACAAAATTAGAAAATTTGATATACTTGGCCCAGTTAAAAAAAAGAAAGCCATATAGTAACCACTCTGGACTCTGACCTAAAATCTTGACTTACCTGGATGAAAAGGATACCGTCTGACATGGTACCGTCATAATAAAGCTGCTTAGTTTTTTTTTGGGAGGTAGGGTATATTGAAGGGATTGGTCGAGCATAAGTTATGATATCTGTTCTTGGAATTGTCCGAAAAAAGAATCATTAACCTAGTGCTAATTAGGTACCAATCAATGTGTTGCGAGTTTTTATTTGTCTGTTTTGTGAGAGGAGTTCAATACCTTCGTATTTTAATGGATATAATGTTTATCTTACCCTTTTTTATTTGGAATCTTTTCTTAAATTTCTCATTCTCGTAACAGTTTCCCATAGTGATTTGAGCTTGGAATGGAATACGTCCACCTGCATGATTTTATTTTCGTTTTAAGTGTGCTTCTGACCAGTCTATAATATTTTTGATTTCATATCATTTTTGCTTGAAAAACTCGTATTTTCTCGTCACTTAACCTCTTAATAAAATTTATAAGCTGGCAGAAAGGAGTCCTTAATTTATGATCTCTAAGAGTTATTTCGAGAGAGTTGGACTTCAGTCCGAAGGCGTTGGGGCTATACCATAGTATTGAGTGAAGGCTTCGAAAGAAATATCTCGTTACTCTACGATGTGTCTTCCGATGGGGTAAATGTGATTTAACAGTTCGACGCCATATTGCATCTGTATATGAGCACTCGAGAGGAGGAGGGGTGGGAGGAAGCAGGCGACGCGAGTTGGAGATGGAGGAAGGGGAAACCAGCTTGCTTTGGGTGTATTTAGGTGTAACCAGCGAATGAGAGCGCACCGCAGTCTAAACTAGCCCATCACGAGATATGAATAACAACAGCGGTTCGCAGCTCGGCCAGCGCAAGTATTTTCATGAGGTTTCTTTTCACGGGGACTGTTAACAATTGCGACGGGGGAAAATGAGACACTTTGGAGACGCCACGGAAGTGTCTTCCGTGTATTCCTTGAATACGGAAGGAGGCTACGAAACGAACTCATCAAAATCGCCGCAACCGAATAATGTCTTGACCTATCATCTTCGCTACTGTTATGTGTGGTCCAAAGTAGTTCAAAATACGTTAGCTCCACCCGTTCTAAGTTATTTAAATCTCTATCTTACCTCGTAACTAATGATAATGCCTATCCTGCGTGCATGTTGTGAATCTCATTTCAACTTTGTAAAGATTCGTCTCCCAGGGGATTTCCCTAGGGATTCTGGCCCTGGTGGGGCACATTTGTGGCGTGTATACGCTGATGATGCTCATGTATCATTTTAATTTCATGGCCGATTACTCAACCCTGTATTTTCGTCAATTCCTGCCTTCACTTCTTGCACTAATTATATTATTGTATACTAATTGTAGGCATTCAATTTCACGTCTGATTGCCTAAATGTGAGTTTTTGACCAAGTGACTACTCTTATAAGACTACTCTCGTTCAAGTGCGAATTGTCGGCAATGCCCTGAAAAGGATGAGCATATGTATCTTCATACCCTGGCCTATCCTCAGTGTGTAGTGGAAAGGCATGTTTTCTCGTTGAAATACGGAAACCTATTCATTCCTCGAGAGCCAGGAGAAGGCCCCTCTCTACCTGAAAAAACCTATGCGCCGCTCTTCATGCTCCCTCGTGATTTGAGGTATTGGATTTGTATTTCTCTGTACCCTTTAACAGGAACCTCTTTCCCCTAACTTATCCATCGATTCATTCTGATCATCTCCACATCTTTCATTTCATTTCCAAACTTATTTTTCATAGCATATAAATTGCCGTAAAACAGCAGAATGTGAGAAGCACATTTGGGAATTTCGCTCTGTGTAAAGAATCAGTCTTTCTCCGTCGTCATCTTATTTCATGCCAACCGCTCCCTCGGGGTGAGAAAAGGTAATCTTCCGAGGCGTTATATATTCCGAGTGGCCGAATCCTGGAGCATCCTCTGCCATACACCCCATTGGCCGGATCGGCCCGGCGTCGGCGCGTGAATGAATGGGTGATATCCATTTCCCACCCCCTCTCCTACCCCTCCCTCCCCCCCTCACAAATAGGAACCCCCTTTCAATCCACGCCCTCGGAATAACGACTCCCCGGCTCTCATAATTTGCACCCCCACGTTCCTTTGTCGGAATTTGCTCCCCTCCACCCCCCTCCCGAAGGCCACTTCCCTCCCTCCCTCCCCCCCCAATCCCTCCCCATAAAGGAGACAAATTGAAGCAAGAAATTGATGGCAGTGCTCTCAAAAAATGCTTTCCCTCGCCTCCTCTCGTCAGCCGGAAGAGGCGATTTATACACCTCCCCCTCCCTCCTCCTCCTCCCGTGGGATAACATTAATGGAAGGGCGGGAAGAGAGAGAGGGGGAGAGGCGCAGCATTGCTTCTCCGCGAAAGGCAAATAAAAAATGTCTTCCCCATTAAAATATTTGGCGGTCCCTCTGAAAAGCTTCCTTCCTCCCTCCGCCGCCGCGCCTACAAAGGCGGGCGTCGCTACGAGCAGAGCTCTATTCAAAGCTCAACGAACCCGTTTGTTTCGGGAGGGAACCCTTTTGAGTGGATACGGAAATCGGAATGCCTCTCGGAATGGTAATTATTACTATTCTGCCTCTCGAATTGTATGTGCCATGTGCCTCATTTTATGTCTTTAAAGTTAGTTTGAGCGAGAGTTTTCTCTTTTAATAATAGAAACCATACTCAAATTTTGTTTTTAAATTGTATCACTTTGAAGAAGCCTTAAAAATTATTGTATTGATAATGACGCAAAAACTTTGTCTTCTGCGACTTAAATTCTCAGTAATTAACTAAACTTACAAAATATATAAGGCTTTAACTTGACTTGTGTTTTTTCACTCTTCCCAGCCCAATGTCTTCAGATATTGGGCAACAAACTTAGGTTTTCGTAATTCTTCCACCTCCCATCGTGTTTCCATGAGTCCCTTAACACATCCTTACATTCGCGAGCTTTTGTCTAAATTGAACCCTTACCAAATAATGATCTGAATAACAATTAGGGTCACGCGCCGATCTTATATCAATATAATCGAAGCATGTCTTCTGGACACTACGTTATGATTGATTTGGTTGACCACTCTAGTGCCAGGCGTTTTCCAGGCCTCTTTATGTATATTTTTGTGATCAAAACAGGTGCTTTTTAGTATCAGTCCTCTGCCTACCTTGAACCAACTGACGTAACATCTTTCCATTTTCATTTGTTTAAGCAGGTAAAGAATACTTTCCAGCTACATTCTGCAAGAATTCTTCTCTACCTATTTTTCCATTGAAGCCCCCAAGGAGAATCAACCTATAATGTTTAGGTATCTTGTTGCATTCTCCATCTAGACCCTCATAAACTACATTTTTTTCCACGTCATTTGCATTCTGCGTTGGTGCGAAGGCCGAGATAATGGATAAGTTTCTCCTTATAGTCTTAACTGACACCTTCTAACTCCCAAAGACCCGAGTTAATATTGCTCCATTTGAGTGCTAATGATGAAACCTTTTCCACATTGTCCAGTTATTGTTTCAGGGCCAGACGTGGAGTAGTGATTCCTGTCTTCTCTTCTATTGCCACTCCACCTTACTTCCCGTAATGCCACAACATCTATCCCATGCCTCAACACTTCCTCAGCGACCTCTGACATGTTTCCTGCCTGAAACATAGTTCTTACATTCCATGGAGCCAAGTTCAAACTTTTTTTCCGTTTCCGTTCCAAGGGCATTTGCTTATTTCCATATATTTCAATCCGTCCATGTTCCGAGGCTTCCTTTAAGGTTTCATGGCAATATAGTTTTTACTGTGTTGGGTCGTTAGCCCTAAGGCCAACCTCCAAATTGGAGAACCAGGGGTTGCTCGTAGTTTATCCCCTACCATTTGATCTATCTGGCTTGGATGGCCCTACCAGGAGCTTTTGCTCCAGTCAGCATAGTTCTCAGGGTCACTGGAGAACACAAGCCCCCACCACGTCAATGTGGCAACCCTTCCGAGGGTCTCAAGTATTAGCTTTTTGTTGATTGATAAATGTGTAGCTTTTATAGTTTCATTGATATTATTTTTATCTCTGATATGGCTCAACGTTTAGGATTAATAATTCCCTCTCGATGGTATAAATATGTGCAGGAGGCTTGTTTTAATAGGAGCTCAAGAATGGCAGAATAGCAACTTGCCCTTTACATTCGTTACCTTGGGTGATAACTCCGTTTCCAAGTATCTCTCAATCATTTTTCCGCCTCAATAAAAGTTTTCATTTAGCCAAAACCTCTTTAAGAGCTGCCACTATAACGTTTCGTAGTTTATTGAGCGGAATAAACTACTTATGAATTAAGGCCTGGTTTTTAATATGGCTTTATACATGGTCTTTCATGACTGTATTTTCGCTGTACATTTAAGAAATGCATAAAATATCGGAAATAATAAATTGTAAGCTATGAATTATTATTATAACCTAATAATTATCTTAATTTGAAACATATCGAAAAATTGTATAGTAAGTGTGTCAGTGTGTACGTCAGTCTTGCCGTAGTCAGTGGCGTATTCAATAGGGGGTCGACCAATTTATGATAGTTTTTTTTATGGAAATGGAACTTTCGTGCTAAGATTTTTTTGAGAGTTTCTTTGAACTTAAGGAGCCATCTCCCAAAAGGCCTCCAGAACTTTATCCATTTTGCTGTATCTCTTATGGTTCTCGAGGCATAACTTCTTGGATTTTTTTTTATTAAGACGACATTAGAAGTCGCCGAAGCCGGTATTGTTAAAGTAGTTTGAGTGAAATTTTTCCCTAGTCGAGACCGCAGTTGAATTTTATTTTTTAATTTCAGCAGCTGTAAGAAGCATTAAGTATTGTAAAGTTAATGGCACGAAAATAGTTTTATATTATAGGAATTCTCATTAATTAAATATACCTATATAGGTATATAATTTTACTTATTTCTACCACAGCGTAAGGTAAAAATGACTCTCACAAGAGATGGTTTTTTTGCAATTCTTCAAAAAATACTGTGGTGAGTACCTAATTGATTTGTTGAAAAAATAGTTGAAAATTAAAACAAACTACACACTTTTAAATTTCTGACGAGATATATGCGTTGTAAACTCCTCAGATTATACATGAAGTCTCTCTGGAGGGCGTACCATTTCCCATGGAAAACGGCCTCTATTTATAAGCCTCTATATATCTCTTAAAGCAGTGCGGTAAGTGGCTTATATTCTGGTATCTTTGGAAAGGTGAGATATCTTTATTTAAAATGAGGTAACATTAATTTAATTCTATGTTAAATAAAATCTGACTCAAAATACCTCAAGGCGGGGAAAACCACGGGCTCCATTTAACTGAAAAGGTGCTCTCTTTTTCAAAGGCCGTGAGCAGTGCGTGTGAACAAGAATTCTTATACCTATCTGGATGAAATTACGTAATCCTCTTAATTTTTCGTGTTTTTATTTTTTACAAACATCGCGATGATCTAAAATGTTTCTAATGAGCCTGTCTAAATGACTGGTACATATAACATATATAGTCCTCACCTCTTTTTTCTTGTTTGATACATACTTTTCACCCTGAGCCACCTAAATACACCATTCGTAGATTACTGGGAGTTGCTTAGCTGCAGATAAAACCGTATATATGTCGGTTCAGTCACTTTATATTGCTTAGGCATGTTTTGCTCGGCTACGCGCCAACCATTGCCGAATATAGTACCTGCTTGAGAAGAAGTCTGAATTCCTTAATGTCCTCAACTATAAGCTGATTTTCCATCTTTGATCACTTTACTGCTGGACGCAAATGTCTTTCTCAAGAAGGGCGGAACTAAAAATTAAGTCGAATTCCGCTGGGAATATTCCGAATAAATGTTCTTCCTTCCTGAACGACCTCGGCGTACTTGGAACCCGATGAGGAGGCGCCAACATCTCCTTTGAATAAAGCGTTTCGCACGATTATGTCTTTTCCTCTCTCTCTAACCGTCGAATTTCACCCAATTATATTCGTCGACCTCTCGTGCTCCGGGGATCCGATAGCAGAGTACGCTCCTCGTCCTCCCGAGCAGTCTCCGGGAGTCTGGAGTTGGAGAAGAGGAAAGGGGGTCTGGTTTAAGAAGCGCGGTCTTAGTTGCTTATGAGGAAGAGTCTGCGAGGGGAGGGAGTGGTAGTTGGTATAAGTGGCCATATCGCGGAAAAGGGCTTCTCTTTCCCCCGTTTCGTTTCCAGGGCGGGGGGGGGGCGTGAGAGGCAGAGATCAAGGAGGAAGGGATAGATGAGGGAGAGAAGGAGGAAAAACAAGCTCTCTTAAGATCCGACTAAAACTTGACCGAGGGGCCGCTGAGAAGCTGGCGAATTGTAGAGGAAGAATCTCGTATCTCGGTTCATAATTAGATTAACGGGAACGTAAAATGAAGGCGTGTATGCGGTGCCTATGCAGTAGAGCATGCGTATCCATTGAATCATTTATTGCCATATTTCGCTCTTTCTTTCACTCACCCAATGCGGAAGTGAGAGAGGATACACTGTCGTCGCTAACTCCCAAAAGTTCTTCCCTGGGCCTTCATATGTGGAAGAAAGTTGCCTGGAACATTTTTTTGTGTAATGGGAATAAGTTTGTAACCACTTTTCAACCTGAGGGGTCTCAAAACTTTGTTCTTCTAGAATGCTACTTTGTAAATTGAAATTGCAACATAGTGTTATGCTTTAGTATTATATATACGTTCAGAATTCGTGGTCATTCACGATTTTTTAAAATATTTCTTTGACAAATAAATGCAGTAAGTAACGGAAATACCATTTTTTTGGCATCATTGATTGTTTGTAGAGGAGAGTCAGCTTGTACTCTTTTGTTTTTTGCATCAGGGAATGGTGAGATGGAAGGAAACGTAGGTGAAGTTCACGGTGATGTTTCATTTAATATTTTTCCTCACGACCATCCTCCAAATTTTATATTGAATGAACGCATAGGATACATTCTCACTTGTGCAGAATGATTTGCTATTTGACATTTACTCCCATTGAGTTCTCATAGTCAGTTGATAAGAGAGCACTCTCCTATCAATCTAAATCATCCTTCTTGCGTCCTATCCTGAGCATGATGTTATTTCTGCCTTCGCTTGATGAACAGTGCACTTCCGTGTGCACGATAGGCTACTCAGGGGCAGCCTCAGGAGTTTTGCAGTGTGGTGCCAGGTATGTGTGCATTGCCTCAGAGGATATTGCTTCCTTGAGGTGTTTTCTCTGGCCACACGGCTTTTTAGCGGGTGAAGGGGGAAGGCAAAGGGTGCGGGTTAAGGGTGCCCATCAAGGTGAGGGGTGGCAGCGAGAGGGTGCCATTGGGAATCCGGGGGTTGAGTCAAGGAAAGGATGCAAGAGGGAATGGCGAGCCACGAGGCGGGAACTAGCTCTAGCTGGCACCAAAGAAGGCTTATGCGCGTTGCTTCGAAACTGGCTGTTGTGGACTATTGCGTGCAAATACCGTGAATGGCCGAGGAAAGGGAGTGTTCAAAATTGGTTAATTCGTAATTACATTGAATTTAAATGGCATATGACCCATCGACCTATACATATTTGAGGAATCAATATGCGGAAACGTTTAGTGGGATAACGTCATCATTTGACATTTTACCAAATGTCGTTTTGTGATATTTTGGCATTCCCTTATACCCTAAAATCCCAAGTTTGAGGAACGTATTCAACTTTCCTAAACATGACTATATTTCTCCGCCCTTAAACCTTTCTTACGATTGTTCCAACTTTCCTTATGTTGTTCAAAATTTCTTCCGTCTTCTTTCGTTTTCCAAGTTTCCCCATATCTGGCCCCCATCAAAGCACTTTCTTCAGCATTTCTTTCCCTCCCATTACGTCCTGCAGCCATTATTGATGTCTTCTCCAAACCTTCGCCCCCAATTTCCATCGCCCATCACCTCTAAAACGTCCTCCTTTAACGCCCTCGCAACCTTGCTCATCCTCTTCACTCTTCTCAAGATCACCATCTCTAAAGCGACCGCTCCAGTCACATCCTTCTTCGCAAAGGCCTTATTTCCGAGCCATTTGCATTTATCCAGAATGAATTATTTTTCATGAATCATTCATCCATGCAGAGGACTGGACTCTGAAACACATTCTGAGAGATTTTAAATGGCACCCAAATTCATATCTGACACCACTCTGGAGCTTCTGAAGAAGTGATCGGCCGCATTCCGGGGATTTACAAGTTAATTATTATTATTATTAGGGTACTCCACCGGTCAAGGTAGGTTTAAGTGGATGGGAGCAAGTATACTCTAGATTGTTACAGACCAAAAGTTATCTCCTAACACGATTTCTATCCTTAGCGCACGTCCTTCTTCTCTCTTCATTCCTTCCATAAAGCCTATTCCCTTACTTCCCTTTCCCCGCTTTCCCAACATCCTCCCCTCTATCACGGCCTTCAGCATCCTTCTCATTACCTATTCCGAACACCTAATCTGCCTACTCCTAATCTCCTTCAGAAACTTCCTCTCCTCACCCAGCATATCAAGCACTTCCTCGTTCGTCTTCCTTTCCGTCCACCGCACCATCTACTGTCTCCTCCTCACCCACATACTGTCCTCATTCTCAGAGACGTTTCTGCAACTTACAGCGCTACACTTCGCATTAAAAACTCTTTACATTAGTTACATATGGTCCCCGTCATGAGCTCACTTCTATTCTCCTCCGCATTGTAGTTCACAGGCCTTTAACCTCTGACTAATCGATCTTCCACGTATACCCTTCATCTTCCATGGATATCATCCCGTTCGATTAGTATCTTCCCGGGTTTTTCCTTAACATTTGTTACCGTTTGACATATCTTGCCACCCTTTGGTCTTCTCACACCCACGTATCACTCATTTTGTAGTTCCTCCATTTCCTCACGCTGTATTCTCCGCCAGTTTTCTTTCGCCCTACAGGTCCTACGCCGGAGTTTATAATTTGATTCCCTATACCTTCTCATGCCTAGTTCAGTGTCGAATTTTTTCTATATCGTTTGTATTCCCTCCTCTTTTTACCTATTTATTTCATCGGAGGTCGTGGCTTTTTAATCCGTCCTATTGTCTTCTCTTCCGCTCTTGCCATCCCTGTCACTTCCCGTCACTATGTCCTTTGCCTCACCTAACCTCCCGTCCGTCAGCTCCTGGTGTTCCCTTCTTTTCATACCGTTCGATTGCTTCACGTTCCGTCTTCTTTATCCCCAAATTTTGCCTTAGCCTTTTTAATCAATCATCGCATTTAATGAGAACTCAGTTATGGTCAGAGTTCGCATTCACCCCGAAAAGCTGTGCAAATATTTGGATCTACCTAAACCTCTGCCTGACTAAGATGAAATCAATTTCATATTTCCCTGTGTCCCCCGGTATTTTTCCTCTCTACCTACGTCTTAGGTGATGTTGACATGGGTTGAGTAAAATACTCTATTAACTTTATTTGAAATAAAAAAATACAAGGTACTTAAAAATCTTTTGAAATTCAAAATACAAGTAAATGTATTTAAAAATACTCATATTAGTGTACTACCTTTCTATCATAATAAAAATCCTGAAGTATACAATGAAAACGATGTAAAAAATAACACTACAATATTAAACATAAGAAACTGGTTCATGAGTTAAATAAGACTTGAGTTTCAGGAGCCATCTCTATCTGAAAACAATCATTTTGAACAAGCATTGAGTACATTATATTCACATGATTTAATTAGAGAATGGAATACTTCAACTAGAGTAGAACACCCTGTGCGTCTCCATAAGAAATACTTCGAGAGTAAGTAGATTTAGATAAATCATTGACGAGTTTGCGTGTTGGAAATTCATATTTATAAAAGTTAACACAGTATTTTCCACACTATTAAAATAAGTAGGTAATATAACATGCGCAATAAAAGTAGTTTGGAAAATACAAAGTGTTAACTTTTATTAAGTAGATTTAATTCACATTATTCAATGTATGAATGGAATGCGCCTACTAAGGTAGAGCACCCTGTGCCATCTCTATTAGAACTACTCCGATAACTTCCATTATGAAGCTCTTCTCAAACCACTTTTGAAACCAAGTCGGTGAAAAATGAGTACGTAGCTGATGTGCGAAAGAAAATGCAGTATGTCGTAATAATAAAAAGTCACCCGCTATATTAGGGCTATTACAAAAAGTTGCACCTGGAAAAGGCTAAACCTCAAATATCAGCAGGAACCCAAAAACAGAAATACTCATTCTCAAATTCTCTCTCACGAAATATACGCTTTTCCCGAAGTTCAAAGTCACACGCACAGCACATACTCTCACGCCGAACACGCTCTATTAAACCACTGCAGACCAAATACTTTACCACCCCTTGCTCCTCCTCTGATTTCATCGGGAGATCAGTTAAACCTTTTCTCCTTACAACTACTGGGAAACGTAATTTATTTACATTGAGTTTTCCAAATACTTGCATCAGTTCCCGCCAGGCGTGATTTCCTGGCTGCCTCCATGTATGTATGTTAATGTGAATGGTTGCCTGGACATCTGCCTGGGCTTGAAGCTCGTAAGATTATGCTCCGTGCATTTTTTAAAGTTAACTCAGGCGTTTTATATTAACCATGTTTAAAAAATGTATTTTTTCGCAATTTTAGTGCCAATAGAACGTATTTGGTCACTATCACAAACATGAATAAGACCGGTGGTGCACACCCCAACCCTCCCCCTGGGCTCAATGACTCATCTCCTTCCCCCAAATTAATTTTATGAAGCAGTTTGTGAAATGACCATCCTTTATAAGCGCCACTTAGTAGGACAATCATATAAATAAATAAAAGTTTTTTTCGAGGTAAAATATGATGAGAGGTGCTGAAAATGGAACAGAATACTACTTAATGGTCACTAGAGTGGATCTGGGTAGAAAGTGGGTTCCGAGAAAGAGAGTTGCGCGTTAGTAGTTGAGATTAAAAGTAGACACACTGTTTGACTTGGAGGAGAGAGTGCGGTATAGATATCTGATTGAGGATATGCTTTCTTCTAAGCGGAGAGAATGAGCCAAATACATCAATAATGGGAGTGTAAATTTTAGGGCTTAGTGGGGGTATATAGCATGGTGACATGCGGTATAGCCCCCGTATTCCACTCAGATTTCAGAAACTACTGAATACATCTTTAACATTTTCATTCATTTTGTTTCATTAAGACTATCCAGCACTCTAATAGTGAAAAACATAAATAGTAAATAGTAAAAAGTTCCTTATTATGCAGTTACTTCATTTTTGACTAAAATGTGGGTTACCCCCTTTTTCCACTAACTTTTACAATTATAAGTGGTTGAGTTTTAAAGGAATAATTAAAGAATGCCAGAAAGTATATGCGGAAAAGTAGTTGTAGCTATAATAAAAGGCGTTGCATGGTGAAATGAATGAGTGGAAATTGAAGTGAGTGAAAAGAAAGAGGCGTGTAAGATTGGTATTGATATAACAGCCAAATCTGGAGAAGATCGAAACGAGGAATGTGATGAATACAGAGAGGAATATAATTAAAGCAAAATCGTTGCGAAAAAGAGAAATGAATGAATGCAAAGAGCAATTTTAAAGGACCAACAGCAAGGCGAGGGGAATTGATGCAATAAAGAACAAAAATTGCGATATCGTGTGGGATGAGTGCAGCTTCAGGGACTGTTAGCGGGAGTATTTTTAAGAATCGTGCAATAATGTCGCAGGCGAGGAGAATGAGCGAATGCGAATTAGTATACGAGAATTTAAGTATGGAAAAGGAAAAAGGTGAGATTGAAGTCATAATGACTGTAAGAATATTGAAAAACGAGAAGGCTGCAGGCATAGATGGGATACTATCCAGTGAAATGCTTAAGTGAGGTTGTAAATTATTCATAAGTCGCTCATGTCAATTGTATAATTTGTTTCACTTTTTCTAATTTTGAGGATACCGGGACTAGCCACGGTAGTTACCTTTACGGAGTCACCCGCAAGTGCACATAAGTGCACGATATTCCACAGAGGAAAAATCATTCGCCTTGACCGGGATTCGAACCCGGATCCCTCGATTTCGCGCCGAGTGCTTTAACCAGTTAAGCTACCGAGGCGTCCTCCGTAGCTTAACTGTAGCTTAACTGGTTAAAGAACTCGGCGCGAAATCGAGGGATCCGGGTTCGAATCCCGGTCAAGGCGAATGATTTTTCCTCTGTGGAATATCGCACCTATGTTTCACTGATATTCCAACGAGTTGGAAGAATGCTATAATAGTTCACTTGTGTAGAAAGGGAAGAGTGGGGAGACCGGATGTAAGAATTTTAGAGCAATTATTTTAATGAGTATTCTGGGAAATGTGCAGTGAAATATTTATTGAATGCGTGAGGAAGTTAACTATTGACAGAATCTAGGGTATTCACTATACAGTGTGTGGTTTTTATGGCTGGTAGGGGATGTATTATCAGCTGTTTGCACTTTAGCAAGTGCCATAGAAACGCATGGATCTCCGAAATAAAATACATTTTGCATTTGTGGATTTAGAGAAGGCATTCGATACGGTAAATAGAAATGAGGTGTGGAAGGTTTTGAAGAACTATTTAGGGAATGAGCAGTTCTCGGTTACTATGAAGGCGATGTATCTTAAAAGTAAATCAAGTGTAAGAGTTAACGGAATCTTGAGTGACTGGCTTAAAATAAAACGGTGTAAAGCTGGGATGCGTAATGTCACCGTGGCTGTTCAATGTTTTCATGGATAAATATTTTAGAGATGCATGCAAGGATAATGTCAGTGTATAATGGTTGGAGATGTCCATAGTACGAGTTCTGTTGTACGCAGATGATGAAGTGGTGCTATCTGAGAGCCCAAAGGATTTACATGGGCTCCTGGGTACCTACTTCCTGTGAAGCAACGCGGAGAATGGATTTGAGCGTAAATGCGTCAAAGACAAAAGTAGTTGCTTTTGATAGATAGGCAAGAATGATTGAGTGAGGAGGGTAAATGATGAAATAATAGAGCAAGTAGACGATTTCCTGTATCTTGCCCAAATGTTTGCGAAAGAAGGAAGGATAGACGGAGAGATTATAAAGAGTGCGAATACTGGTCTTATGTAGCATGTGGAGAATATCTAGAAATGAGTATTTATCTAAAAACGTGAAATTCGCAGGGTAC
Organism: Pyrrhosoma nymphula; assembly: GCA_963573305.1. Classification (NCBI taxonomy): domain Eukaryota; kingdom Metazoa; phylum Arthropoda; class Insecta; order Odonata; family Coenagrionidae; genus Pyrrhosoma; species Pyrrhosoma nymphula. Next base: position 124,058,387 of record OY754331.1, on the reverse strand, counting down.
AAAAGATTTTTCTTCCCGACGTTATTATATGGCAGCAAAACCTTGGTATGCCAGGATAAGCATAAGAGTAGGTTAAATGCCGTGGAAATAGGGAAACTGAGAAGTGTTGCGGGAAAAGTGGGATGGGTTTGGTTAGGAATGAGTGGGTGTTGATGAAAGAATGTGGGTTCCCAAGTAATGATCATATGTGAAAGGTGCGTGCTTCGTTATTATGGTCACGTTGAGAGAATGGATAAGATTAGAGTAACTAAGATGATATTTATGATAGCAGAGGGACTGGTGTGAGAGGAAGAGGTAGACCATGGAATCATGGAAGTGAATTTGGTACAGGGGACTCTAAAGAGGAGGAATTTTGAGGAGTCTTGAGAACAGGAGATAGTGAATGAATCAATGCATGAGTGTAAGAGAAGTGAAAGTGGTTGAAAGGATAGGGCATTGTGGAGGAAATGATTGAAAAGGGGCCAGTTTTGTAGGGCTAACGGCAAAAGCAAAATTATTTGACTTTGTGTATCTTTAAAGGGGATGGCGTGATAGGTGCACGTGAAAATATGCACGGAATGAATACCTTGCATGTAAAATTTGCAAAAAGCTCAGTTAATTCACAAATTATAAGGAGTTTACAAAACTTGCATTTCATAAAGTCATGACTTGCATTTAAGTCTGTGAATAAATTAACAGATTTTAGGATTTGTACACAGCACGCAGTTATTTTAAGTTTTACATGTTTTATTGTTCAAGACATTGCAATTTCAGTAGTTTACTGTGCTAGGAGGGACATAGCAGGAGGGACCATAGTGGTATAATTACGTTAAAGTAACCATTCTTAGTTCTTCGATCCGCTTTTGATGTTGTTGCGTGTGGATGGTGCTTCTACTAAGAGCAATTATTATTGCTCCCATCTTACTAGATCTAGAGGCCATTTAAGCGCAGAAACCCTTTCAACGCGTCAAGGCTGTAGTTACAGGGAAGTTGAAATAAATGACACCCCAGCACATGTCACCATCGCTCATGTATCAACTCGCTAGGCGTTACGCGTACGTAGTACCTTGCCTCTGCACATTGCACATCCTTGTAGTGCCGGAGGTATCGTGTTAACCTCCCCCACTCTGCGCTACTACCCGTGCTTGAGAGAGTGGTGACAGTGCCAGATGTCTGTGATTGGCGATTGGGGTAAGGGGGTCGATTGGATTGGCTCAAATATTGACCCAGAGATAATGGATCTAATCAATTATTCCTCGTTCGTCTTGACCAATCTCGAAAAGTTGTGGAAAGTAAAATTGAAAGTGGAAGAAAAACAGAATGGAAACTAAAACGTGCGCTGAATAATGGGATGTCTTTTTATCTGTGATTAAAATTCTATGTAACTGAAACCCTTTTTAGCGTTTTTTTATTGTTTCATAATTTTAATTTCACAGTGTGTTATCTTTTGCTTGAGTAGTCATCCTAACATCAACAGCATGTTAGCTTGACATGAAAACTCCTCAGTTCTTGTTATAATTTTATTTAAAATTCTGAAGATTTTGGTTATACGGCGTGGAATTAAAACGAAATAAATGGATACGCTGTAAAATTTCCCAAAAACTGCCAATTATTTAAATCTAATTACGACCTAGGTTTCCATTTTGTTTCATAATTAGCCAATGATGATGTATAAAATTGAAACCTAGGCTATAATTAAAAATGAAATTATATGCCAATCTTGCTAATATTTTATCCACTCAGTAATTGAGTTTAACTTTGAAAGTAGAGGGTAACCTCCGATTGGTATTTGCCAATAGAAATTTCCTCTTGTTGAAAATGCGTTCAATAGGGCTAAATTCACCAATGAGTACTGTATAAACATGTTTATAACTTTTTTCTTTAACAATGAATAGGCATGTCTATACCTAGATTTGATCACTTAGCTCCGGTGTTTTTTTTTCTATTTAAGTTGAAGCGATCGTTGACGCAGCCTTAACTTGGATGTTATATTTACAGTCACAGGTTTACGGGGAGAACACCACACTGTCGATTAGATGGCGAGGGCGTATATTAGAGGGAGAGCCAGTCAACACAGTAATCATGCCGAAAAAATGCTGTACCAGACGTCAAGAAAAAGGGATTTGATAGGCAAGTAGTGTCATGTGGGATATTTTGTTCGAAATTAGCTGCACTCTCTGTGCTTGAAATGGAACTAGAGATTGCATAATATATTTTTTGACCTACTGGTTATAATGCTTTAAAGACATCAAAACATGAATCAAAGAATATTATGCGTTCATTTTAGCAAGTTCTTCCTCGTAATTTTCCCATAGGAAGTGTGCCGACATGTTTCAAGTAAGCCGCTGCATGGAAACCAGGTAGAGTAGCGGGGTAGGTGTGTACGGAGTAGGCGTTGAGAGAGTAAAGTGAGGGAGGGAGGAAGAGGAACCAATTTAACGACCGAGCACGTGTGATGTGAAACGCGCGAACCCCATTTGCGATTTTTTAACAGCTAGCCGCCGCTCGAAATCACAGCCCCCAGGAGGAAATTGTTACCGAGGTGCTATCAAGTGAGGGGGGGTCGCCAGAGTCCTCCCCCTCCCCCCTCGTATCATCCCCTCCCAAATATCCACCCGCCCCCATCCGAAAAACATGCCTCTCGATCTCATCGGGGACGAGCACCCATCATCCAACCCCATCTCCCGGGAAAAATTGGAAATATTCCAAGGGTGAATGCGTATTTGAGCCCATAAAAAGGGCGCCGAGGGCTTTTTCCTTCCCCTCTCCCTTCCCCCCAAACCCACCCAGGAGGCAGGCAGTCTGTTCCCACCCACCCACCCCCTTCACTTCACTTGCCATCGCTAACCCACTTTCCCCTACGCAGCTTCCTCCCTCCAACCCTCAGGGCCCCCTTCAATCTTTCCCTCCCTGATATCACTACTGTGCGTTACTCGTGCACCTGCATGGGAGACATATTACTCGCTCTGCCACGAGAGGGGGGAGAGCAGGGCAACCTGGCCGCTTAATTTCAAATACGGCGGATCCAAAGTGGAACCTGAGTATGCATGTGAGGCACCCGGGGAGGGTTCCGCTGTTGCTCGACGCGAGGAATTAAAACAGAGCTCGACATTTTGGGCGCGCGAGGGAATTAGATCGGTGCGAGCCGCATTTGATGAAGCGATTCCGAATTTGCGAGAGACTTCAGCCGCAAGGGCCAACTCCCGCACGGGCCAACATCCGCAAGGCCCAACACGCCCGTGATGGTCACCAACTCGTGGAGGGAAAACGTGAAACGCGGGGGACGCTGATGTATCGCATAATGTTGGAGAAAAGAAAAAAGTGAACTGTTAAGCTAAGATCACTTCGCCCTCGATATCTTCGCTGCGGCCTGATTTCATTCCTAGATTTACGGTGACAGTGGAATTCTCATTTGAATTAAAATTGCAATCGACTTGCATGAGTATATAAGCGGAAGGGGCGTTTGATTCGCAAGACGCAACCTGAAATGTCTAGGCATATCTGCAACTCTTTCTTTGCTGTGAGATACGCAGTACTTTTATTCTGTAATTTCGAGATCAAAATGGCATTGTGTTGGAGAGAAAGAGAATATTCCAGTAAAGTTAAACGAGGCCTTTTTTCCGGTGCCAATGTGTCTTATTCCCGAGAGGTAAATATTAAAGTATGAAGTATAATATCCCCAAATGTTGCCATTCAAATATTGAGAATCAGATTGCAAAGTTGACATCGTTAACTAGGGACTGACATGTTACATCGTGATATTTACACTCCCATTTTGGTTTTCTCATAATTTGGTTTTCATGCTGAAATAAAATTAGTAGCACTCAATGGCTTGGACGAGTTTGGAGCATGAATGTATGCAAATGCATGACGTGACGAAGAAAGCTGAATGACAGGACAGTGTATTGAAAGACGTTGGGGGGGGGGAATGCTACATAAAAGTCATGATCGAGTATGAGTAGAGACCGCAGATAATGTGGGAAGTCAAGGGAGCCAAAGGGGTTGTATAAATCTGTGTGTTTTAAAGCTGTAGCTGGAGCTCAGGAATCACGAAAGGGTAGTACTTTGTGGCTCCTAGTTGTTGAACAAATCCAGTTTAATGGGTCGTAGATGAAAATTATGGCTTTTTTCGGGTGACCGAGGTGTGTCCGGACGGTGATCTGATAAGCCGATCGCCCTCTATTCAACGAGGTCTCAGCGGGAAGGGAATCACCCGCCTTCGGTGCATAAATACGTACGATACGAGGCGATGGTATGTATGTACAATGGGAAGTGACGCATGCGAGATGATCGTTACTCTCCGTTAGTTGAGTGAAATGCCGTTGAGGTGAGGCAGCACTTGGCGAGGTGGGCGAAGATTTGAGAGTAGTGATGGGTAGTTTCGTTCCTTTCTCGGACTCGTTCCTTTCGTTCTCGTTCACTAAAAGGAACGAGTTTAAAGATGCGTTCTTTTCGTTCATTTTCAAGTTGCGCCTGGGAATTCGAGCATTAGGGTACATGTCAATGATATGATTCAATATGATTCGTGCTATTTGCTCTCGCCCTTTACTCGTTGCTTCAAATTATTTAAATAATATACGCATATGACACTTTAAAAAGAAATGCAGAGGTGATATTTTCTTAACCACGGCGACCACGGCCCACAAAGTATCCCATTATGGGCTAGAATCACGCTACCTACCGAAGATAATGAAGGTAAATCTGGCTTTCCGTCACTCCAGCTAATATGAGTTTTGTTAAACACTCCCGTTAGTGGTGAAAATGACACCTTAACCCAGTGAAAGTGCAAGGAATGCGCATTTTATAAATGTAAGAAACATACCCGTGTGTTGGATAGTTATAGAGAGACTCGCTTTGCTCGCGAGCGGACTGCGCCCCCAACGTCTTAGTCAGTGGAGGCGTGAGAGAAAGAAACATGAAAGATTTTCATTTTGGCACCATGTTGCCAGAGAACTACGCGGGAGTACGGGTTTTTGCTAATTATCCTTAAATTTCATGTTATGGCGCATGCGCCTGTCGAGTCTCAAGGTAATATTTATTCAACTGGTGAAGGCGTGAGGGAAAGATACATTCGAAGGATTCACGAAAAGCCAACTTTGGCATCATGTTGCCAGAGAACTACGAGAAATGAAGAAAACGAATAGCAGAAAGTTGTAGGCCTGAATGAGATATGAGATCTAGAAAAAACCGCCCAACAGATTCGTGATCCAAATTCTACTTTAGAAACCAAAGTCGAAAATCCGAATTTGGCGCCTTTTGTCCAGCAAACTAAAAGTGTTAGAGAGTAAGAATAGGCATAAAATCGTAGGCCTCGATGAGATCTAGATAAAACCACCCAACAGATTTGAGATACGACTTCTAGTTTAGAAGCTACAGTGGAAAAACAGAAAAATCCAACTTTGGCGCCATGTTTCCAGCGAACTATAAAAGTTAGAGATGAAGGATTGGCATAAATGTTAGGACTTGATGAGATCTAAAAAAAAACCGCCCAACAGATTCGAGATCAGACTCTTAGTTTAGCAGCTACGAGACGTGAGGGAAAGAAACATTCGAAAATATCACTTTGGCACGATGTTGCCATAGAACTACAATAGAATCCGGGTTTTTGCTAAGTATCCGTAAAGATCATGTCAATACGCATACCCCTGCCGACTTTCAAGGTCGTACTTACACTTTTAAGGGCATGAGGGAAAGAAACATTAGAGAGTTTCATGAATTAGCCCACTTTGGCACCATGTTCCCAACTTCATAAAATTTGGCGAGATGCTTAATGATTCGTACACTGACTTCGTAGCTAAAACAGAGGACAAAAGCACTGATGCATCATGGAAATATTTCTTAGAAATTCTACGCCAGGGAATCAACGAATATATTCCGCGAAAATTGAAATGTGATAGTAAAGAACCTCGCTGGTATAACAATGATGTTAGGAGGGACCTTAAGAGACAGAGAAAACTGTACAACTTATTCAAAAAGTCCATTACGTTAGGTGACAAATCGAAGGAACTTGAAGCAAAAGAAAGTTACGCTGCACAACGCTCAAAAACCAAGAAATCAATGCGTACTGCATTGCGAAATTTCAAGAAAAAAGTACTTGGTGAATTACTCGAAGAAAATCCGAAATCTTTTTGGTCATATGCGAGAGAGCTTCAGGGAAAATCTTCAACCGTAGATTCGTTATTTGATAAAGGTGGCAAACTTGTCACCGATAATATTGACAAAGCTAACACGTTAAATTCCCACTTCGAAAGTGTATACACTACAGACGATACTCCATGTTATTTCGACATTTCATTCACTGAGGAACCGATGAAAGAAATCACTATTCAATGTGATGGGATAACTAAACAGCTACAGTCGATCAAAAATAGTAAATCTCCGGGTCCGGAGGGAATACCCGCGCGTGTCCTCAAGGAATTAGCGCCACAGATCGCACCGTTCTTAGACATAATATTCAAGAAGTCATTGTCTGAAGGAAAGATACCAATAGACTGGAAAATTGCAAACGTTACACCGATATTCAAAAAGGGAAACAGACATGACCCAGGGAACTATCGACCAATTTCATTAACGTCTATTATAGGCAAGATACTCGAACATATCGTCGTTAGCAATATCATGACGTTCCTGGACAGTCGTAACTTCCTTCATGGCGGTCAGCACGGCTTTCGGAAAGGTAGATCATGTGAAACACAGCTCGCGCTCTTTCTTCATGACGTTCTCAAATCTGGTGAATCGAAAATACAAGTGGACGCATTATTCCTAGATTTTAAGAAAGCTTTCGACACGGTACCTCACAACAAACTTTTATACAAATTACAGTCATGCGGCCTAAACGAAACAGTAGTAAACTGGATACGCGACTTTCTGAGTGATCGTAAGCAAAAAGTAGTTCTTGACGGAATTAGCTCTGATGCAGTTAAAGTGACATCAGGTGTCCCACAAGGAAGCGTAATCGGCCCCCTTTTGTTCATTATATACATAAATGACCTATGCTCTCGAATTAGCAGTAAAATACGTTTATTTGCTGATGACGCTGTCATCTATCGCGAAATTAATGATCACTCTGACTTTGAAATTCTATCATCGGATTTAAACAACGTTCATGTGTGGAGCCAAGAGTGGGGACTCGAACTTAATCTGAGCAAATGTGCGGCGGTACATTTCTTGCGGAGGTCGTCCAACTATCCCCGTGTATATGCTGTGGATGGCGTTAAGATAAAGGCGACAGATGAAGCTAAGTACCTGGGAGTTACGATAACCTCAAACCTATCGTGGGGAACACATATAAGAAATATTTGTGGCAGAGCTCTGAAGAAGCTAGGATTCGTCAAGCGTATTGTGGGAAGATTCTCAGATGAAAAAGTAAAAGAGAGGTGCTATTTCGCACTCGTCCGGCCACACCTTGAATATGCAGAAAGCATATGGGATCCGGTGCAGAAAGAATTAATTCGGGAACTTAATAAAATACAAAGGAAAGCTGCGCGATTCGTCAAAAACTGTTACGGGCGTACAGACAGCGTTACGCAGATGTTAAACGAATTAGGCTGGGAGCCGCTAGAGACTCGGAGGCTGCGCGCTAGGCTTAGATTACTTGAGCAATTGAGAATAGATATCTTTCAGAGCGACACGGAGAACATCATATTAGAACCCCACTATATTTCCAGGTCCGACAGAAACGATAAATTAAGAGAGATATTTTGCCGAACGGATAGGTATGGGAATTCGTTTTTCCCCCGAACAATAAGGGACTTGAATAAATGCAAGGCGTAATTTCATAGAGCGTTTCCTTTTTATATGTAAACGGCTGGTGTCCTAACACCCCCCGCCACACGCCTATTGAGGCGGCTTGCGGGGTAGTATGTAGATGTAGATGTAGATGAGAACTACGAGGGATGAAAACAACGGATAGCAGAGAATTGTAGGCCTGCAGGAGAGCTAAAAAAAACCGCCCAACAGATTCAAGATCCGACTTTTAGTTTAGAAGCTACAGTCGAAAAACAACGAGTTTCACGAAAAGCCGACTTTGACACCATGTTACCAGAGAAATAAAAGGAATGAAAGCAACGAATAGAATAAAGTTGTAGGCCTGAATGAGATCTAAAAAAGACCGCCCAAATGATTCGAGATCCGACATCTAGATTAGAAGCTACAGTCGAAAAACAGCAAGTTTCATAAAAATTCCAAATTTGGCGACATGTTACCAGCCAACTATTAGTGTTTGAGAAAAAGTAATGGCATACAGTTGTAAACCTCTATGACATCTAAAAAAACCGTCAACGAATTTGAGATCCGTCTTCAAGTTTGGAAGGTTTCCTTGATTTGATTCCTTTAAGTCCTTCGAATCCTTTCCTTTATTTGATTCCATTCGGTCCTTCGAATCCTTTCGGTTCATTCGTTCCTTTCGGTCCTTCGGAACGAGAATATTTCCACAACCGGATTCGTTCCTCCTCGTTCCATCAGTGGAATCGTTCCAAAGGAACGAATCGTTCCGAAATGGCCCATCACTAGTTGGGAGAGTACAGGCGACTGGCCGATCGCCGCACAAAAGCCCCTTGACCGTCGAGCCGTCGAACATGTGGTGTCAAGCTGAAATCAGAGCACGGGAGATCCGTCTTTGGATTCAAGTAAGGAAGTACGAGCAAGTATCCATTTATGGCTCAGGGTCCGTAGGAAAAGTAGGTATTGGAAGAGTAGTAATTGTGGCATGTTATGCACCAGTGGATGGAGAAAGTGAAAGTGTGGAAGATGAGTTTTGTGGAAAACTGAGAGAGGTTTTGGATGGATGCGACTGTGATGAGATAATAATAGCATAAATAGACATAAATGGCCTTCTTAGTGTTGAAGTGATGCCTCTGAGAGAGCTGGACATGTGGTGATTTTCGAATGAATGGTGAAAATTTTGTGAGCTTTTACTTGAAAAAAGGACTCATGTCTTGAATAGGTGATCTAAACATAGAAACAGTCACTTATTTACCTGGCAAGGGGGTGATTGTAACAGCAATGATGGTTGTAATGTGAATTATGAGAGACTGAGGGACAAGGTTACCGAGTGGTGCTGAATGTGAAACAAATCACTGTATCTCTACAGTTGCTCAGGGCAGCAATTGGGTGCCTAGGAAGAGATATTAGGGCAAGGCAATGAGAGTAATCTTGGAAAGGTTGTGAACATGCTAGCCAGTGATGAAAAACTACGGTATGGATACACGCTTAAGAATGATATTTCTTCAAAATAAATTGAATGGGACGAATAAATATCGGAAATAGTAGTGTGAGTGATGTGTGGGAGAGTTGGGAAGGAAAGATTGTAGAATGTGCTGAAAGTGTGAGGGGGACAAGGGGTGGAGGGGATATTGAAAGGCGATGCTTGGTGGAATGATGAAAGGAGGCAATTGTGATGAAAGCGAAGTGGCACTTAAGAGACTGAAGGATCTAAGGGTGACTGGCGAATATATTGGAGGAAGAGATCTTGGGTTTCCCAGCGGGTTACGATGTCATTCAGCACCGACCTTACGAAGTCTAAGCCAGCCATCTTCTTCGGAGTATATTCAAGTCAAGTTATTTTTGTAATGCTTAAATAGGGAAAAGCAATAAGAGGAAAGAGTAATGAATGCAAAAAAAAAAACAAAATTGGCCAGATCGTGTGGGGTGAATGCGATGTGAAGACGTTTGGAGGGAGAACTTTGAAGATTTGTACGACAATGGTGTTCTAAAATGGAGATAATCCTTAAGAATTAATAAGAATAGAAATGTCAATAAGGAAGTGGTGAGTGTGAGACGAATAATGGCAAGGGACATCGGGAAAAATAGGGAGGCTACAGGCGTGAAAGAGGTGTCGAGTTAAATATTGAAGTGTTGGTGTAATTTGCATCTCAATCGGATGCGTGAATTATATAATTTCTGCTTTAAGACTTCTGTTGTTCCGTTAAATTAATCGAAATAGTGAAGAAGATCGCAGCTAACAGAATCTGGGGCATGCTATACCCCAGGGTTTATATCTGGGGTTTAGACCTGATCAGCTGTTTATACTTCCAGAAGTACTATAATAATGCCAAAATGAAAAGTGATCTTGTATATTCTATTCCGTGTAATAACTGTGACAAGGTTTATATTGGTGAAACTAGTCAACATCTCAATAATAGAATCGAAAACCACAAGGCAGACATAAAGAACAACAGAGCAAGTTGTGCCCTAGCTCAACATTCAATAAATAACAATCACGATTTTAATTTTGATAATGCCTCCATTCTTGAATATGAATCTAATGAGAAGAAACGCCAGATTAAAGAAATGATTCACATTTCTAGCCATACAAATACCTGCAACAAGAAAACTGATATAGATAAACTCAGTAAAGCCTATTGTAATATCATTAACCTAATACCAGTTTAATAGCACATCTATGAAACCCTCCAATACTTCTCATGCTAGGTCTGTGCAATGCATATAAGAATAAATGTTTAATAATGCTAAAGGTATTATGGGTATTTTTCCCTGTGTTTTATGGTTAATTGTTTTGACTAAATGGTTTGGCTCGACATTAAAAATTTTGTGACTACAGTATTTATGTATGATAACGTTACAATTTTGTATCGTGATGTGAATTATGTGATGCTTATGTTATGAGATATTTATAAAATCCATATGATAATGCATTATTCATTTTCAGTCACAGTGTGGAGCTTAGTCATACGGGGTAGTGCCATGTGGTTCCCAAGTGTCGTTTTGAGTTTTAAAAACCCAACGCAGTCTTTCCTTCAGTATTAATTTTACACAATATTTGATAAATCGATTTGATGAGTCGATCTTATTTTTATTGTTCGATGATATCTCACAATCCCTCTATCTCCTCTCTTTCAAATATACCTCTTTCGTTTTATGACTCCAATAAAATCCTACCATCAAACTCGTGGGTACTTGAGGTTAAAGTAAGACAGCAAATGGAATTAATTTCATAAATTTATATTAAACAGGTTTACGTCAACGTGTCCGTATCCGTTACGAGCGGCTATGTCGTCGCGTAGTGCATTCCATGCTCATTCTTAGATGTGCTCCTCTCTTCTGTTTAGAAAGTTTTCGCACGCCGAGGTGAGTTGACGCGGGACCTTAAGTCTGCCCCCCCAACCCCTTCTTCCCATTAAAACCGCGCGCGAGGGTTTCCCGCCCGCCCGACGGTCGTCGCCCCCGAAACCCGTCATCTCTCCCGTCCGTGTGTCTCTTCTTCGCCGGTTGGGAAATAACTTCACCGCGATGGGAAGGAGAGAGAGGGAGAAGGAGAGAGGCAGGATGTGTGGAGGTGATGTATCGAAGGGAAAACTAGGCGAGGAAGGGAGAGTTCCATTCAGCCAGTCAGACGGGCAGAGGAGGACCCGTGACAAAGAGAGAGAGTGAGTGAGGACACGGCGGGGGCGCATAAGAAGAGAGGCGATATCTTTGAATGAATCAGCGTGCCTTTATCTCTCTCGTAGACCCGCGCACATTGGTACGCTCTCGCATATCACACGCAAGAGGGCGCTACTTAGCTAAATTGGGAATTATGAATCTTGTCGGCCGCTTGCTCCCCTCACCTCCTTCCCCTCCGCTCGCCCCTCCCTCCCCCTCCCTCCCTCCCCACTCTCGCCAGACGATGGCACCTCTCTTCTTCATTTTTCTCCCCTCTTTTCGTTTCTTTATTTTCTCCCCTCGTTTCGTTTCTTTATTTTTTTCCACATTCATTTTTTTCTTTTTTTTGTATAAATCTTGATGACAGCTCAATGTTCCCCGCAGAGCATTGATTTCCACTTTTCTCAGCCAAAGAGGAGGCGTGGGGATGGGGGGGACTCGTTCCCGCTGGCGCTAGTGTCCCTAGGGGGACGGGGGGGCTATAATTAAGGAGGGGTTATTGGTAGGGGCGGAAGGAAGGAAAGACGGGCGACGTGTCTTCTACTTTGCGTGGCGAGATTAAGAAATTTTGCCGACCTTCCCTCCCTCTTTAACCATTTAGACTCCCATGTCTATGACGTATCAAGCGCTGTTGAAAAAATTATTGAAGATGTAAGCTCTATCTGTTCATGGCTTAAAAATAATCAATTAAAGATTAATGCACACAAAAAAAACAATGAATAATAATCGGCAGTCCACAATATATAAAGTCTCCAAATTGATGGAATACCAAAAGTTCAGTTTAAAGGCTCTAGCAGTGTCTATTCCACTGAAGTAGTTAACCTTGGTGTAAAACTAAACAATACATTAACTTGGACATGTTAAGTCCACTTCAAAAAGAGTATACAAAGCCCTGTATTGGTTAAAACAACACAGAAATTTGACCCCCTGTGCCTTGCGAAAGAAGCTTGTAAATTCTCTTATCATGCCCCACATAGACTATTGCTCATTTATATTCACAAACATGACAAAGAAATTATTGCTGAAATAACCAAGACATCAAAATGCAGGAATTCGTTATGTTTTCAACATACCCCTTGCGAATCATGTAACACCCTATTATAATATTATAAATTGGTTAAAACTTGAAAAAAGAAGAGTATCAATTTTATGTTTTTATTTATAAATTGTTAAAAATTTATGTACCGGGGTATCTTTACAGAGAATTTATTTATGGCAGCACCAGTAAAAATATTGCCACAGTAAATTCCGATAAAATAATGATTGTTCCAAACCACCACATATAACAAATCGTTTCATGTCACCATGTGTAGGCTGTGGAACTCTGTCCAAAAAAATATAAAAAACACCCCTTCCATAACTGAATTCAAAAAGAAAGTACATGAATACCTTAGAGAGCAAGAAAATTGTTTTAAAAAAATGTTTGTACATTTTCACATTCTTGAAAAAAATATGAATGTGCCTATACTTCACGTTCTAGTGCCAAAACTCTGTTCTGGCTTTATTTCATTTGATCTGACGTGATTTTACTCTATTATACTGTTCTGTATCTCCATAGTTATATATGTCAAGTGTATTTTCTAGTGCAGAGTTAATTTGATGAGCCTGGATCTCAGTTGTTTGTGCAACATTCTTGTCAATAGATATAATGCCCATCTAATATATGCCTTGCTACAAATAACCTGTGTTGCTGACGACTTTTATATTTCATTTATGTAATCCATGTTCCAAGGTCATGTAAGTCCCAGAATGTTAATAAATTTCTATTTTATTCTATTTCCCCCACCGAGGCCGCCACCCCCTTCTTCCATGCTTGACGACACGGCCTCCTTGTCCAACCGCGACGCTTCCCTTGCATCTGGTTTGATTCACAGCGTCTCACCCTATCCACGGCCTTCTCCCGCCCTTTTTAAACACCCGCTATGGGTTTTCGCTGGCAGTAGTGCCAGCAAAACTGTTGCCATCACCACAGCAACCAACTCGGTAAAACCCGAAAAATGAAGAAGTTTACTGCGAAAATCTTCGTTCTCAGAAATGTTGTCCGCCGGTTTGAAATACTTTATTTTAAATGTTTTATTTTCCTGTCAAGAAGTTTGAGGAGCAATAACACAGTGGCATAATATTTTTACCGGTTTTCCGCTATGAATATGACAATTAGAGCGTTAATGAAATATTATAGAGTCAATGTAAGCACACATTGTAATATTTTTTTTAATTCTTAATATTTATAATGATTCAAAACAAGTGCAGTCTTTTAAAATTAAGCTCATAGCGCATGCGGTCAAGAGAAACAAGTTAAGAATATGCAATCCATCTTACAGCAACGCCACGCTCGTTGGTCTGCTGTGCGATCGGCATTTTATAAAATCGCTCGTTCGTCATCTCTCGAAGGAAGTGAATTCGATCGAAGGAGAACGGATCCCTCAACGTTACCCAATCGGCTCACTCCCTGACTATCTACATTCAAACGCACTGGGGAAGTAGTTCGAATGGATGGGAACCCCTTGTATTTGAACCACTCGCAGCAATGGTTAAATGTTGATTGTCCCGTGTGGCAAAACGAAGGAAGTATTGGTGCAACTCGCGGTGCGCGTAGTGGTGATGATACATAATTTGTGTGAGACGTGAATCCATCTCTGCTCCGCAGATCGCCATTCTCCAGTCACACTGGACTGAAGATTCTTGCTTCCCTTCCCAGTGCTTTATCTGTCTTTGCGACACGACGTACGTCAGAGATTGCAAGGCTAAACGTGACCAAATATTATTAGGTAACTTATTTTTGAATGAATGTAATTAAATAACGCTTGCTTCATGTGATGTCACATGAAACACAATTGGGTGTAAAATACGTAAGTATTTCATTAAAACATCAATGACGATTGAAAGCTGAAGGTAGAAATTACTTATCGCTTAACAGTAGATCTTTGGCCTTTAAAATAGCGTGCCTATTGTCAGTCGTGCAATTCTTTCGTCAAATAGCATGCATATAGTCTCGCATTATAATATCCTTCGAAATAAAATATTGCCCTTGGATGGATGGGAAAATGGATGATGATGATGAAATATATTATTGTTTTCATAAATCACGACCTCATACTTCTGTTTTCTGTCTTAATGATGACTTAATGAAAGAAGTTTCTATGATTGTGGAGTATTCTGAGAGACCTTTTACGAAAAAAACATTGACACTTTTTGTACACTTATTTACTTGCAGTTCTACTTGTTTAAACGCTCCAGGTGAGCTACAACTGATTGTGTCGTAAACGGATTACAGAAGGTCGAACTCTGAGAATACTGAGTGACCATACCCTTGAAGTCTGGACTCTGATTCATCAGCAAATGTCAATGATGTGGCCTCCAAGTAATCCCACAAACAAATGCATTGCGTTTTCAAGCGCCGAATGGATCAGTTTGCGGTGTCGGCGGCGAGTACTATGCGCTCGCTGCCACGCGACTCACTTGTTTTCCCCTCCGGCCTTAGACCATTTAAGTATGCTAGTATACATGGTCTAGTATACACTAGTATACATGGTCTAAGCCTCCGGCCCTCACGGCTCTTCTTCTGCTCTTCGCGCGCTCTCTACCAGCCGCCGCCGCCAACTCCACGTTGACGAGCAAACACCGAACGCCATTATCAGAGCCCTTGTAAGCGCGGTTTAAACATGAAAAGCACGGAAGAACTGTAGTTCCTAATGCCTTTATCTTTCATTTAGGCATCCTTTGTGCAACTGAACAAAGAGCATAGCGCGTGGGTGCAAGATGTATCGCTAATACGTGAACGCTCCCCTAGTAAAAATCATTCAACCTTATCAGGCTAATTATTCGAGCATCCCGAATTTTTTGTAGTGTGCTGGTTGATGTGTGTTTGTTGTAGAGTCGTAAAAGCAGTTAGTTTTTGTAAAGTTTTCCTTAAACAGTGGAAAAAGTTGAGTTCCCGTGATTGTGGCTCATCGCAGGCTTATTTGGTACTTCGCCTCTTGTAATCTGTAAGGGACTGTAGAGCATCTTGTCCACTCGAATCTTTTTGAGCTATTTGCTTTCGAGTAACTGTGAGATTGACTGGATGAGTTACTGGCTAACTTACCTTGGCCATAGGGAGATCTGGGTTTTAATCCCTGTCAGTTAAATGATATGTTTCATGGTGAAGTTCCAAACTTTGGTGCCGATATCTGTGTAAATTAGAATGCTCCCTATATTGACGAAGTAGTCTTGTGAGCTGGTGAATAGCAGTTACATTCAGCGCACCATTTTTTTTTAATTTTCGACAACTTGCTCCCAGAAACGTTTTAATCTTTCACACACTAAAGAATGGAAGTATTTGGCGGGGGGGGAGGTAAATTAATATAAACTCTCATAATTTTTATAACCATAGAATCCGCAAATTACTATTACATTTATAAAACTATTAAAGAGGTTGTACGGATCATGACTTATGACAAAATATAGTATTCATAATGTGAGAAATGTTGTCTTAAGCCCTGGAAAATATTTCTCTATTTCCGAAGTTTGTTCGGTCAGTGCCTCTTGTATTAAGGATATCATGCAAACATCCATATCTACGTAACGTGAGCAGATGAGTAAGGTGGGTAGATGTAGCCATTTACAAAAATAACTTCTCTACCATGACGGATGTAGCGCTGAAATTTGCTCCGGGGGAATGTGATCCAACGCAGAGGCTTCGAAATGGTTCCATTTATTTCTAAAGCTCAATGATTTCTTTTGCAATTGAGCAGAAGCAAATTGTCTCAAAACAAAAGAAGGTGAGCTAAATAAAAATGTTGCAGCTTGTATAACAACATCGACCAGCAGAGTAGGAATGGCAGACAAATTTCGTCTGATCGATGGATGAAGGGAGAATAGTCCATGAGAGAGTTTTGCCATACCCTCCATCACCATCACCACCTTATTTGGTCTTTTTGATGTTGCCGTGTATATTTTAGAGATGTCAGTGATATGACGAGAGTTTTTATCACTGTATGTTTGTTTTTTCGGGTGTACCCCGCGTACTATGACCAGGTGTGAAACCTGACGTTTCGTGGCCGTTGCTGGCCACTTTATCAAAGGGAATGAGGTATCTGATGAGTTGGTGGAGTTTATATAAGGGTTTCAAGGAGGGCAAAGGGGAGGAGTGGAAGGAGTAGTCATTGCATCTTTATTCCGCTTCAAAACAGGGTCCCACGTGTGGCTGAGTTGGAGGCCACAGTCCCTATTGAAATTTAGATGGCATTTTCTTATCTCCAAAGCTTCTCGGATCAGCCGGGGCTTGAAGTTTTTCACTTTGGCGATTATCTTTGTTTGTCTGAGGTCAATCGCGTGTCCCGAGGCTGAATGTTCCGCTACTGCTGATTTTAAGGGTGATTACATGCCAAACGTGTAAGAAGAAATATATCGGCGAAACCGGACGCTCCGTCAAAACCCGCTTAGAAGAACACGAGCGGGCGATTCGACTGAAACAACCCTTAAAATCAGCAGTAGCGGAACATTCAGCCTCGGGACACGCGATTGACCTCAGACAAACAAAGATAATCGCCAAAGTGAAAAACTTCAAGCCCCGGCTGATCCGAGAAGCTTTGGAGATAAGAAAATGCCATCTAAATTTCAATAGGGACTGTGGCCTCCAACTCAGCCACACGTGGGACCCTGTTTTGAAGCGGAATAAAGATGCAATGACTACTCCTTCCACTCCTCCCCTTTGCCCTCCTTGAAACCCCTATATAAACTCCACCAACTCATCAGATACCTCATTCCCTTTGATAAAGTGGCCAGCAACGGCCACGAAACGTCAGGTTTCACACCTGGTCATAGTACGCGGGGTACACCCGAAAAAACAAACATACAGTGATAATGACCCGCGAAAGTTTTAACCAAGAATTAGAGAGTTTTTATATCCACTACACTAATGCCTAATCAGATATTGAGTTTTTTGGGCATTTTGCCTCCCTGATGCTGATAATGTTATTTCAATTCTATTCCATAACGGAAATTTAATCTATGAATTGTGTGCAAAATGATTGGCTTCTTTAGAACATGGACACTTTTCCACACTAAAAGATAAAAATATAAATGGAATGACTCTCCCTCATTTTTATTCCTTCAACGTTCCATTTTTATTATTGGAACACGTAGTTTTTATAATAATGTGTTGAAATTTCTCGGTGAATCTTGTGCATCGCCTGGCATTGCCTTTCTTCGTTTCGCCGTGACATAAATTTTATTGTCGCATTGAGATAACCGAGACTGATGTGAACGGTAAAAATCGGTACTCGGATCCTTCCTCAAGGGAAGCTCGTGACGACCGCTTAAACTCAATGGTGTTAGCCTCAGTTTGGAATAAACGGTTTATTTTAGATAACGGAAGGGTCATTTTCTTGATTGAACTGTCGTCAATGCTTGCTGGAATTCCCAAACAAGATTAGAATTATCAAGTAACATATTGAATCAACTAATTGAATGAGTGACGTTCAAAATGCGAGGCCTGAAAGCGTGTGAACTTGATTGTGGACTGTACTCTCGACCACCCATGAATACAGCTTAATTGTAGTCTCTCTTAATGGCTTAATTAAGAGAGACTAATGTTAATTTAATAGGCTTAATACAAGCCTATTAAATTAACATTTTTGGTGATGAGGAATGAATTACCTCCAGTGTTTATCTCCAGAAACTGCTTGCTATTTGGCAATTTTATATGGCGATTGTTAGGAAGCTATCACTTATTGAATCTTCATTATAATTCCAAAGCAGAAGATACTGTCACTCGCTGTAACTTATTCATTGAGTTCCAATAACTATTGGTTCCGTTGTTGTTATTATCTCGATAAAGGGAATAACAGTTTCAACCTCATCCTTATTATACTATCTAATTGATTTGATTGATGCTTTCCTCAACATTAGCAGTGTGTATGAATCTTAACCCGTTCCATTGTTTCAGGCTCAACTAGGTGGAAGTTGAATTTCGTAAATGAAATTCTAACTTTGTTTCCTTCCACAGATTTATTTTCTTGGTACAACATGTTTCGACACATCGAAGTCATCATCAGGTACACCGGGTCCCGCGGGTCCGGCGGGTACATCATCGGGTACCTGATGATGACACCGATGTGTCGAAACATGTTGTACCAAGAAAATAAATCTGTGGAAGGAAACAAAGTTAGTATTTCATTTAAGGAATCTTAACCCTTTTATTGTGGGTCTCTTACTTCAGCGTGTGTGTTTTATGTAATGGGGCTTCATTAATTTAATTCATTTCGCAATTTTCATATTTTAACATAATCCATCCACCTTGCATGAGACATTTGTAAGGGTGATTTAACAATTGTAATTAGTGTGCATTAAATAAATCACTCTCTTTCAATGGCGTTAATAAAATACTATTGCTCATTGAATACTACTAAGTATTTTTAATGAATATTTTTGCTGTTTAAAGTCTGATTTAATATGCTAAAAATATCGCTTTGATTACTTTCTCACATCATATATAATTTAAAATATTACTTTACAATAGTTAAACACTATCCCATAAATATTCTTCATTGCCTGGTGTGTTTCGTTCTGCATGAATGCCACTTTGTAAGTTTGCTGAAGAGTATCAAGATTTTCTAATCTGAGGTCAGTAATTGGTGTTGGAGCAATTGGTATAAACTGTTTTCAAGTAGAAGACGGTTTTCTTATTTTAATTTTGTAAACGATGGAATAACTAGTGAAGGTGTGAGGAGTAAAATATTTCTCAGTGTTTGTTGAAGTCATTATTGTGTAGGGAAGATTCAGAAATTATACAACTCGATCACCATGGTTGTTCACCGTGCGTACAGTATCGGTTGGCTCGATCGATAGTTTGGATCGATTCTCAGCCACCGAACCAATTCGAGATCAATCCATCAGATCCCAGTCTCATAAATCTTTTTTCTTTTGACATTGTTAAACCCAAATACGAAAGTCATTTTATTTATTTAATGCTTAGTTAAGGGTAAGATTGATTTTTCTTCTGCTTCAAATAAAGTAAAGCATTCATCCAAGTTTTGAAAATTCCAGAATGAAGAATCAGTATTAACTAGGTAGTGGATAGTTCTGATTTCACAGAACTGCTATCACGTATCGGTCTCTTTTCAGAAATGTTGTTTGCAATCTACCTCAAATTTATTATTCGATTATTCTTTTAACTTGCTGACGATAGCTTTGAACTGACACATTTCTCTTTATCTTTGCAGGAATCCTTGGAAGCGTCCACCTCCCCGAGTCCGCGTCCCCAGTGTGGAGTCTGGAATTGTAAGTCGATGGAAAACGGTCGCGAGACTTTGCCGTATTAGAGAGTGCAACTCACGTTGATGATCCCGTTGCATTGTGGGTGATTCACGTTGAAAATAGTCGTTTGAGCGTTTGAGCCAGAGACGACTCCTTGAATGACGTGACTTCGTCTTGCTTATTTCCTGAAGTGATTATTATGGCCTTCGGATGTTTGTGATTCTTCAATAATTTGTGACTAATTTGAACCAAAAGTCGAATTACTAAAATAAGAATACTCGAAATACTAAAGCTATAATTTAGCCTCGTAGATTTTTTTATTGAACTTTAACATGACTAATAAAAAAGCTATTAAACGTACGGAGTTAGATGAAACAATTATCGATCGTTGGCTCTCATAAATATGTCATTGATACCTGTGCTAAAGTTTGATTCGCTCAGTCAAACGATGAGTTTATTATCCTCTACCAATCGTTCCCCGTCAGCGAAAACTCAAAAAACAAATAGCAGCACCTATTACTAGAGATACTATTTAGACTACTTAGCGGAAGGGGAACGAGTCAGCAGGAGCCAGGATTGGAAAAAGATTGGAGCAGTTTCCAGAGAAACGGTGCTTATCTAACACCTATGCAAACGGACGGAACGTGCATATCGTCGGAAGAGAGTTCAGATGCGTACTTGAGGCGCCGCGTCAACTTAGGTATTGTAAAAATTATTTTCGGAACGTAACGTCAGTAAAAAGGAAAGAAGTCTTTCTGGCGAAGAATTTTAGCTTAAGCATTTGGGACGTAAATCTAAGTTCAAAATATTCGTTCAATTTATAGAACAAATAAATAACAAATAAATAAAATCAGAAGCATCGAGTCCGTTTAACAAAGTACCTGTAACTGTTTACCATCTAATATGCTGGGAACAGTCGAAGCGATCCAAGCTAATCCCAATTCCTAATTCATGCAGAAAATTGACAAGTCGCCAGGCTGCCGTGATCACGTAACGAATTGCCCTTTAATACCTGTCGGACTGACGTCACCCGTCACGTGATGCTGCGGAGGCCAGTAGCCGCTGAGGTTATGTTAGATGTAGTTTCAGTGAGTGACTGCTAGGGTAAGAGGGCGGATCCGTTTGATCCGATTGCCGCAATCCGAGCGGCGCCACAGTCGCGGAAAGCGATTGTCAGTTGTTCCCCCTTCCGCCATTTCTGCCAATCGATCCGTCCCAATTATTGTTGAAGAGGTGATCGGTTATTCGAGGCGATGAGGTTTCCCCCCTCCCCTCCATTTCCCACCCCCCTCCCATCTCCAATTAGTGCCCCCCTGCCACACACTCAATGCCGGAGATGAATAATGAAGGGCGATAGGAAGAAAAAAAGGAAAGATCTATCACACAATCCACCGCGCTTTCCCACCGAATGCCCGGGGCGGGATAAAGTGAAGCACCCGGCACTTCCTCAAATTGACTTTTTCCTTCGTTTTCCCCCTCCCACTTTCCAACGAAACACTATTACGACTTTGTGTCGAGATTTTTAAAAACTATATTTAGCCCACTCTAACGTACGCTACTTGTCAATTTCCTCGGCCACGAGGTGGCTAAAAAATTAGTTATGCAGAATTAATTCCTTCGAGATTTTTATAATTTCAGTAACTTCCTATTCGAAATTTGATCATTTGAATGGAGCAAAGCTGGCGTGCGTCTCTTTATCTCTTTTGGACGAAGATACCTGCCGAAGATAATAAGGACGATGAGATCGACTCGTGGACGGAAAATCCGACCGATCGAACGACCGAAAATCTTGGTTTTGATGAGAGTATAATTTCGTAACAACACGATCCTTGTAAACCTGGGTGAGTATCAAGAAATCAGCCAAAAATATTTAAATTGTCACAGGTGATTGTTATATTATCAGGTTTGGTTCAATGTAATTGCATTATTTTTGGGTAGTCATAGAAATAATATATTTGTGAAATTTTGGACGTTGCTGTTATATTAACCTTGTTAAATTTATTTTCAAAGTGAATTTAGGGTGAAAATAAATCATAAAAAAGAGCCATTTATGAAACTTTCAGTCATGGGAAAGGAACACCGAGTACTAGAAAGGTTTTCTAGAATCCTAGAATATGCCAGACTCACTCTGACCTATTAGAGAAGATTAATCGCCTTATAGGATAGGAAATAGACTCACATTAATGAAGGTGCCTTGCATAGTTTATCAATTGTTGTTTCATGTACCTAACTTTTCATAGCATTCTCCCATTTGAGGTAACCAGGAGTATTCAAAACAAATACTGCCAACATGATCATGGTTGCGTTGCACGTGATAAGACTCAGAGAAAGGTATGATGATGCAATTTTATTGCATCAACCGGTATACGCTCCGGCCTAGGGCTTTCGGCTGACTATATTCATTAAAGTTTATTCCGTGTTCTTAAGGGGTCCGGAACGCTTCCGCACGACCGAAAATGCTTCCGCTGACGTCTACGCGCCTTTCTTTTACGGCTCTTCTTTGTTACTTAAAGCAAATCTGCTTGTTTATGCATCTAGAAGAAAGATTAATATTTAGGTAGCATTTAAGTTTGGTAACTTTTTGCTTGTTGCTTTCTACATAACTATTTCGATCGCGGAAGAAACGTAAATTTGTCGAAAATCATGTGATTGCCATGACGCGTGCGACGCCTATTTCTTAAAAACTTGGCATTTATTCTAAATAGGACCTTCCTTCTTCTTCATGGTGGACCATCATATTGTTGCATATTGCGTATCATAGCGCCACAGTGAACATACTCGTGAGCATATGCAACGCGTTTTCTACTAGTCTCTCGCGTGCCACTGTCGGCCCTTCCCCCACAGCAAATCTCTCAGACCAAGAGCGAGTCTCATCGCTCAGGGGGGTTATTCTGTAATTCCAAATGAATGATCCATTTGAGCTACTCCGCTCTCGGAGTACTCACGGAGTGAGTGCTGCCACTATAACCCATGGTGGCGTCACGATTGACTTTAATTTTTCCAGCCAAAGGCGTCGACTGCAGCGCCATTTCCTACGAATTACCGCATTTTGATTTCAATTACGGCAGTAATTCTTCAATAACTAGAAAAATATGGTGGTAAGATGCCTGTATTTTATTTTTTTTTTTCAATTTCTCTGCATTATTTCCTTCTTATAAATAGTTTTTCGCAAAAATTGCATTTATATGTTTTGGAAAAATACTATTTTTCCCCGTGTTTCTCTCATTCCCCCATTGAAATCCATGTAATTACAAGTTCAATTATAGAATAAAATAGCGTGGAAAGGTATTATTTTGTTGTTCATATCAGATAGAGGACAACATTTTCTTGAAGTAGACAGAATATGAATAAATTACATTTTAGTCATTTTACGGTGGAACCACCTTAAAAGACATTCATGGTGCATACGTGAAAGTCGAAAATTTATTAAGTTACGGATGTTGCATGGCAGCACTTGGACAAAAATACAAAGTACTTTTCAACAGCGGTAACAGCAAACTCACCTTGCGAATTTCGCGAGATTTCTGCAAATTCGGAAACGACAGCAGCGCCATATCACGTAGCATTTAGCAGGCGATGTGGAAACCCAATTCCGCGACCGACAAAACTGGGAAATAAACCATTCTCGGCCGATATGAACGAGTCGATGGTGTCGCCGTCCGCCGTACACGGTTAACAACTCCACTTTTGGTAATATTCTCCATATAAGGAGCGATCCGT
This sequence comes from Pyrrhosoma nymphula, assembly GCA_963573305.1. Classification (NCBI taxonomy): domain Eukaryota; kingdom Metazoa; phylum Arthropoda; class Insecta; order Odonata; family Coenagrionidae; genus Pyrrhosoma; species Pyrrhosoma nymphula. The sequence continues at coordinate 124,035,068 of OY754331.1, read as the reverse complement.
GACGTCATGTTCCGTGAGGTATATGCAGAATAACCCCTCAGTAGAGGGAGTGGTGAGTGGTTCCCCCCAACTGTGCCGTCACGTGGGATCTCCCTCCCGCCTCAGCTTTTTCTTATCCTCCGGGCGTGAGAGAGATGACGCTTCGTTTAGGTCTTCGGACCGAAGGATTGGATCTTGGATCTCGGATCTTTAACAATATGCTCGGAGCCAGGCAGTGATCAATGCGGGCACACAGAACGCGAAATATTTTTCACTGCAACTCAATCGTATGCTATACAACATTAATGATGCATCCTGATAATCGCGTGTCAGGATTTTAAATACATTAAAAATAAAAGATCTTAGGCTTTCCCGGCGAATAATATTAGTAAAATCTTCTCGGGTTTGCCACCGGGTAAGGCTTTTAAAGGCCTTACCCGGGTAAGACCTTTAAAAGCCTTACCCGGTGGCAAACCTGAGAAGATTTTAAATACATTAAAAATGTTACATTTTAATTATTTTTATAAAAATAAATATTTTTTTAACTTATTGATGTCATTCGATCTTTACTAAAGTGATTTTATATCTGATTTAGGTATTTATGAATTAGTAAATATCAATATTTGTTATGTTGAATATGAAATTGTTGAAATATAGCCTGTCCTCATTTGAGGACGCTGGGCGGTGGCGCGTATTTTTTTGGGATAAAGAAAAATATTTAAAATTCTATTTAAAATCTTCAATGAATATTACTCTGCAAAATGAATAGAAACTACAAATGAAATCTGAAATGTGACATTTTATTTAATGAATATTTGATAATTATTTTAATTATTTAAAGTATGATATTTCGGAATACATTAAGGACACGGTTACGTTGCATTTTTCACAGTAAGTGCGTGGTTTTCCTTTTCAGCCTTTCAGTTGACATTTTTATGTGAGTCCCTCTTTTTTATTTTTGTGATTTATTCCATCATAACTTGTGTCCAGTTGGACTGTTGAACGAGATGTTTATGTTCGTGCATGAGGTCTGCAACTTGTTTTTGTGCCAACCCCCAACTTTAGGCATGTGATAGCTATTTGTCTCCTGAAATATATTGTAGATATTGTGTTATTTATTATTTCGATAACAAGATATGCGTTTACTACAGCCATGTCAACCATTCTTGTAAAAAAGACAATAATACTATTTTTTTTCTCACGGTAATATGATGTCTCTCTATGTACGTCATGGTGATCTAAGCCGTTCATGTATTGGGTGTAGTTATTCAATGGTCATGGCTGCGGAATCCGAAATGTTTCGCGTTTTTCACTCTGCTCCTTCTCTGAACTGAGACAGTAGATTCTGCCACTATTTTCCCTTTGTGGTTCTTCCAGCGTATGGCAAGCATTAAATTTCTCTCATTAAATCTCCAGGCATAATATCCCTTTCCCCACTTTTTGAAGCAATTAGTACTCCCTATTGTGAATTTCCTGGTCCTGTAGTCTTTTATAGTGCCAATAGCACGAAAACTTTTTCTTCGAGTATTTTAAGCAATTCACAGCTGGTAAAGTAATTGTAAAAATGAAATGTGACCTCAGAGATTATCAACAGATGACGACATGCCTTGCACAACTCTAGTTCCGAGTGGTGCCTACAGTTTTCCTCCATTTGGTTCTTTATAACAATCTAAATTGGATTTGATGAAACGTTTAAGAGGATAATGTCCGAAATAGCGAACAATCATTTCATCTAGGTATTGACAAGTGTTCATGGAATACATCCCACATCCGAAAGTTTTTATTTTAAGTGTTCCATTCGAAAATCCTTGTATTTAACTTTCCCTAGCACTTCTGTTGTCTTGAAAATGAATGACGCACTTCAACTCTAAATAAACATTACGAGTGAAGGCCTTCAAGTAATCTCGTTCGCCAGGTAGTGTATGGCAACCAGAAAATTTTTAACTTGCCTATTTTTATGCTCGAAGGCAGAGCAAACAGTTTCAAAAACAGCACAAAGAAAATAAATGCAAAGGGGTAGATATGCACAAGATATTGTACAGTCAAGGTATTTCTTGAAAATCGTCAAAAAATTCCCAAAAAAGCTATGTTTCACAGCATAACAAAATGAGCATCAAATGGCTTGCCCACCCATGGCTAATGCAAGGGAAAAATTTTATATTTTTCAACTGTAAATAAGGGTAAGCGGTCTCTCAGCTATAGGTAACCAATTCAAAGCCCTGCGCACTTGGGAAAAACGCGGTCGTTTGCCGAAGCACCCTAATATGAGAAAATGAGCCATTGCACCATTACTGAGCGTGAAAAAAAAGTCTGCTTGCCTTAGGTAAAAGCGGCAGTTGCGAATAATGAATTTCCTAAAGCTGGAGTTTTAAGGCGCCGAAGAAGAAAAACATTGATTCAAAGGTTCCGCCTAGGCTGCTAGACCACTGCTAATCCACTCATTAGAAACCAGTGGGTAGGCACGAAATCCATTGGACCCTCGTACTCCCAAAGGGTCGGGCACCCGAGAAGTGACCCCCTCTATCCCAGGAAATCCCAAGAAACCCTTTCGTCCCTCTCCCCTGAAATAATTTACCCGACCGCCACGCACAGGTCCTGGTGACTGGGCTGACGGGTGTCTACGTCACAAGGGTGTCTTGGCGTGTGCGAGAGACAATCGGATTTCCCGACCGCCTGCAAGTCTCTTAACTATTGTTCTCTTCCTCCTTGAAAGTCAGGGCTACATGTCCTCAACTGCCTCTTGTTAGCTAAGCCATAAAACCAAAGAGGGCAACACTTGGAAATAGGATGGGTCAAGTGAATATTCTAGGAGACGGTGGCCACAAAATACGATGAAACCTTTTTTTGCTGAAATATAAAACAATTATAAATAAATTCTCGTAGTAATTTCATCTAGAATCCATTCTATGGAATTAATTCAAACCCCATCTGTATAATATGCACATCTACGAGTGTATCGTTCGTTGAGTCGAGAGTATATCGATGAATATAATAAGAGATTGATAGAAAATTCGCAGGGCAAGATGTGTTTGCATACACCAAAGTGGCAATTATAAATTTTTAAATCATTTTCAGAAAAGGGCTGGGAGAAACTTAGTTGCGCCTTAGGACAGCTGTGACTTCAGCGATCCATTTCAGGGTACAGAGAGGTCAAAATACTTCACCCGAAATAATCAAATTCTTGGATGGAGATATTCAAAATGACCCCCATCACGCAATTTGGGGACCATGAGAATTGCGATAGTTATTTCTGCCAGGGCAAAAAACCAAATGAACTAAACTCAGTCCCCCAGCTAACGGCTTGCGGCATGTGGGTGGACATAATGTGAGCCAGCACCCTCCTTGCTGGTCAAGCGGCCAGTTTAATTTTTAATTCATAGAGTATCTCCAAGACGTATACTCCCACAAAAACAAGAACGAAGAAATATATTTGTTAGTTGTTAGTTTTGCCTATTACATTAAAACACTAGGTGTTTTAAACAAAGAGGCGGCTTCAGTATACCTTTGCAATCATCAGTCATTCGTTATGTTGCTGATACCGTCAATTTAATGCATTTTAAAGTCTGCAATGCAATGGGACGTATTTTGATCGTGAATAACGCGCTAAGATTCCAGAGGGTACCTACTGCGACGTCATTTGTTCATATGCTTAACGTGAGTGTAAAATTTTTACCGAAATTTCCTTTCGTGAAGGGGCAGTGGAATGTAGTCATTGTGTCGTTTTAGGATGGTGAAACAAAAGTTCCAAATCTTAGTGGATTAAAGGTTGTCCTGAATTGATGAGCTATGGAAATATATTTTCTTAAGGAGGGGTGTTGCGCCAGAGCAGAACATAAGCGCGAATTCTTGAGTACGAGGCGTGGTAAGAGGTAAATGGGCAAACAGACCAAATTTCATTGAGACGATGGGAAAAAGCGGCCAAGTGGCAACATTATATGAATGACAAAAGGGAATTTTCCGGAGCTTCCCTTTCTCTTTTCCCGGTCTTATTTGATTACGTACTTCGAGTTTGGTGGCGTTCACAGCTGGCATTCATAATATAATATGTAATGTGTTCTTTTCTGGAGATATAGATCTCTTGTAAATGATCAGTTTATGCTATTTTTTAACGTTTTTTATGTACATAATAGAAAATATCCAGAAAAGAAATTATTAATAAATTGAGAGGACAAGAAAATAAATCATCTGAATATAATAATTAGTCTTGGCGCGCTATCGCCATACTGTTTCTGAAGACATTATTTCCAAACGGACAGCTTTATCTGAATTCCATATTGTAATTATGGTGATCGGGGTGGAACGATGTCATGGATATAGCACTGTTATAAGTTTAAAATAGCATCTGGATAACTTACGATACTTTTCCTAGTTCAATCCAGTTTTCGGATACCTTCAACGAGCGTCAATATTTCTGTGAAATACGCTTAGGAAAGCTGTTTGCGATCTCCGGTGTTATAGTGATCCATAAGTTGCCGGTGGTGAAGGTTGTAACGGCACGCAAAAAGCATTGCAACTTTTCCATTTATCCCAATCCTTTGTGATACAGATCCCGTATGGCCGTGGATTGCTAGCAATCCATTGTGGTCGTGCATTCAATCGTCAATTATGCTAATTATTTCCTCCAATGAGGACTTACGTACCCTTGTGATGGACGTGGAATAAATGTCCAATTTTTCATTGCGTAGGTATCTCCTTTGTAATCTCGACCATGTCTGACTCGTCAATGACCGTCTCAACAATACAGCGTAATCGCTCTGCTCCATTTCATGATTAAAGGATGAACGCAAATGTTTCATCGCAATTATTTTTGTGGATTGCATCAACCCTTCTCCATTATCTCTATCTTGTTATTTTCCCCTCTGAGAATTAAAACCGTTTACAAAAATAAAGCTATTTATGCATCGAGCAAACCCTTGAGGTCCTTTCCACGCCACTGTTTTCTGCTGATAATGCCAGTGAATCACGACGTTATTATTTAGGGATCTAAAAAGCAATTAGTCGCATAATAATAGGATCATCTCTTAAATTACCCGATTGAGTGATGGCTAATAATAATCTTTATATCTCATAGGTCTAGAGTTATGTAAAATGTTATCATGAGTTCCACAATTAAATAATTCCAGAATCGCTGGAAAAGTTTTGTATTAAACTTTATTCATACTGAGAAATCCTGTAAGAGCATTGGTTGGTCAGATTACAGAAAGTATTAAATATCTGTATTTATGAATTAGAGATTATATGCAAGGAAGACCTAAGCGGTACTAATCATCCGCACAATAGAATTTAGGGTTTGATTTTGAAATGAAAAATTGTGATAATTGTATTCAGGTGAAAAGTGTTCACTATTCCTTTATAAGTTTGCGGAAATACTTTCTTGAGGATATTTATCGCTTGAACCACTAAATAAATTTTCCAAAATTCTGTCACATGCGCTGACTTTAAAATGTAATTTGTTTTAAAGTTTGAATATTCAATTCATCCTGGAAGATGTTTTGCAATCTTTAACATTTAGCGGTGAAGAAAAATTTGAGATATTAGTGCTTTAGCGTCCCATCACTTCGATGTATATGTATTTCATTCTCCCAAGGACTTTTTATATTTCTTGGGTGTATTAGCTTTAGGTATCATTGGGCCATGTGTGCATAATTATGAATACCATTCCATATTTTCTTTTTAAAATACCCATGTACCTAAGTAATGTAGAAAATTTTACTATTTATGCCTGACCGTCGAAAACAGTATTTATTATTATTTACACATGATCATTTCGCTGAATTTAAACAGTTTTTTTATTGTTTTCATAATGTTTGTAATTTAACTTTAATTTTACATTATTACTCGGTTTGTATTCCTTTGGTTATGCCACATAAAATTACTTAGGGTATACGAGGGCTCGTCTCTCATTTATGAAGACATTAAGAATTATAACTGGGGATTTGTTTTGCAACAAGCAAAGGTTTTTGTATTTTCTGTCTGAGACTTAACTTGTCGGTAAAATAAATTCTTGGAACATAAGGAAATGGTTTCCTCTTCGTCTCATTCAGTGAAAACGTCAGTCTCAATAGCAGCTTTCCTGGAAATAGGATTTATAAACAATTGCAATTTCTAGTTTTTATCATTCAACAAAGAAGTTTGACTGGAATTTTTTGGAGTATTGCTTTCAATATTGCTTAAAATAATATTATAAGGTGTCTTGTCTTACCGTCGTTAATTTCCACTTCAACTTTATTTATAATCATAGTCTGGCTATATTAAGTTTTATGCCTGTTACAGTGGCCTTAGTTAAGTATAAAGCCCTAGAATTTCCCATAGGTGATATATTTGCTTAATTTTTCTTCAAGAGTTTTCATGAATTGAGCAAGCTATTTGAAACAAGCAGCAGTTTTCAGCCTCTGAACTCGAAATGTCAAGTGCCCTTTAAAAATACCGTATTTCCTTCAATTTAAGTATCAGTCATTTATCTTTATAGGTAACATACCTTGTACACAGTTAGTTGTCTAGGTCCAACTTTGCTGGAATGTCCCTTATTGAAGTGAATACAACCATATAAAAATATGTATAAATAGGTGCTCATTGAGGAAAATGGTGACCCTTCTTGTGCTATTATTTTTCGAGGAACATTTTACAATAGAACTAATAATCATAGATTCATCTATTTTGCGCCAAATGGGAGGTTTTGACCTAAATTTCATTTAAACGTTCATAAATTTCTCAATAAATGAGACGACATTGATTGTTATAAGGTCAAAAGAGTACATTTTACTGAATCTCAATAAAAATGTGCTTTTTAAACCGGTTTGATATTAGAAGGGGCATTCTGCTACAGCGAGAAGGTAAACCAAGGCATGGAAAACCTTCAATACTCCTTAGAATCAATGGAATGATTATGACCAAAACAAATCTAAATTTAAATTTTTATGCTTGTTTTCTGGTTTCAGGTTTATTTTTCAGACCTACGATGATTCAAATTATTAGTCATTAATTTTTCCAGCGTAATTGGGTACTGGTAAAAATGACTGGGCTCTTAGGCAACATACAGGTTTTTACATTTTTACATATACAATTTTTCTTTGTATTGTATATATGAGAAGTGTCATAGACTAATCATGAGTGAAGTGGATTTAAACTTGAGATTATACTTACAAAAGAATGAAAACTACACGAGGGACGGGGTTATCATCGGTATATTCTCTGATAAATGCATTTACTTCAATTGTGAGTGGTTTGACATCTGGCTCTGCGGGAGTGGATCGTTTCTCTCTCTCTCTCTATGGAGACCTGATGCTTCTTCTCTCCTCCCTCTCTGCTTCGCCCTCGTCTCATATTTCCCTTCCCTCCCCCCGCCCCCTCCCGCGGGGCAATCGGAGGGCAAGGAGGTGGGCTCGCGTCTTCTCAATTCTTCGCCCGGGCTGGATGAGATGGGTGGACCAAATCGGGATGACGAGGAAGGAACGGATAGAGCATTGAGAATGAGTATTGGGGAGGAGATGATATGGAGAGGAAACCCTCGCTTTTCGCCCTTCATTTGCTGCGTTTCTTCCGGCCGCCGTGGTGGTGCATGCCGGGAAGAGCCCTCCGACGGTGCCATATCGTGTGTGTGCTGAGCGTAATGCATTGTGGTGGTCCTTATTTTTCAAATTTAGAATTTCTTTTGAGACACATGAATTTGTGCTATTTTGTTTGAAAATAAAGCATGTGAAATATTATTGCAATCGGATAAGGGAAATACGTGCCTCATGCCAAATGGTGAAATTTCATAACGCTAGGTGCTAGCGTTATGAAATTTCACCATTTTTGGCTATTTTCCGGCCACTCCTGACGATTACGGAGCACTCGGTGTTTCTAATTGCTTTTATGTTATTATCAACGACTCATCATACATTTTAATATGTTTCACCTCAAATATCAATGCTCCAATTCGGTCAACCGCTTGCCCCACAGCCTTGAATACGCTCAATCGCCCTATTAACTTCTTTCTCGCCATTGCCCGCCATCGAATCCCTTCCTTCAGAAACTTATCAAAACAATACATCCTTTCTTCCATTTCAATCCCAAACCTCTCTCTCCGTCATGTACTATGCGACATGAAGTTCCTCCATAGCATTTGGAGTGGCTCTCTCCGTACCAACTGCCTTCTTCCTCTCTTTCCTCTTCATGTTCCTTCTCGTTCCCTACGCAATAACTCCCTTCTTGACATTCCAAAATTCAGACTTTCAATGTCCCAGCGCTCCCTATTCTACCGTATCCCGAAAACTTTCAACTCCCTAGCCTCGCAGTTACCCCTCTTCTCCACACCCTCCGTTTTCAAATCAGTCCTTAGAAAACATATTGCCGAGTTGACTCCATCTATCCCATCTCCTTGTCCATAAATCCCAATGGAAAGCTTTCTCTCCTACGTATTTATCTATTTATTGTTATGTTTTACATTTTTAGGGTATATTTTGTTAAAATTTCTATTTATTTGTTGGCTTGTCGACCATTGTAAGAAGCCTTTTTGCCGTTTTTGGAGACTTAGAAATAAATAAATAAATATTTTCAGTTTATGCCGAGTATTTCCCGAGATAAGGCCCCGAGAGTGAGGGCCTGCCGCCCGCGGGTCGCGACCTCTCGCGTCAACGCTCGAATCCACCAAGTCCGCTTCCGCGTTGTGTCTTCACAATGATTTGTATAACTATTCAGCACATTACAATAGCACGGTGAAAGATTACTGATAACGTTTACTTTTAATTGCTAGGAACAATTATATTGATTTCCTCAGGAAGTGCTGCGTAGCTGTAGGGAAGTTAACATTTATAGTCAGACACGGCTTTCATCATACATTGTATTTTTGTATAATTTTATCTAATAATTAATGAAACTGCGTCATCAGGTCCCTCTTCTTTCTGCAGAAGTATAGATAGCATTCAGTAGATTAACGACCTTAGTCCCGCGTGGTTACTGAATACTTTAATCAACTGGGCAATATGAAGAAATTGTTATTTAAATATTTTATCTTTTGGGATAAAATTATTAAACTTAATAAAAATAAAGACTTTTACTTCTTAATAAATGACGCAGTTCATATATTTCAGGAATTCATGCAATCTTTTGAGTTACTAGTCAGAATAGTCCGTATTGTTTTAAGTTCAAAGTTTCCCCTATAAGTTTTTTCCTAGTAGTGCACCTTGTCAGGCAAGAGAACGCAATTTGATTAGAGTATATTTGTTAGTGCCACACAATTTATTATACTGTTTGTGTTGCTGTGTACAATTGGAATTTTCTAGATAGCAAGTCTCATCCAGGATCCCACGGCGTTCGGCGACGTTATCCAAGCCTCCACGTTAGGGCACGAAAATATGAACGAGTCACGAATTAAAGTTTCTCCTTCTGCAGATGAGGGAAACATCTCACGAGAAGGAAACATTTTAAGGCAGAATTAAACATCCTTTTTGCGTAGAGTTATGCATCGAGAACGCGTGATAAACTATTCCAAAGAGGAACTAACAATATTAGAATTAGCACAAAGAATTCTCGTTGGTCTTATGAAGGGCGAGTTTCCTAATCGCCCTTTATAAGACTAACGAGCTCAGATAAACTGTGCTATAGCTTATTAGGTAGAATATCATCGGAGTGTCCAGTAGCTCTTTTCCCGAAAGCTAGTGTCGCATATCTAGGGTTTAAAATGTCCCTGTTAATCTTAGGCCAAACGTCGGTTATGTTCCATTGGAGAAGAGTGGCATTTCAGACCAAATATTCTCTGAATATCAGGGTGCTGGAAACGTAATTTTATGGTAAAAACGAACACTTAATGAAAGAATCAAATAAAAAATGTTTCATCCATCCAATGATAAAAATATATTCCATCCAATACCTACCTTAAGTTCAAGTAGGTAATTTAATAAATCAAAGGAGGAAACATCTGCACATAATTCAATACTTTTCTGATGCAAGTAAGAGCTAAAAATAAGGAGGAAAAAACAATCTCAAAAAATGTTTTTCGAAAAAATCCTTTCTTGGAGTGACCTCACGCTGTGAATGGAATATATTCTCAGAATTTCACGTTTTTTATCATCAGTAGTTCGGGATTTACGTTGATGAGTGAATGGATCAGTCTGAACATTCAGCGTTATATCTATAGATTCTCATATCTCATTGCAAAACGTTTCATGTAGTCTTAGACAAATTGTTTACTTCGACTGAGAGGAGAAAAACATTTACAGAGGCACTCCAGACTTCTTGTGTAAATGAATCCGAAGCACTCTCACCACTTGTTTGTTTATCTGCTTTGGAGCGCATCGACCATTATTATTCTTGCAATCTTCAAAGCAGTTTTCTTGTCTTTATGAGTACATCCCGGTACTCCCCATTCTCTCATGGTGATTAGGAACAACATATCTCCTACGAGGAAAATCATTCCCAAAGGGATAGAATGTGTAATTTCGGACGGATCATTAACTGCAAGTACGACTTGAATTTCTCTTTCCCTCCACAGTTGAGTATTTGGCCAGAGACGATTTCTGCAATTGTTTCCACTCTTGGTAGTGTCTGCAAATGCATTTCTATGCATTTCAATTCTTTTGGCTTCACGTGCTATCCATGAAAACTCCATCGCTGCTAGTCTAGCTTTATAGCGTAAATTTAAATTTACTTTTTGCATTTTATAAAGAGGAACCCTAGAAACCTGACCATTTCACAGAATCAACCAAGCCAACACATTTATCCTAATTAGATTCGATTAGGTCAATTCTGTCTGCATTGTTCGTTTCCATTTTAATATTCACCCTATCTTTCGAGGATACCTACATTAGATGACGACACTAAAATTACATCACATCCTGGCAAACAAGAGGTTTGTGTCGAGAGGAATTGGACTTGCGCATACACTTGCGCAATGTATCGTTATTTAAGGCGAAACCGCCGCCAAGGTGCTCATCCTGCTAATGCACGACCCATCCGGATTGAAGCAGGTCAAGAGTTTAGTAATCTCCCAAGCAGGGCATCCTTCAAGGAGATAACGAGATCTCTCGCAGCTTTCAGTTTGGGCTACCTAAACAAAGGTAATGTCAAAGCTCCATATGTTTTCTTCTTCGTGATAAAATCTACTAAGGAAGAATATGTAGTTATTTAGATTTATGCTTTTTTCTGAGTAATATACACTTGAATTGCTAACGACGCCATGGAAAGTTTAATAATGTGGCTCCGGTACAAACTGGCTCAAGTATTTCCCTAATTTGGGATGCTTTTGCCCAAAATATGCCAGTGTTAGAGCATATTAATTAATTATCCTATATTATCTACCAAAATAAAAGATACGTTCAATTTTTTAACAAATACTGTGACGCTAAACATGATACGCGGCAGCCGACTCGGTGTATTCGAGCGTTGACTCGAGAGGGCGCGCCCTGTGACTTGGGTGGCAGGCCCTAACTCTCGCGGCCGTATCTGGGGAAATAGTCGGCATAAACTGAAAATATTCGTGGTGAAACATATTAAAATGTATGATGAGTCGTTGATAATAACAGAAAAGCAATTAGAAACGCCAAGTGCTCCATAATCGTCAGGAATGGCCGAAAAGCACCAAAAATGGCGAAATTTCAAAACGCTAGGTGCGATGAGGCACGTCTTTCCCTTATCCGATTACAATAATATTTTACATGCTTTATTTTCCAACAAAATAGCACGAATTTATATAATGTCCCGAAAGAAATTAACGAAAAAAGTTTTTACCTACAAATAAGGGCCACCCTAATAATGCATTTCTGCGAGAGGATGGAAGTAGCGCGACCCTCTCCATCCGTTCCCACAACGGCCCCTCGCAATCTCCCCAACACGGACCCGCATCCTCTCATAACGGGACTCCGCTTCCAATTCGTCGTTCCCGCGGCTAATATCACGTGCTACTACCCAAATGTTGACCTCTCTTCTACTCTGCCCTCATTCCCCTCCTCTCTTCAAGCTCCCTCTTAAGAGGGTTGCGGCTTTCAACCTGTGGGTCGCGACCCTTTTGGGGGTCAAATGATCCTTTCACAGGGGTCGCCTAAGACCATCGGAAAACACATATTTCCGTGTGTCTTAGGGACCGAGACACTGTTCCTCTCTCCGTCTCCAGGCGGGTCCGCCCATGTGCAAATACGCCCACATACCAATTCCCCGGCGTGATGACATCATCGCGCCAACCCATATGTAGAGAGCAGCTACTCTGTTAAAGTCAGATACTGTGTTGAAAGCAGCAGTATTGGAGTTAAAACGACATTTCATGAATTATAATTACTGGGTATATGTAAAATCATGTACTGTAATATCATCAACCACTGCAAAAAAATATCTGTACCATGGGAACTTAATCTGGATGTTGATTGGTATTTTTATATTCAGCTGTGATTGATTGAATACTGCTCCCTTATGATAGTAACAGGCATGTAAAAACAACACTGGGAATGTTAAATCATAGGAAACTTTAATGAATATTATTGACTGAACCACGCAAAGTATTATCTTTGGTGAGATTAAAGTTATTGTTATGTATTATTTTTATTAGCAAACCATCTCATGGCAATGTATCATGTAGAGAAGAACGTTATGAAGATAAAATATAGTGAGAATTTTTTATATGGTTTTACCTCAATAATTGCGGCAGGAATGGAGAAACTTCAATGAGTTGTTTGTTGTAAAGTTATATCAGCCGAATCTATGAAGCCGAAAAAACTAAAACGCCATTTTGATGGCCAGCTTCCGACATTTTCTGGAAAAGATACCAACTATTTTATAAGCAAAGCTGATGGTCTCGAGAAAGCCAGACTTGACACTGATGGCAAGTACTACACACAAAACGCAGTCCTCAGCCGTTGGAGCTTCATATTTGGTGAAACTCAGAATCGCCAGAACTATGAAACCTCACACCATTGCTAAGGATTTACTGTTGCCAGCGGCCAAAGATATTGTCCGAGTTATGATCGGGGACGAATTTGTTACGAAATTGAGTGCAATTTCCTTATCTAACGACACTGTCCGCAGAAGAATAGATGACATGTCTGCTGATATTCTTGATCAGGTAATCCAGGAAATTAAATCTGCTCTACTTCAAATATGTAGTATCCAACTTGATGAATTTACAAATGTTGCAAAATGTTCGCAGTTACTGGTTTACGTGAGGTATTTTAATGATGGTGACTTTAAAGATAATTTTCTTTTTTGCAAGCCTCTTGAAACGACAACTACTGCACGTGATGTATTTCACACAGTTGGTTCATTTCTGAAAGAGCGTAAGATCTCTTAGGAAAAGGTTTGTGGTGTTTGCACAGATGGTGCTCCAGCTATACCAGGATGTCAATATGGATTTCAACTTTTGGTACCGAATGAGTCACAAAAAGTCATCGGAACTCTCTGCATGATTCATCGGCAAATATTAACAACGAAGACGCTGCCACAAGAGTTACTACAAGTAATGAAAATCGTCATAAGTTCTGTTAATTTTGTAAATGTCATTTCATTTTGTCATTTCACAGTCATCTGTTTTCGCAACTGTACAACGAGTTTGGATGCGCCGAACAATGCTCTGTTATTTCACACAAAAGTAATATGGTTGTCGAGAGGAAAAGTTTTAAAACGTGTTTTTGAGCTTCGTGATGAACTCAAAACGCTTTATAATCAGAAAGCAAGACCGCAGTTCGAAGCACTTTTCAGCGATAAAAGTGAACTGCAGAAAATATTTTTCTTAGTTAATATCCCTGCCATCTTCAATGAGTTAAATACATCACTGCAAGGACCAAAAGCAACATGTCCTGATTTGTCTGAAAAGATCCGATCATTCCGAATGAAACTTCAGCTTTGTCCAAAATATTGGATGAAAATAAAATTTACAAGTTTCCTACCTTATCTGCTAACTTTGAGGAACACGACATGGAACAAGACAAAATGATTACAATGATAGTTTCTGTGGAAGAACACTTGCAGACGAGATTTCATCGTTCTTTCTAAATCGACCTGACTCCCCATATGCACTTGCCAGAAGCCCAATCACATTCAAAGTAGAAGATGTTCCTATGACAACACAAGAGGAGTTCATTGAACTTATTAACAGCGATGAAGCAAGAACTGATTTCTCTACAATGCCAGTTACAAAATTATGGATGAAGTGCTTGCAGTTATATCCTGTTCTGTCTGAGACTGTGTTGCGTCTTCTTCTTCCATTTCCAACAACATATCTTTGTGAAACAGGGTTTTCCGGCTTATTGGTTATCAAGTCTAAATACAGAAGTAGACTTGTTGCTGAAGATGATCTTCGTTGTGCTCTTGCAAAGACAGCCCCGTGAATCTGTGATCTGGTGAGAAAGAAGCAATCTCAACCTTCGCACTGACATTGGCTTTTTACGCATACTGTCGCAAAATTTAGCAATGTAGTTTACTGTTGTTATATTAAGACTGTTACCCGTGCTACTCCATGCTCCAAGACAAAATTTCATTTATTTGTAATTAGAAATACAGTGGACCCCCGCTTTACGATGGATTCACTTTACGATCTGCATGCTAGGAATTTCAAAGGGCGGTGATTATGCCACGCCGCGCCACTTAAGCGCGCCATTTAAAATTTCCCATTTCGACAATTCAATTAAAGTTGAAATATTGGTTAAATAACATTTCAAATCATTGAATTCCAGCATATTTCGTACCTATACTGTATTGTGTATCACTGAATGCATTGGCGATGATGTTCTTAAACCGATCCGCCGTCCGGTAATATACTGATTCACTTTACGATGAAATTCACATTACGATCGGCCCTATGGATCGGATTACCATCGCAAAGCGGGGGTCCACTGTATATATTTCACAATATACAATTACATATTGCTTTTGTGATCAATCGCTATGCTTAAATTAGCTTCAATTTGTAACAATTAAAATACATCCTTCATATCAATGTTTAGAATTTTACGATTCCTAACAGTAACAAAATTACAGTTAGGAAGTAGCAACGAAAATAATATTATGGTTGGGGATCACCACAACATGTGGAACTGTATTAAAGGGTCACGGCATTAGGCGGGAAGAGATCCACTTGAGGTATAGGGTTGCGGTGGTTGGCGAGTAGACCAATGCTCTCGTGTTTGCCCAGTGGTGTTGCTTTGCTCTCGCGTGGGAGACAGGAGAATGGGGCGGAAGGTTTCCTGACTTCCCACGCGTTCAAATACTTTGCCCGTATAAATAAGCAATTTGGCGAGCTGCGAAACGTTTACAGTTATTGGTTCTAAAGAAATATGAATACGGGTATCAGGAAACTTTGTCAGTGGAAAGTGTAGCATATATTTTCTTTTCCATTGTATTTTCTTCGTTTTGTCGGCTAGGATGATTATTTGAAATCAATGCCATCTAACATTCGTTATTTGTTATCATAGTTTTCTTCATCTTGCTGGCCTCGGTGGCGGCTGGATAAAGTCCTCGCCTGCCAAGACGAAGGTCGCGGGTTCGAGTCCCGCCTGGGTAGGTTTTTCCCATCCAGGGCAGGGGTGGTTGTGATTTTCCGATTAACTGTTAATACACCCGATGTATAGACCTAAAGTGGCTGTTTTCGGGGGTACTGTCAAATAAATAAATAAATAAGTCCTCCTTCTTCTGTATTTGGCCAGTGGCCTTATACCTACGTTGACCTTTGATTGACTTCTGCGTCTTCCTGCACTTTGTCTACCAATTGGCATCTTGTCTAGAGCCATTATCTTAGTTCTAATGTTTTCCATCCTACTTAAATGGTCGTTTCATTCATCTTTTGCTCAACCACCCAAGTGTTTTTGATACGAAATGCCCATCTGGCATCGCCGTTTCTATTATTGTCTAGTAAGGTCGTTCCTGAAATTCTACGGAGTACTCTCATCTCCGTTGTCTTCATTAGCCACTTCTTTCAGGTTTTTGTCCTTGCTTCGACTATAAATATGATGATAGGTGTAATTTCATAAATGTAACGTTCTATATTCTGGCTTTTGTTTATTCTCTAATTTGTTCGTATTTATAGATAGTTTTTTTCAGGCAAGTGGCTATCTTGTTTGATTTATTGACGCTGACTAACTTAATTTTCGATATCCCTATGAGTGGGAATATCAATTCCTAAATATTTAATCGTCATGACTTCCTCAATAATATTCCAGTTCACTTCCAGTTTCCATCTCAGTGTGTATTCATATGGTACTTACTATTTATTTTTTTCGGCCAATATAACCATTTTTTTACATTTTGGTGGCCGCATTGAAAAGATGCAGGAGGCGCTGAAGGTCATATTCATTTTCGGCGAAATATATTTTAAGTGTAGCATTTTATTCCTCCCTTCCCTTTCACACTATTTTCTAATATGCCTGAATCGTGTCATGGCATCTCTGTGTTTAGAAGGAGGCGCGCGAATTTATCATCAAAGCTTCAGTTTCGACTTCGAACGCGTAGTATTTTAAAACTAATGCCTTGAATTCAATTGGTTTATCTTTCTGGACATGAATCCTTCGCTGAAAAATCCTTGGTCAAGCGGGAATGAGAGAGGCAGGGAATGGATCTGTGTTCCGAATGCGATAATTGTACGCACACCTATTTGGGATTGGAATAAGTTGAGCGATGACCTCATCTACCAAGAGCAGCAGCCTTTATGTTGACAAAAGTGCCGGTGTGCGTGATTGGGTCCGTTGAGCCCAATTTCCACCTTGTCGGATTCGCTGCCTGTCAGTGCCAATAAAGGTGTGTGTCTTGTCAATCAGACCTCAATGAAATGGAACATCAACACCACGGTCATCGCTCGTTCTGCGTCTCCTTTGATTTTGAGGCCCTCGTGTGACAAGCATTACGAGGAGCATAGAAGCGTAACAACGGGTTTGAGTGAAACACTCAGATTGTAGTTCATTCATTACCATCACAACACGGGCGTAACAACCACCGCAATAGGTTTTATGATTAGCTTCATTGACATTTTGAATATGCTGAATTTGGTTAACTGATCCAACTTGAGTCATGAAAGTGAATTCTAAATTAGTGTGCACCACTTCTCCGCAGTCCTATCCAACCTATGGGATTTCCGCACCGCACCAGTCGTCGGTTGCTTCTCCCCGGCTCACATCCACAGGGTGGAAAAAACTGTCAAATCCAGTTGAGTCATACTCTCGTATTTTTCTTTTCTTCTCTGCTGAAAACTCTGCAGGATACTCTGTGTTGGTCCGTAGGATATTGTTGATGAAAACTCGCAGGGAAAGGACATGAAGGGCCTTTGCACCGATGATTCGAACGAGCTCAAAACCCTTCGAGAAGCGTCCATAACGGGCGCGGCATAGAATCGAAAAACGTAAAGCAAAAACAAGCAAGACATGCACTTTTAAATTTGAGCTTAAATGTGAACTTATAAATAAGCGCGTGATTTTTTTCACAGACTCTCCGTAAATCGCGTGATATAATAACTGAAAGTAAAAATTGCGCCCGAAGAGTGTCGGTGAAAATTATTGAAAGTAGTTTTTCTACGCGTATTGCATTTGTGATTGATGGATATTAAAATAAATGGAAAATAATACAAACCTGAGTTTTAAATTAATAATTCCATACAAAGCATTAAAATTATTTTTTTATCGTACCGTAGCGTAAAGTTCATACTTTTTCCCCGCTGAACTGTGAAAAAAGTACCACAATGATTCCCAGCTCTTAATTTATTCCCGGCGTCAGACGCACGAGCCAGTCTCCTTAACGACAGCCGTAAACAACCGATATTTACTGCAGCCCAACCATCTAATTATTTGCAACTAATGTAAAATTATCAATATTTGTACAAGTAACTTTACGCTAGGGTATGATAAAAAGTTGTATGTAATGCACCAAAAGAGAATAATAAGGGTTCCGCGCGCCTGTCGTGTAACTTACACGCGGGCGCGAATAGCCCAATTATTCCTTTGGCCCATAACCTACTATTTTCCATGGAAAGTACGGTTTTAACTTATTATTTCGATGAAGCAAGACTAAATAGAAGCTAATGCAAACTAAGTTGTATGCCTTTCTAATATTGAAAATAATTAGTGTGCGTTAATATTTTGGCCAATGCATGTCATGTTATTTCGCAGTGTATGCTTCAGTCTAAAGCCAAGGAATTAACTTAGAGAAACGCGAGGAGGGAGATTTAAGTGTTTATAAAAGCACTTTATCCGCCTATATTCCATTTAAACAATCTCTTCCTTGCACAAGCAAGGAGGGTTTCCGCTGAAGATGGAGTCCATTCATTGAAATTAGGCTCTTTTAGGATGTAAAATATTATTTTTTCAATTTTCATTTTCCCCAAAGTTGTGATAAAAGTATCGCTCTTCTTCGTGACTATAGTAACATCCGTGTAGGAGAAACTGAGATTGATTTTTATTGTAATGAAATAGCGGTTCGAAATTATTGAATTTTTGTGAAACTTCATTCAGTGAAACAATGTTCGGATTTCGTCCATAAATTTCGAGGACTAGAGTAGGTAACCCAATCAGGATATAATCCCATCCCGAGGATTGGCCCGCCTACTTTCCCGCAAGCATTTCCTCGACCACGTGACCCGTGTTGGTTCGACGACTGGGGCTCAACGTCACCCTTGCGTCGGCGAATTCATCAGCATAGTACATATTCCATGCCCCGCTCTCAAGGGTCGGCCGTCGGCAAAGCTGCCGTGAGCCATTCGATCAGCACAGAATTTGATTCCACTTCAGGGACCATTTCAGGGAGTGTCTCAGCACCCTCTCGTGGTGGTTTCCTGGGCCTTGAGGACCGAGGGCAAGAGGCCTTGATTGGAAGAGGACGCAAGAGTTGCCCAGAACAGGCGGCATGTGGAAAATAATCCACCAGCAAAGTAAATAAATATCGTTCAAATGCGCACAATGTAGGGACCAGGTGGGCGGTGTGAATATTTTGGTTTTACACGCCGTGTGCTCCGTGATCGAGAGGAGTGCCCGGAGAACACCCAAAAGTGACAAAATTTCAAAACTTTAAGTGTAGTCTTTTCTTTATCCGATCACAAAAATATTTTATAAAACTCATTTTTTAACCATTCTTACTGGACTAATTGAGGGAGTCTCATTGAAGAAATTCGGCTTTTTTAAAATGCCAGATACATTGCTCCTCCTCTCTATACTGACCCTCCCAGTGAAGTAGGTAGTTTCCCCATAACATCACTATGGATTAAGTCCAAAGGAGCCCGACTATTTCCATCACTAACCTGGGGAAAACCTAGCTTTGTCATTTTTCCTTTAATACATGTCTCAGATTTTTCTGGTAGCTTCCCCTTAACTCCTAGAGCAGGGATTTTTTGCTACCCCTCCACATGCAAATGGCCCATACGCTTGTGCCAAATTTCGACACCGCAAGATAAAGCATAAGAATTTACTTGTTCGCCTACATTGTCACAATTTGCTTCTGTAATAGCTTCTGCTGCAACAACATCATCTGTTTTACCATCAACAGTCTCCGAAACGAAACATCCATCACATTAAAATGCTGTAAATAAAATTTCATTATCATTCCACAAATCCTTACCAATGGCACAATCTGCAGTGATTTCTGTGAGGATACCTTTCTTGGCTAAACAGTGCCAAGACAAAAGATTATAATTAAAAGGAGGAACATACAATACATCAGAAACACTTAAAGTAAATCCACCACAGTTATCATTAATTTTAATCCCAACTTGTCCTTGCCCTTCTACTTCTGCTGACCCGGTACCCACTAATACCTTCCCCTGACATTTTACAAAGCCAATCATCCAATCCTTACGATAGGTGATGTGTCTAGATGCTGCTGAGTCAATTAACCAATGACTTTTACCAGTTGTTTGGGATGCTAACCCTATCCCTTTTGTACTTACACATACCCTGTATTTTTTCCCTTCTGAATTCCCTACTTTAGGAGGCTCTGATATGTTTTGATTGACTTGAATCCCTTGAACACTACAGTTCTTAGCCCAATGCCCTAAGACTCCACTATTAAAACATTGAATTTTGTTACAAAATTTTGCAACGTGTCCAGGTTCTTTGCAGTGGTAACATCTTCTGAAGTCTCCTCCCGGACTCTGGGTTGGCACCATCTTGCTCGTGTATTTGGTGTCTCTGAAGGCTTTCTGCAACTCCATCCTCCCCTTGCAATGTTCGTCTTTGGTGTCTCCGAAGGCTTTCTGCAACTCCATCCTCCCCTTGCGACGTTCATGCTGCGGTTGCTGACTGGCAGTGAAGGCCAAGCAGTTTTTCCTCTTGATATCGGCTTCTTCCCGTAAAAGTCGTCTCTTCACCACTTCTGTTGTTATCTCATCTTCTCGACCAAGAAATTCAATGATGACGTCATACTGCGAGGGCAAACCAACCAAAAATAGACCGGCAAGCTGAGTATCATTGAATTGGAGGTTATTTCCACTTCTTTCGATCTTCCTGTTTAATGCTTGGATCTTGGTCATGTACTCCGCCATAGATATATCCTCGGTCTTTTCAATATTGACCATTTCCTTCAGTAATCTTACCGTCTGGACAAGGGTGTACGAGTTATGAATTCTATCCAAAATATCACAAGCCGTCTTCGATCTTGTGCATTCCCCGATATCTTCAACATGAGCGTTTGATACATGTTTCAGTAAAAAGGCGAGTGCCTTTCGATTAACGCGTTCGTTTTCAAGGTTCGTTTTGTCCCCGAAGTCGGGATCAATTGCATTCCAGCAATTTCGTTCGATTAGCTCGGAATTCGATCTCCGTGACCAAACATAGTAATTGTCGTTTCCCAATTTTTGAATGTAGGATTCCGTTTCCATTGTGATGATTTATTCTATTGTCAATCGTCCGTGACCGCAATGATGATTTCTTCTATTCTCAATCGTCCATTACCGCAATGATGATTTTTTTCTATTCTCAATCGTCCGTTACAGCAATGATGATTTTTTTCTATTCTCAATCGTCCGTTACCGCAATGATGATTTCTTCTATTCAAGTATTGGAGACCAAGATAACAGTCGGGTGATGAAATATAATACAAAGTGTCACTTGGCTAATCATTGCGGTAACGGACGGTTGAGAATAATCAGTGAGATCAGGTTGGGTTAATCAGTGAGACACAAATGCAATAAAAATATGTCTAACTCCTTCAAATAACAATGACTATTCCATCATCGTGCTAGCTTTAAATATTAGGCAAGAATAACAGCCGTGTATTTTCTTTTAAGAATTATATAGAAACATAACTGATGGCGAAGCTACCAAGACCGAAATCAGGATGGCGAGTTAGCTGATCAATTGCTCCTCGACTATTTCCCTCGTTCTATTGGTTGTTCTTTGATTCGCATGCAGTGTCATTTTGGAGTCTCTGCGTCTCTGTGCTTCGTAAATATTACTCTCCAGTAATATTAGTAAACTCCATTTTTCATACCAGCGTACTATCTCGTCTATATTTCTTTGGGCGTAATCCACAGCTAGTTTCGTCTTTTTACTCCGCGACAAAATTGCCGCCTCATCAGTGTATAAAAATACTTTGGTGTGGCAGTCATCTTTGTCTCTCGGGAAGTCAGTAGTGAACAGGTTTAAAATTAGTGGGCCATATATGGATCCTTGTGGCACTCCAGCAGTTCTCACGTTGTCATTACTTTTTTCCTCTACCCATTTCACAAAGAATGCCCTTCCTTTTAAATACGAGTTCGTCCATCTAACCATCCATTTCGGTATACCAACTACGTCCATTTGAAAAATTATGCCGTTATGCCATACCTTGTCAAATGCCTTGGATACGTCCATAAAAACTCTCACTGCCGTCTCCTTCCTGTTGAATGCGTCAGAGATGAAATCAACTACACTATGAATTTGCTGCATCGTGGAGTTCAGTTTTTTAAATCCATACTGATCCTCCGGCAATATGTCGTTAGTTTCTACGTATTCTGAAATGAACGGCAACACCGCCCTTTTTTCCATACTTTAGGAAAGCACCCTGTTTGCATTGATTTATTCACTATTTCTAGTATATACTCCCCCGCTTCAACGGGGATTTTTTAATTACCTCATTTAATATTTCATCCTCCCCCGGTGATTTTCTATTTGGCAGATTCTTAATTATATTTGTAATTTGTGCTAATGTCATTTTTGGTATTTCCTATTCTCTAATTGCATGCTCCCACGTGTCTTTGTCTATTTCTATTTTTGGATTTAATAAGCTCGCCTTGTTTACTGTGAACACCTTTTCCAAGTTTTCGGCCACTATATTAGCTTTATCCTTAGGCCGATAAAACCTTTCGTCTCCGCTCACTATCGCAGGGTCACGAGGTGGTTCTTTCTTCATGGATCTCGCAAGCTTCCACAGTGAGCCTTCATTAGTATTCATCGACGCGAGTTGGTCATTCCACCTTTCCTTCCTTATTATTTTAACTGATCTTTTAATTTCTTTATTAAGCTCTTTAACCTTATTTTTGGTAGTCGATGTTCCAATTAGTTTATATTTCTTCCGTAAGTAGTTTCGCTCTTTAATTTTTTCCTTCATCTCGTCGTCTAACTTTATTTCATCTGCCGATATTTTCTTTTTCTTAGGAATGGCCAATTGCATGCCCCTTTTTATTGCCTTTACTATTATTTCTGCCATTTCGTTTATGCTTTCGTTATTCTTGGGAGAGTTTTTACTGTTTAGTATGGAGCTGCCTACTGTTTGTCTTAATAGATCCCAGTCGGCAAAGCCATCAACGGCAAGATCGTTTCCGTTGATCTGGTATCAATATGGGTAATACTCCAATATATATCAAGACAGGATAGTGATCACTACTTACAGTTAGTTCAGTAATGGTATTGACCTGCATTCCGAGTCCCTTTGCCACTGCCAGGTCAATTACACTGTTTCCACACATACGCGTCGGCTCGTTCGGTGCTAATATCTTCAATCTATTGACGTTCGTCCAGTTTTAAAATTTGCGTCCATTGGCATTTTAGCTCGGGCAATTCCAGTGTACGTGTTTCGCATCAAACTCTCCACCCACAATCATTGCCAGTGCATCGTCATCCATTAATTGGTTAAATTCAGTCTCTTGGAATTTAGCACGTGGAGGCAGATAGCAGGAGAAAATATTTTCTCCTATCTCCATCTCTATTTTCATCCCGACTGCCTCCAGGTTTGCCATTATTTTCAATTGAATGTCGTCTTTCGAGATACTATTATCTTTCGTCAATATAGCCACTCCGCCACTGGCCTTTTTTCCATTATCCCTTTTTCTGTCTTTCATCGTGACCTTGTATCCCGGCACTTCCCATGCTTTTTCTTCCCTCAAGTGTGTCTCTGATATGAGGTATACGTCTACGGAGTGTTTATTCAGAAAATGTACAAGCTCTGGCGTCTTATTTTTTTACGTTGCCATTTGCGTTCCAAAGCGACTTGACCAAGGATTTTTTTGTTAGCTTTATCCATCATGAACGGTAGATTTAAAAAAATACCCGTAATTTGAGACATCATTTGCTGGAACATTTGCATCTGTTGTCTCATCATATCTCCTAAAATTTTGATGGCGTTCAGTATATCATTCATTCCACCATTAAACCCAGTTCTATCTCTATTCTCCTGCGAAGTGTTTGCGGAGTCATGCCTTTGCGAGTTGCTACCGACTTTTCCAATCTCCTCATTTTCATTTTCTCGCTGAGTATTGGTTTGCCTGTCGCTGTTGTCTTTTTGCCGGTCGTCCTTTGACCCAACACTAGCCGTTTCCCTTTTCTTTCTGTCTCATTGTCCAGACGTTTGTTTTCGGTGAAGGGGCCGGGCGAGTATTCTCCATGTTTATATTTGGCACTTTTTTCTTTCTTTGGCTTCATTTTTTCTGCATTGCGTCCACATGTATTTTGAATGTCTCGCAATCCGCGGAGTTCGCTTCGTGAGGGCCTCCGCAATTGCAGCATTTTGCCGGGTCTTCTCGTGGACAGTTTAGTCCCTTATGTTCCTCTACGCATCTGTAACACCTTGCTAATGCTTGGCAGTACCTCGATCCGTGTCCATATCTGTTGTATCTATAGCAGCGCTGTGGTCTCTTGTACTCATACTCAGTTATTTTTATTGATTGACTGCATATGTATTTTGTTCTTTCGATATTTTTTGGATCGAAATCGTTGCCTCTTCGAACAGCTATGACGTAATTGTCCTTTCTGTTTCTCGATATTGTTTTAACCGCAACGCACGGGATTTTTGTGTCAACCAGTTCTTCCCTAATAAATTCATATTCAATTCCTTCATCCATTCCGTGAATTACATATTTCACTATTTCGTCTCCTTTCGCCGGCCATGTGTTGTTTTGCGCCTCAATCTCGTTGAAGAATTTCTCGATTGTCACATAGTCCTCTTTGTTTTTCAATTGCAGTCTCAAGCCTTCCAATGTTTTCTCTATCGTGAACGATTTGTCCTTCACCATGCCTCTCATTTTTTAAATCAGTGCTGTAATATTTAGAATGTTATATATTATGATGGACGGCGGCCACTGCGATCTAGATGTCTAGGATTTCGTAAGTCCATTCGTCATTTATTTCGTGGCGTCTTCTTGATCTGTGACGTCAATAAGAGGGGCAAAGGAGTTTTTTGTTTCAATTGTCTTACCTTGCGGTGAGAAATTCAGCCTCCTTTTTTTCTCGTCTCGTCTGTTCTATGGTCTCGAAGAGGGATGCAATTTCTTTCTTCTCTTCGTCGTTCTCTCGTCTTTCTACCATCATAACATTACTGGCAGTCTCCTCTCCTCCCGTACTGCATGTCCCTTGGATATTACTAAGGTCGACAAAAAAAGAATGCCTCGGCAGGGCGTTCCCCATGTTTTCCCTGTTGTCTTCAACTTGTGCCGTCCTCTTTTGGGCCTTCCCGTCGTTGCCAATATTATATAAATGTGTTGGATATTTATTGGTAATTCTGCACGTCTTGTGTTATTTACTTTCCCTTTCAGTCGTGGATCATGCCGCTTCATATACACATTTTTCTTCGCTGGCGGTGGTGAGTGGAGCAGAGCCATTATTTGAGAGGGAGCCTTCCCTACTCTCTGTACCTATTAGGGGACCGTGAGGGGCCTCCGTGGGCAATCCCACCGATCCGTCTGACAAGCGGAACGGGTACAGTGGGCCTTACCCAGACCCCTCCCTATCCTACCACCTATTCCCTACAGAGGATCGTCCACTTCCCCTGGAAACGCTTTCCACCCCAGCGCGGGAAGCCCTCTTCCAGGTTTGCCGGACGAGACAGCACAGAGGAATGACCCGATTTGCCAGGCGACACACGGGAGTGAGAACGAGGATCTTAGTTAGCCTCACCCCCCCGTTACCCCCTGTAACACGTTTCTCAAATAGGCTCCTCTCTCTATAATTCTCCACAACATTAAAATGTCCCATCAATCGCCACAGCACAATGCAGGGCCAGGCCCACACTGGCAAGAGCAGCAGCAGGCAGGAAGTTGCAGGAAGCAGCATTCAGACTCAACGACGAACACGATGACACAGGATGCCTAAATGAAGAATGATCATGATAATGGCATTAGAATACACAATTAGCTACATTAATATGCGAAATCCACGTTCAAAAAATTAATCGCTTGATCTGCGGTTTTATACGGGATCCCTCAAGTTCCCTATACAGTCACTAATGATGTCAGGCTCGAATTTTAACGCATACCTATCATCGCAAAGTATTAGGGGATAGAATTTTCCAGGTGCGATGTATTTATGCGCAAACTAACACTAACTTATGGTTTCATTTTATATAGTAATAATAATAATATTTTCTATATAGGTAACAGTTTTTCGCTAATAACTACCTATTTATTATACATCTTTAGACAACATACACAACCATGCCCTGGAAGGTGAAAAATCCTCCCCAGGCGGGACTCGAACCCGCGACCTTTGAGTTGGAAGGCGAGAACGTTACCCCGCTATCACCGAGGCCGGCTTGTTTGAGAGTTTTGAGAGTTGAATGGCTTGAATGAGAGTTTTCATTAGCTTTCCAGAGTATCCAGCCTCGTTTCTAGTTATTTCGCTATGTTTGGAACTGTACGACTGCGATTCTTTGATTTTCAATATTTTATCATACATAAACAAGGTGCTGTACTCACTTCAAATATCTTCGGATTAACCTAGCTCGATACTATGTTATTCCAACATTGGAATAACTTGAAAAAAATTTCGATCCACTAAATGATAAACTTCAGCCTGCACTCAATTAGTGTTTAACTGTGGAAATTGGAATTTCCTTGTTGCCATAAAAATAATATGATGCCATTTATTTCACTTTTCTTGTCTCTTAAATGTCTCTTTCAATCTACTCAATTAGTGAGTTTACTCTATTAGTAACGGTCTTCGCATAGAGGCAACACCCTTTTGGCCCTTCCAATCATTCCTGAGAGAGCAATAAACATTCCCAAACAAAGGAAGTCCCTTCCATCCCCTTGGCCGACGAATTCGACGGGGGTTTAAACAAATGTTTTTTTAAACATTTTATTCATAAAAATAGTAACGAGCAAGTAGTATGCATTCGATTGAGATTTACATGATGAATGTCTGCTAGATGTATCCACCAAAAGACTGAATTCCACAGTCCTCGCATTCTTACAACGGAACTATTGGACATCAAAATAAACAGCAAAAATAAAAGGAAAACCTATGGCGAATAAAATCAAAATTTTCAGTAGGAAAAAGCCATTATATCAAAAGGATCACTGACAACATTCATTCATTCGTTACAGTAATCTACCGGTTAGAGGTAGGTTGTGATGAAAGTCGGAGAATATCCAACGAACTCTTACAGGTGTCGTGCACTTTCTACCTCTAGTATTTCTTTCTTCATCTCAGTGTAAGTCCTACCTTTCTTCATCCCATCCATAAAACCGATTCTCTTCCTTCCCCTTCCCCGCTTACCCAACATCCTACCCTCTATCACGGCCTTCAGCAAACCATCGCCTCTCTTTACCCCTTCCAGCCACCTACCCTGTCTTCCCCTAATCTCATCTATAAGTTTCCTCTCCTCGCCCACCATGTCAAGCACTTCCTCATTTGTCTTTCTTTCCGTCCAACGCACCTTCTCCATCCTCCTCCACACCCACATCTCGAAAGCCTTCAACCTATTTTCGTCTTCCTTTCTCAAGGTCCACGTTTCTGCCCCATACAACGCCACACTCCATATTAAGCTCTTCACTAGCCTCTTTTTTACATCCTTACTTAAGGTCCCCGTCATCAGCTCCCTTCTATTATTTAACGCTTCCTTCGCTAGCACTATTCTCCTCCTAATGCATTTGCTACTATTTACTGTTTCTTCTAGCATACTACCCAAGTAATTAAACTGTTCTACTTGCTAAACTCCGTTGTCTCAGGCGTAACTTTGTGGAATTTGCTTAGCATATTGAATGAAAAGCCGTAACTTTGTGATTCCACCTATATTTATTGCAAATGACCCGGGTTTCGACGTAGCACGTCATCACCTGATGATGACGTGCTACGTCGAAACCCGGGTCGTTTGCAATAAATATATGTGGAATCACAAAGTTACGGCTTTTCATTCAATGTTCTACTTGCTCCAGTTTGTGACTTCAATAAGCAATTAAAAATTATTTCCAGGGAACCATATCTAAAATTAGTGATGGGTCAAGTCCAAAATTAATTAAATACGAATCCCTTTTGTTTATCGAATCTCAAATACCGAATCTGGAATCTAAATAAAGTAATTTAACTGAATCCAGGAGGTCGAGATCTGGCCCAGCAAGGCAATTCCGAAGCGCGTTGTCTTCCCAGCGGAAAAAAATGTATTCGTCTTTCACGTCCCTCTGTCGTTCACCGTGAATTGATCACTCTAATGATGTCCCTCCCATTCTATGTGCTATTCTGCACGAGGAAGGGGAGTGTAGCCCTTCCCCTTAAACGGCTACCCCCTGAGCACCTTCGTATACTTCCCCGATTTCGCCGCCAGAGTCTCTCTCAGTCAGGGGAGTTTTAATCAATTCTATTTTTTCTAGTAACTTGTTAAGCAATCGGCGTAATATTATTTTATAAATGGAAATTTTATTTCAAAACAATGCAATATGTCCGCCAGGTTTTAAAATCAGCAATAAACTACAAATTCAGCCAATATTAACCATTTTGTAAGTCTTATATAAGATTATTTTAAAATTTAAAGCCACGCGGACAATTTTAGCACTAATCCAAACCATATATTGAAATTTTTATACTAAAATCTCATTTCTTCGCGCCACAGGAAGTTAAGCCATTTTTAGGGCAATCGTGTTTCGCCTTAAGTCGGGTACGCGCGTGGGAGGTGCGAGGTGCACATGTCTAATGTCCGTGTCACGGGGGTGTCGGGGTCGGCGCGCGGCGCTGTTTGTGCCTGCATGCAGGTGCTGCCCTCTATGCGTAAATGCCTCCTGCCGTCCAATTCTCACCACATCCTATCATTTCCCCAACCCCTCTTCCTCCCCTCCCCCCCCCCCATGGGAAGGGGAGAAGCCACCCGCTTCTCCTTCCACCCCCACCCCCTTCCACTCTGCCTCCTCGGAGGAGTTTAGAGGAGGGGCAGGAAGGGAGAAGAAGGAGAATGTGATGACAACTCCCATAAAAGGAAAACGTGATCGGAGTGCTCAAAACTTCGCAAAAGGACGACTGGAGTCGAGGGTGGAGAGTGGGAGGGATGGGGAAGGCCTCACGGGAGGGATGGAGGAGGGAGGGAGGGGGTGGGAGGAGGAGGTACAATATGGGGGAGAGGGAGGGAGCCGCCCCCCTAGAGCGAAGGATGAATGAATCGACGAAGGTCGCCCTTCCTCTTCTTCTCCCCTTTTGTCGGGTAATTACAATCATTTGGTATTTACGCCTTGCTCTTAAGTTGAGGAGGGGATGCGGATATTCCCAAAATGAGATTCCGCTCCTTCGGAAAATGAAAAAAGGCCGACCGAACGACAAGGAGTGTGTGTGTGTGTCGCTTCAAAATAAACGCAGGCGACGTGTCGCTCGGCAACGCCACCCAAGCGCCCCCCCCCCCCCCCCCCCCCACCCTCTCTTTCTCTCTTAACTCATCTCGTCAATTTGATCGAGGGTGAGGGGTTTGGAATTAGATCGAGCCTTTTTCCTTTCTTCGTGAACTTCGAACTCGTCTGCATTCGTGCGATGCTTCATCGTTGGCTCGGTATGCGACTCTGCGCTGCTATGGCACACAGTGGGCTGATATCGAAATATAGGAAAAGTCTTTAAGTGGTGAAAGATCTGATGTTTTCCCAGTGAATCTGTTGGGTTATGGTTTCTCTGGTTTCCGACCGGGTGAGATGGTCCATTGTCTCCAACGTTTTGAGGTCCGGAGTGGCGGCCCTCGTCATCGGGGATCCTGAAGCTGCTCAGCATCATCCCTAATGACGAGGGTCGTGTCGGACCTCGAAACGTCGGAAATGGACCATCTCACCCGGTTGGAAACCCGAGAAACCATATTCAAGTCTTGAGTGATGTTTTTCGAATCGCAGATGGATATGCAAAATTTCCTTGAGAAAGAAACAGAGAATTTTGGGTAATTATGACTAATTTAAGGCATAAAATATATTTGAATCATAAATGTCGAAAAGGACTAATCTCGGAATTTTTTTTAAATTGTTATTTTTTCACTTTTTACGTATTTTCGAGTACAGAGATATTTTATGAGCGAGAAGTGCTCTTATGTGATTTTCTTAAAGCTTTTAGCAGGAGTTTCAGAAAAAACCGCGCTCTTTTTTCAAATGGTTTGACAGAAATATAGTGTTTGCCTCGTGAACGTTTTCAAAAATCCGAGATAAGCCCTTTTCGAAATGCATGATTAATTTTTTTTACATTAAACGTATTTGACTTTAATAAAAATTCATTTTACGCTATACGGATGTTTTTTATGTATTTTCTTAACCCAAATGAATTCCCTGGGCTTTCAAGCAAGTCTCTTGTTTTGTGCTGGTAATATAGATTGTGGTTTCAGTAGAATTAGTCGCTTGAAGGATATCAATGGATCGAGGGAGAGGAGCAGCCTGATGAACAAATCAGTCATCGTATCTGTCCTAGAAAACAGACGCAAAATTTTACATATTCTCAATTACTGGGAGGCGATAATTAAAGTTTATAAGAAAATAGTTTCAGGTTTGACTTTGTGGAACTCTTTCATAATTACAGAAAGTAGAAAGTAAATCGTATTTACTTTCTTCGAATCGAAAGTATCAATTAAACAGTGTGAATAAATACGATTCACTTTCTTCTTTCTGTAATTAAAGTTTTTGTCACGATGCTTTGTTAATGGTGAGTTTGGCAAGTCACCTTGAGCAATTTATTGTGTTATGCTCCCTCCTATAATATCTTATATTTTTATGTGTGTGTGTGTGTGTGTGTGCTTCCTCGGAAAGTTGTGTGCTTCTCTTGTGCTTCCTCGGAAAGTTGTCCGATAGGTAACGTAGCAACTGAGGTTATTTTCCAGCCATGTATCAACACTTTAATGAACAGACCTAGGCAGTTTCTACCATCCGTATAGTGATACAAGAAGGTATGCTATGTCCTTACAATACACTCCAGTTGTGTTAAAAATATAAAAAGGTATTTAAAAACATTTATGAGTAAAATCAATTTACGTTAGATTTTTCCAGTTGCCAAGACAAACTTGATACAACTTCCGGAAGGGATGCTATCACAGGTTATTGTATTTCTACTATTAGTTGACAAGTATGGTTCAGTAAAGCCGGAAGTTTTACTTCTGTTGTAGTATCTGTAGCTGTCACTACCTTTGGATTGCAGTTTGATTTGGCCTCCTCCATCAACTCGACGATACGGCTGTCTCCAGATTAAACAAATGACTGAATTTTGCCGTAGTCCCACTAGTCATACTGAAAGAAGGCATAGTATCAGCCCTGGAAACTGCCTTATGAAAACTCCCCAAGAACAACGCAGATGAAATTAGGGAAGACGTGACACGGGTGCTACGCAATGCTAAACCTAGGCCCAACAATACCGCGGCTGAGAGGCATGCACTGAAGGAGCTCCAGAGAAACGACAAGTTGATCAGTCTGCCGGCAGATAAGGGCAACAGCACTGTTGTGTTACCAAATGAAGACTAGAAGGCCAAAATAGCAAACCTTTATCACTGGAGACACGGATAGGGACCTTAAAACAGACCCAACCGGGAGGATTGAGCGGGACGCATAAAATCAAACGGTCCTCAATCCCAGCAATGGATCAACAGGGACTTCTTCCATCGGCCGCCAAGGCTGTCCGGACCGCCCAATGTCCACAAGGAGGTGACACCACTAAGACCGATCGTGAGCACCATCGGCGCTCCCACCTTACAGGCTGGCCCGAGACCTCGCGAAGACGCTCACCCCATTCTCTGGTCGCACCACGTCGAGAATTCCGCCGCCTACATCGTAGATGTTTTTAAAAAGACGAAAGTAGGGAAAGAGAAGCTCCTCGCGAGTTTCGACGTTGTATCACTATTTAAGAACGTCCCCATTAGAGATTCAACTGAGGTTTAACGCAAGGTCTTACAAATGAAGGCCTGCCAAAAGATTTCCCGGGGGTCGTAGAATTCTGCCTTCTGAATTCATATTTTCTGTGGGATGGGAAGTTCTACGAGTAAGCGGAAGGATAAGTTATGGGATCCCAACTCTAACCTGTCGTGGCAAACCTCTAGAAGGAGGACTTTGAGCAAAAGGCTCTCCGAAAATCCGCCAAGAAGCCTTCCCTATGGCTGAGATACGTGGACGATACATTCACCATTGGCCCCATGGAAAGTCGTAACTGGATACATTCCTTCACCACCTGAATGCCCAACACTCCATTATCAAATTCACTTGGAAATTAAAGAATATGGTCAGCTGCCCTTACTGGAAGTCTTAGTGAGCAAGTCGGAGGACGGTAGCCTTGGGCACTAGGTCTACAGGAAGAAGACTCTCGCAGACCTCCACGCTTCTTCCCACCACCATGCCATACAGAGGAATGGGTCGATTAATACGCTGATTCATCGGGCCATCACCATCTCCGACAAGAATTCGGCACAGAAGGAGAAATACCACCATGTTGGAACTCTTCAACGCAATGGATACTGGAGAGAACTGGTCATGAAAAGGGCCTTCTGGAGAGACAACCACTACGTTTACCAATCGATCTCAGATCGTTGTGAGTTCAGACCGATCTGAAAGTTCAGCAGCGAGCTGACTCAGATCGCCTGGTACCATCGCCTGGTTACCAACACGGTCTGAAAATATCGATATTGATCTATCGAATTCAGTAGTTTGAATTATTTTGAGATTTCTTGCGTATTTCAGCCGCACAATTCTCTCCTTTCCCTTCTTACAACAAGTCACGCCGTAAATTATATCAATTATATTTTGTTTACCATCGGCAACCAAAATAAGAACGATGAGCGCCACGCTCCGAACTCTTCGGATCGTTCTGAGATCTCAGACCGGTTAGTGAAAGCGGGCTGACTCGGCTCGCTTCTCAGATCGATCTGGCCAGCCCGCTCCGTTTACCATACCGAGCTGAGCCGGTCAGATCGATCTGAGATCGATTGGTAAACGTAGCGATAACGGGGGAAAGAAGTGACAGTCGTTGCAATATGTTTGAAAATGTCGCCCCAACGAAAAAAATCAAGTATGAGTTAGTCATACTAAAAGTCGATGTTCACTTTTTTTTATTTTCGAGGAATAGTCCGTCACGAATTCGTGCCACATCGTCAGACTGCTGGCAAATAGTCTTAAAAGTTCCTAAGCGCTTGAAAGAAGACAGACCCGAGCTGTAGGAAATCAAGAGCTGGGTCCTGCATCATGGCTACGCACCAAATGACTCCTCTCAGCATGCCGGTGAATACTTTACCGCTGAAGAAGTGATTGTCCTTCCCGACCCTCCGTACTCTTCAGAAATGGCTTCCGCTGACTTTTTTGCTATTCCCAAAGTTGATAGCGCTCAGAAAGGACATCGTTTTCAAAGTGTTGATGAGATTAAACAGAAAACGCAGAAACAGCAGCGAACCATCTCATGCAAAGAGTTCCAGGCATCGTTTACTGAACAGAAGGTAAAACAATGGGAGCTGTGTGATTCTCGCATGAGAAAGTATTTTCGAGGGGGAAGAATTTTATAATATTATTATGGCAATAACGTTTGTATGACGAAAATCTGGTTTCTTTTTTAGCAAACCTCGTATAGTGGAAAGAGGATAGATCAGAAAGTAGAAATAATTCGAGTCATGGACATTGACTGAAAGTCCTTTGAAGTGAAATAGTCAATAAAAGGCAAAAATCAAATTGGTGGAATCAGCTTTTAGGTAAGATTTTACAAAAGTTATATGTATTTTGCAGATAGTAATTATATAATTTATTTAAAGCTTAAAGTTATGCAATTGTTAATAATCGTATGATTTACATAATAAAATTCCTTAGATGCGTTCTTTATGTTTATGAAATGATATTAGAGGTACAAATTCGTCCATCAAAATGTTAGTTGGCATTTCGCCTCATTATTTACAGTCTCGAATGATTCTTTCGCCCTGCAAGGGAGGAATTCTGCCCCGAGGATAGTTAAATGACCTCCAGAACTACTTTTAAGGAAGTACTGAAAAATTTACCGTGGCTTGGGTGCTTGATATCATGGTATTTACAAATGTAGGTAGACAAAACTTTAAAAATTTATTTTTTGGATCCGAAACAGAGTCTCAAAATATTGTTAAAATGCTGACCAAGTAATTTGTGCTTACCTTTCCCTTTCGGGTTGATATATTTTGGTTTGGTTACATACACTCTCTCATACTTTGTATTCGAAAAATAAACCTTTTTGAAATTATTCTTTTTATAAAGAGGAAGTTATTTAAAGTTAGTAAGATGTCCAACCGTAAGAGTGGAATATCTTTTTCAACCATTTGCTTAAAACTTTTATCTCAGCGCGAAGTTACGGCCGTATTTTCCACTCCAGTCACCCTTCGCATTCGGTTGCTGGTGCCGGAGTGCTCTGCGGGACGTTGGAGAGGGGAGGGAGGAAGGGGACCCCATACTCTCTTTCCGGTGGCTGGTGGTGATATATATGCATGGCCGGTTTGGCGCCCCTTAAACTGGGACCCGTCCACTGAAAGGGCCACCCCGGGGATCGCGGCACTGGGGGGGGGGGAAAGGGCGCGGGCCAGGGGTTCTCACGTGCGGCCCTTCGGAGAGATAAGGTACGGTGCCACCCCTGAATTGGCAAAGTTGGTCGTCCGAGATTGTTCAGACTGGAGGAGATGGGGCAGCCGAACGTTGCTGGCCCCGTCTACCTTTTTGCAACTCCCGGCCGTGCCCATGAAGGGAAGGAGTGATTCCATGGCCGTGCCGAGCCTTCCAGTTCGACTCCTCTTTCAGCGTGCTCCGAGCGGCGGTACATTCAGTGGACGAGCTGCGGTGATCGCAGAGACTAATCTCGTCGTCATAAAGTCGTTATCTTTAATTTTTTTGTTCTCTTCCTACTATTTTTCCCCTTTATCATTTGCAGTTGGCCTTAATGTGAGTCATATTTTGGCATAAGTGGTCCCAAAATTACGTGGAATATTTCTAATTACATTCGCGAGAGAAATAAGTTTGATAATGTGAAGACGTAGCATACAACCCTGTCCGATCTTTAGAGTAACCGGATGGAATGTGACTGAGTAGGGATGGTATTTATTCTGTGGATATTTTTATTCTATTTTATCGCATGCAACACATCAGTTACTGTAGAAAAAAAAACAAATGAGAATCGAAAACCTCGGGTTTTGGTGTAAAAAAATAACTTCACACCTCAACTACTAATTTTCGGAGACTTATTTTTAGGAGGAATTTGATTTGAAAATCCAAGTCTTCATGCCAACTAGTATAAAGTTCTTTATCTTAAATACAGAACTTTAAACGAGTAGGAATTGGAACGACCCCGGTCAGAAAGCGCATCCCACTCAATAATGCCACTTGCTGAAATGTAAATGAAAGCACTCAAAGTCTTCCCTCCGATGCCTTACACACGTTCTGAGGATGGTATTTGTCGGCAATAACTGGTGGCTATAAAAATGATAAAAGTCGCTTTATGGTGCAAACAATTTGCATACCTTATATTTATTGCCGCCGTGCATTTTCTGCTCTGTATAGATTGCCGTCTACGACGATTGCTGTCTATATATTATCTTCGAAATCACTTCGTCACAAGTTGACTTCTAACGCTGAGGAAGGATCAACCGGTCCGAAACGTTCAGCAAGAACAAATTTTTCCTTGCCTTCTGTAAGTTTTTATTTTATATGTGTGGCCAAATGGCGAAAATCTCCATAATTCCCTAAAATAACTCGCTTTTTCTCTATCTTTCTCCTCTTGCATTAAAAATAATGTTTTCAATATCCTTCTCTCAATCTCTGTCCGGCCTTCTACTGCAATTCTCCGGCTCACAGCAAGTTCTCTCTACATGAACGGCCACGTAATCGTTCCTCCCTAAATTTCTCCCTCCACATCCCCACCCATGACTCCGCTCATAGCCTTACATTCGACAGTTGTTTCAAGTAGGTGTCCTTGCCTTCCACCCTCCCCCGGTCTCCCCACTTGAACTTAAGACGCTAGAGCAGGTTAGTATCTAGCTGCTTCAAGGTTTCTATTCCCTTGGACACAATTGAGCTCCTCCTTTCCCCATTTTTCCCCCTATTCCTTTCCCTCTTCCCCTTCCTTCCCACTCCCCCTGTCCTTAATTACCCCCTCTCTGTCTTTCACCTTCTTCCCATTTATCGAAGTTGCTGCCAGCCCTTCCTGACGAAGAACACGTGGTTGCTGGGGGAAAAGTTGGAAAATTTATGCGTTGAAAGTCTCCTTGTTTCAATGTTACCTTGATAATGACACATATGCGTTGAAATCAATCGAAATATCTTAAATGGAATAGTACCGAATAATATATTTCCAACATGATTAACGTAGCTAATTCCAGAAAATTCCATTCTCCTGCCTCAATTAGTAATAAACGTTGAGTAGGACCATCTGCTGCCACCGTTGCACAAGTTTGTGAGTGAGGCTATGTGGTGATGACTGTTCGTTATTATGCGAAACTAACAGTAGTGCATTAATTCCACAATTCCTGGGAAAAAGTGGAACATGTTGTCAGAACTGACATGGATCGCCGAAGACTGCCTAACAGCCCGTCAGCGCTCGATTTCGTCCGACCAGTAGTTGACGCTGCTGCTCTCTTTATCCAGCCTCCAGTCTCAGAAGTAATCCTTCACGCCAACGCCCCCGCCGTCTCTTGGACCTCATCCTCGTTCCATTCTACCGCCGTCCTCTTCGACGACATTCGCCTCGCAAGGGATTTCCGTCTCCGGTCCCGAAAGAAAGGCGTCTGCCGAGTCGCGAATGGGAATCCATCCGGGAAAGCAGTCAGCGCCTCTCGAGCCACTACACATCTGCATTCACCACTTCGACGGTGACAAGGCGGGCAGATTTTCTCGGGCGCAAACTCGTTCGTCGCCCAACCGTTCGCACGTGATGAACGCTGACGACGCGGAAAGCTGGAATCGTCTACGTTCCTCTTGTTCCTCCTATTGGGAGGAAATTCCTTTAGCGGGGATTTTCAAATAGCTAACCCTTCCATTCCAGCTTCCTGGGGACACTGCCGCGCTGTAGTTTATCACGAAAGTATGTGATTAAAATATCGTGCAATATGATTATTTTTATGAATACCTTAGCCTTACAAAGAGTTACTTGTTAGACAAAGAAGCAGTATTACCTATATGAGTTATTTTCACCCACTCTACTTCCTATCATCAGCGTCTGACTGCGCCATAGCCGTTAAAAATCAGGTAAGGTGCGACCTCCGTGGCAGTATGCCGCGGCTTTATTATCAAGACCGATCCAATCCTGAATCAGCAGGTGCACAGTCCATTACCAATTTAATTAAACCTCCTATCGATAGTACAAAACTTTTTCTTATTCCAGCTGCAGCATCAACTTGAATATACGCACGCAAATGTACCATGTACCTGTAGGAATCGGCTAGTTTCTTAACTTAAAAACTCAGATTACCATGGCGTAATTCATCAAGCTGTGACAAGTATTTCTGCAATCCAGACTGAACAATAATCTTCGAATTTATAATATCATGACATTTATCTACTTCAATTTCTTTCATAGCAGCCAGAAAGATCGTCGCATAAAGTAAACCTTCCTACTACCTTCACTGTTTATCCTCTGTATCCACAGAATATTTTGAATCCCGGAAAGAATATTATTTGTAGTGATTCTTGGTAAAGAATTTTACAATCGAGAGAATGACCAAGGGTTAGTACAGAGATCGCTAGGGTCTTGGGTTTATTTCCCAATGGGGATTG
Source organism: Pyrrhosoma nymphula (assembly GCA_963573305.1). NCBI lineage: Eukaryota > Metazoa > Arthropoda > Insecta > Odonata > Coenagrionidae > Pyrrhosoma > Pyrrhosoma nymphula. Next base: position 123,997,834 of record OY754331.1, on the reverse strand, counting down.
TTTAGCAGAATCCTGATTACTAATCGGATACCTTGTGGAGGGGATCTAAAGAAAAGTAATATGCACTTAGGATAATATTTTTTATGATTTCATCAGTGGGATGCCTTTTTTTTCGTTTTTCCTTATCACTGAACGGATAGCTCTGCAAAAGATTTCGTGATATGTGAGAATTCGTTCTGCTCTGTAATCGCTTGCTCCATCAATATCACCAAAATCTGTTATTCTTACAATTAGACAGGAGAATGGTTATTGCGTGATTACCTTGCCCAGGAGGTCAAGTATTAAAATCACCAAGTGAATGAAATTAGGGGGTGGAGACTGCTAATGATGACTGCTAATTATCGCATGAATAAGAACCTATGAAATTTTCTTTACAAATTCATGAAGACTTTGATTATTATAATCATTTAAGTATGTTCGTCTTTCCTTGATTTGTTAAAACAGCGGCCTTCCTTAGAAACAATTAAGTGTCCTTTTTCAGTGTTGGGATGGACCGGGCAAGGATTTCTGTGGGACGCCCAAGTTTCCCTCTCGCAAGCGGGGTCGCGATTAACGCTGAACTTCTTCCGCAGAAGTCGGATTGCAACGTCACGGCTTTTCCTATCCGGGCCTAGGGGCGGCGAAAGGAGTCGGTGTGCTGTCTCCCGCGGTCGATTGGTTTGGCGACCCCTTGCGGCGGTCCTCGGATCCCAGGGTGCTGCCCCCTCCGCCCGCCCCCACCCCAGCCCCCCTCGGTGACCCTTCGCCTGGCTAACTTCCTTCGCAATTCACCACGTGTCAGAGGGAGGCAGGCATGCACCACCGTCCTCCTGAGCCTGACCTCCACCCTTCGCTCCACCTCCCCTCTCCCGTAACTTTCTCGCAAACCCACCCGATGACCTCTCCCCCATAATTGCTCCGGCCTCCCTTTCGCTCTTCTTCACTTTTATTTCTTCTGATTAATTCAGCCATTTTTGCGGCAGGTTGACAATCGATACGTGCCGCAGCCAAACTGGGAGAGCGGCGATTACTTCTTCCAAACGAGTCAAGAAGTTCTTGAGCCTTCCTCTGGATTCTGGCGCGCCTCAATGCGCCCCCCTTAAGGCGTTAGTGTGAAACGCGCCATAATTTCTCATCGGCCACGATTCTACAAACTATTTGTTTGTCATACAGTGCCTTTCATTTGAAAACGTTAGTCCTCATTGAAGTTATAATAAAAATTAAAAATGGGAGTACTGAAACATATATTAAGGATTAAGCACTCGACAAGGTCGAGCTTTAGCATCAAGAAGAGAACGAAAGGCCTCAAGATGTAAGCGATTTGCTGCAAAAAAGGAAGAACTAAAGGAGACACCACTCAAAGTTTGCACGTCTCCGATCCTTTGTGCTTATCCATCTCTTTTTACTTATCTTGACTGCCTTATAAGGACCACGTATGATAACACAAGGCATTCATTTCGCTCACTTTCTTTCTCTTCGATAATTCTTCATCCTTTCGCTTTGCTTTCCCTTCCTCTCTTCCTTCTAGGAGTTATTTTCTTCCTTCTTCCAATAGCCCTTGAAGCTCCGTATCCATCTTCTAAATTTAGTTATCTCTTATTATGTCTTCCGCTATCCCCATCACTTCCATGTCTGTCTTTATCCCTTGGACCCACTGGTCGTCATTCTTACTCTTATAAACATGTCGTTAACTCGTGTTGTTAGTCTAATGTCGTCCATCGTCATCTCTTCTTGATCCTATCGGACCTTTTTTTCGTTTTCTTCATTAGTATTCAAGTCTTTATTATTGTTGTTCTTAAAGTCACATTTCTCTGTTTTAGTGCTATTAGGATTTTCCTGAAAGAACCTTGCTATCCTTCTTCTCTATCTCTTCCATTTCTCCTGATCTCATAAAGAACATGCACTCATTGGTGTAGAGACTTTCTGGCTTGATTACTGTATTGTAGTGTCTAGTGTTGATTTTAAAGGAGAATACTTTCTTATTGTAGGCATTCTTAGTCAGTTTCCGTTTTTCTTGCATTTTTGCTTATTTTTCTAGCCCGTTGATCTGAATTATTTCAACTAGATGCCTTAAGTTTTCAACTTGATAAATTCTTCCCCTTTCTTTTTTTAACACTTTAGGTGCGTTAACTTACTTGCGTAATAAATTGTTTACTTTACTTAACAATGTTGTTCATGAGTTTGGTCTTCTCAAAAGATATATGAAGTCCAAATTTCCCCGTGATCCAATTCAGAATGGTAGTTTGTTCACATCCTGTCTCTACATTTTCAGAGAAAATTGCACGGTCATCCGCAAAGGCCAAACAGTTTATTGAATTGAATTTCTGTCTTAATAGTGAATTGCTCCGAGATCTCTCCCAAGAATGTCACCTTGGACTTTGTATCTGTGAGAGTTGATTTCATTAAGCCGATTATCTTTGAAACAACTCAGAAAATCTTCTAGGATGTTAAATAGGGAAACTCGCGATAATGATTCATAGGATTCTTGAAATCGAAGTTTTTGTTTTTTGTTATTCCATCCCCAATTGATGTCTTAAAAATTAACTTTTTCTCTGAGCAGAATCTGCCTTTCCAATACCTGCATTGATAATTTCATATATTTTGTTTACTGCGGGCTCTTGCCTGTTTTGGAAAGCGTTTGATAATATATTATACATTACTGTCAGGAGGGAGATTCCTCTCTGGTTACTATTTTTGTCACCTTTATAATGTAGTGGGAATATAAGTGCATTTTCCTGTCATTTGAGATTTTTTCTGTCGAACAGGTACAATCGACAGGTATAATCGAAGATCGAAAGCTCCTCGATTTTACTTGTCAGTTTTGCTTTTTTTATTATTACTTATTAGCTCTATTCACTTATCTTTAATTTGTAAAAAGTATCAAAAAAGGTGCGCTAAAAAAGGCCTGCTTTAAAAATAAAACCTTAAGGGCACCAAACTGAATGATACAGTTCCCCCTTGTGGCTGCAAATTTACATTACCTGTATTTCTCCTGGCATAAATACATGTATTCATCAATTATTATTCGCCGTCAATTTTGCTTTCTCATTCTGATAAGACTTTTTCCTTTTTGAAAGCTGTTAATATCGGCACCGTACGTTTCTTAGGCCACATGGCCTATAGTATGTATTGCATGTTTTTTTATCATATGATATATGCATCGTATTCCATTGCATACAAAATATATTTAATACGTGGATAGAAAACGATTTACTAGATTTTAAGCGTTGCAGATTACTTAAGTGAGATGAAAAATGTTTCTCTCTAATATTTCACGTCATGATATCGTTGTCTCCTGTCACATAGAACAATGAGATGCTATGGACGATTATTTTTTGTGTCTACTATTAAAGTCGACTGAGTTATTGAAATGTTTTGATTTCCAAGCGACTGGCCTACTTACTGTTCTAAATGATTCTAGTGGTATTTCAAAGCATTGAGGAGGCCTCGTGTCCACTACCATGAGTAATTCATCCGTATTACGCTTGGATTTTATATTTTCCCGTCACGTAAAAATTCCTGAAGTCTTTCAGAGGTCTTTTCTTTTGTGAATCATTCAGTTATTTATTTCCTCTGGCTAGCAGAAACTCACTGAATCGGCTGATTTTTTTACGGTGCTTCATCCAGGTGTGGGGCTGATGATTCAGCCTTTCGCTATCAGTGGCTGTCGTGCGCTAAGAGTGATTGACACGGCGCGCTTGGAATCGGAAGAGGGATTATTGCTCTGTGCTCACCATTCGCCGTCGTGAATGATTTGCCAGCATTACTCGATTGCAGGTGGATTAGGCATCGAGAGATTTTGCGTCAAGGTTGCCGCGAATTTCAGATTTAAATGGGACGCGTAAAATCAAGTCTTTCAAGACAAGTCTTTCATTTGCCCTTTATTAATACCAAAAGCAGACATGCAGTTTGAATACTATGCTCTGCGAACCGCGAGTGGTTAAATTTTTCCACTACTTGCAGTCATTGGCGTAGATCCATAAGAGGACCCAAAGTGGTCCCAAATCGAAAAAAGCTGGCCAAAAGTCATCTTTTCAACTTTCTACGAGGAAGTTCGGAAATTTTAATTCGTATTCTAAAGTATATGGTCTATAATACAGGCTACTACAATGGTCATCGTACTGCTCATAGTTATCTGTGGAACCCGTCAAACATGGGTCATTCGGGGTAAATACGCCTGTCGCGCGACCTCCGTCGATTTTAGAGATTTTTTACCTTCTTAGAACAAAGCGCTCGGAAAATATATCAAGTTTAAAAATGTCTACACGTAAACTGGTACCTATAAGCATCATTTACTAATAATTTGGATTCCTTCAAGTTTTTTTCAACCTAAATAAAAATGTTTGATTATTTAAGTATTTTTAATTGTATTTTGAAATAAAAAGAGCAATATCGTTTTTAGCGCCGCTTTATCCCCCAGATATTTTAACATAAATTAAAAGAGTAAAGTATATAGAATATATATATCAAAAGAAAAATCTTGCATTAGTTTGCGGATTTGACCTCAAGATCGTTTTGAGTCGAGCGGTGCAGTGCGCTGGCGCGGGCGGCGCGTGGTGTAACCCAAGGAAATCCCATTTTTGTGGCTAGGTTCCTATGATGTTGTAAGCGTTTTATATTTATATCGGAAACTTATAGGATAAATTCTTCCCTCACCTCGTGAACTAGAGATTCTCCATTTAGTACAGGGTATATCAGTCAGGCTCGACTAAAACACTCTCAGTGAGGCTCGATATTCATCAGTTACATTCTGAGAGCTGCAACAGTAGCGAATAGACGTGATGGTGGAACATCTATGCTGTACAAATAGTTTTTAAGCATTCCTGAATTGTATAGCTCTTTAAATAGCTGGACCAACCTTTCGAACGCATTCATCTGGAAAGCGGACTCCTCAAAGCGCACTTGTTTACAGCGCCAGCTCATTGCGCACTTGACAGAGACCCTTGTATCCGCCGCGCAAGGAAAATTGCTGCCGAAAAGGGCAGCACCATGCCGTACTTTTATTGCCCTCCAACGAGAAAAACCCAGCCAGGGATGAATAGCACTCTGGTCACAGGGAGTGAATCTTGTCACTGCACGTTTGCATCATTTCTTGGAAAAATACGAAGGGAGGATTAAGGCCCTCCTCGACACAAACTATGTCGCAGTTACTTTTAAGCATCGCTATAGTGTGAAATCTGCTCGTCAGAATTTAGTTTTTCTTAGTTCCTTGCATGGTAAACTCGTGTATTTCGAGTTAATTTGCGTGCTGTGAGTTGCTTTAAGCCCAGAGGAAAGTGTTTCATCTACGTTGCGAACAGCAAACAGGATACGCCAGGATTCTAGAGCCAAGCCCACGGTATATTAGTGCTGTACAGTACCTATTTCAAGTTGTCTTTCGTGAGTTTTGCGAGTTTGGGTGGTAGTCTTTATCTTGCTATACTTGATTTGTGTATCAGGATTTAGCCCGATAGAGATCGTATTAAGTGTTTGATGGAAGTGAGAATGGTTGGGCACCTTTAGGTGCATGAAAAATTTATCTATAACCTTTGAGAAAAAATATGTGCTGGAGTACTTGATTGAAATTTTTAATTTAGGCGAAGATTTGATAGCCAAAAATACTTTGGAACGTTTCATGTAGAAATTGTTTTCTCCGAGTATCTCAGTAAGTGGTAGCAAAGTTCAGGACGTGATAGTGTTTTCAGGAGCAAGTTTGGAAGTTAGCTGCAACTAAAGTTTTAATTCCATTCCGTTCTATGTAAATATCTTCCTCCGGTGAGTAATTGTTAACTACGTAAACTATGATCACTTGGAATATTTAGTGGTTTCAAGATCAATGCTGCTCTCTTCAGAGAATATTGTTTCTCTACGGCAGATATGTTGTCCATCTTTACGCAGAGTATTATATGCCACCCGTCCTACACAAGCTGCTAAATCACGGTGCAGCCATTGTCAAGGAAGCCATCCTTCCTATTTGTCCATAATCAGAATAGGCTATGGAGGCCTGGAACAAAGATATCTGAAGATTCTGGGAGCACCACACAAGGAAATCTTCAAGAATGGCAACAAACGTGGGTCTATTCCGAAGACTGCTCTTAACATCCGATCCCTTCATTTCCACCATTTCAGGTGTCCAGAGATAAAAATTATGCCCTTATCTGCAAAGGTACGAAGTTTTCTTACTCTGCATGAATTGCAGACCAAAAGTGACACTGGTGAACTATCAGGCGATTATTTCGAATATATGTAATTGTTTTCTTCAATAATTAATAATGCAACTATGGAAGTCACTACTTTATTTTGTATTGCTGTTAATAATAATGGTACCCAGTTTAATAATTAAACTGATAAAATATATAATGCCAAAGTTAGTTACATAATATATATATTAGTTTCCAATCCAGGTAGTTAACGCACGAAATGGCTCTACTAATGGTCGTGGTTCCGATTCTCGCCTATAATTTGAATGAAGTGATAATTGGAAGTGATTTATTTTTCAAATCTTACAGCGCAGAACAAAATATTAGGTATCGGATTTCCGTATACATACGATTACAAATACCAAAAGTGAGTTTTTTTAATTGTTTAAACTATTTTCTCGTAAAAACAATAACATTCAGTGATACAATAAAAATAACTTCATATTCGGAATCTGCGGATAGGAAATATATAGTAACCACGATTACTGTTCAATTAAAATTAGTTACAATAAATTGTTTAAACAATTATCAAGAAACAATAAAAATCACAGATACAGCAGAAATAACATCGCATGCGGATTATACGGATATTAAAACATGCAGAACAATCAATAAAGTTCAATTTAAATTTGTTACACTTAATTGTTTAGATAATTTGTCTTGCAAAAACAAAAATATCAAAGATACAGCAAAATAAGCGTCAAATTCGGATTCAGCGGATCAAAAACCTTAAATAATCAATGTTCAAATATGGTAAGTATAAAGGCGGAATTAATTTTGTCCAGCTTTTTTCGATTTAGGACCACTGTGGGGCCTAAGTGAACTTTATGTGAATTATTGAAAAAACATCTTTCCCACGGCTGCGTGGTTGGCGGAGGAAATACTGTATTCTCTGCTATTCAGAATACCGTAAAGTATGCATGAAAATGGTTGTTCTCCATTGCATCCAATGAAGAGGAAAAAATGCATTTTTGGAGTTGTCTGTAATTCCGTAAATCACATACCTCTCTCTTCAACCTTCTTCACAACCACCTCTCTCTTCAATAAGTACAAAATACTTACTGATGTGTCTAAGAGTACAATTTCAATGTGTGCTATAAAAGTAACTCCTTTATATGGCTCTTTTACTCATTCTTACGATGGAGCATTCTTGAAACTTGATAACTTTATTTGGTAATTGTATTTTTACTTACATAACATAATTGTATCATATAGTTGAACCTATTATTTTTTTGTAATATTACGCTTATTGCGCGATTTTGTTTACTTTTATTTGTGCCTGACATATTCAAGACGAAACATTTGTAGGTATATTTGTTTTCCCGTAAAAGAAGAACATAGTTTATTCGATACTTTCAAAATCCAAAAAATACTATTCCAGGCTACTGTTTGACCGTATTTACCTATTGCCAAATTATTGTCATTTATCTTCGAGTTACAAAATCGATTGCGAATGTTGCGAACTATATTGCAGACGAGTCTCATTTTTCTTCTAATAAAATGAGTTATGGAATCATATCTTTTCCATATATTTAAAAAGCATTTTGTCAAATGTTTTACTTAAAATCTTGGTTTTTGTTAATGCCAATTCTCTTTGCTAATGTTAATATTTAGACTAGTCTTGTAGTTTTGCTAATAATTTTGCCCCTTTTATATAGATAAATAAAACCTTTTGGTCTACGAATAGGTCTATTTTTGCCGGCCCCAGAGGCGGCGGCAAAAATAGACCTTGACAAAAATAAATAGGTGAAGTCATTGCCTGTCAACCCAATCGTCGGTTCGTGGGTTCGAATTCCGCCTGGGTAGGTATTTAACTCCCAGAGCGAGGAGTTGTGTGTGTTCGTTGTCCTAATATCGCTCGGCTAAAGTCACCATTATTATTATAATATATTAAGTATGAGGCCCAGACCTTACGCGCCTTCTTTCTTTGTCCCAGACCTTTGTATGGAGTTAATGGCGTGCGATGGGCGGGCGGCCGCTGTCTGTTGGCAAAGGGGTATTTGCTCTTTTGCCCCGAGAGAGATGTGCCACGCGCCAGGGAAGGTGGCTCTCGACACACACTCTTCCACTTCCGAATTTTTTATGATTGGCGCGATATATGTGACATAATCGGCTCCCGCTAGAAAACGCAGCAGAATTGTTTTCCGCAAAAATATTTGTCTGGAAGCATTAAAAGTTAATGAGTGGCATTATGTGGGGATGGGTAAAACCTTGATGTTCTTCCGTGGTCAAGGTTGATAATTTTCCAAGCCCTTAAGCTCTGGAATAAAACGTTAATAGCGGTAGAAGGCCATTGCACATTAATTGCTAAATTAAACCAAGCCATGAAGGCGTAATGTGAGGTCTCGAAGAAGTCTTGCGGGTCTTAATGAGTTTATTATGGGACCCTAGGGCCTCTTTTGCCCCACTCACTGCCCAGGAGCCAACTTCTGTCCAGCCCAGTAACACTTTTATGTTAAGGAGAATGTTAGCTGCTACGGCCGGGTTCACGTCTGTCTCGGTTGAAGTCGTGTTCTTCTAAGTATAAAGCATCTCTTGGCCATGAATTTTTTATGTTGGCTTGACCGTGTCAAATCTTTTTTTCTCCCGGAAATTCTTTTCCCGTGATGAATATCGTGTTGTCAGGGGCAATATATGGTTTTAAGCACCATGATGAATTATTTAACATCTTAGCAGCGATTTTTTGGCCGATTCGTAATCTTGGAGCATTTGCGGCCTATTCAATGGCTTAAATTATGTTGGTCTCATGATACAATTAATAATCGAAAAATTGATTTAATTATATTTACTTGTCAATTAAGCGATATATCATTTTTTTATCTTTCAGTAATTCATCAGAGTACTCAGGATTGCTTTACGTTTTTTTGGAAGTGAATGTGCTTGCATGCAATTTTGGGGAACAACAGATAATTCTTATCTGTAGTTTCAGGGCTATCTTTCAGGAACTGTATCAAGGCGAGATTTCGGGATACCCTGACATGGTATTTGCATTGGAGAAATTGTTTCTTAGTTAACAAAATCTTCGTATAAATGTTAATAATTCTGTACATAGCAAGGAATTTATCGTTGGTGAATGATCTTTTCTCTTTTGTAGTAGTATTTTTGTTTAACGTGCTTCGACGGTTAAGGTTATTTCGCACTTACTGTCTGCCACGCGCAGACAGGGGCAACAGCACTCGGACGAATCGGAGGGTCACCCCTCCAATCTCGAGCCGAGCCCAACGATGCTTAACTTCGGTGACTGATGGGGAACCGGTGTTTCCATCGTGGCAGGCCGTTGCCCCCTTTTCTCTATTATCCATCTAACTTATTGCAAGGGTGTTTTGAGCCATTTCTTAAGCATATATGAGCGCTCTTTCGAAAGGTTTTCTTGACATCCTTAAACGAAGAATTCAGCAGCAAGAACTACGGTGATGTATTATTGTTTGACAATAGATTCATTATTCATCTGTATTTAGTATTTTTGTGAAAAGAGATTTTGCACATGAAATAATATGTCGCAGCTTAACAATGCTCTTATGACTTCAAGAGTAAGTCAGACACCAAAATATCTTGTGGGTCATTACTCTCTTTTCCAGCTCTGATATTATTTGTAAGATAGCTGTACTCATAAGTTTGAGGCCAATGAGAATATCGATCGAAAACAGGCTGAACTCTTGCAAGTTCAATTGTGCAGCAACTTAAAGGTTTTTGTCTAACTTGGCAACAGATCGATCGGTAGCGAATGATTAACAGCTTCTGGGAACAACGCTGTTCATAACTTTGAAGGTTTAGTGCTGTCACCCTTAGTAGCCAGCTTGGCTAAGCGCCTGCCTTGCTACCCTAATTTATGTGAAACTCGCAGTGAAACATTCATTCGCCGGTACTGAAAATATCTCGCCGATTGCTCTTAACTAGTTCAGCTATCCAGGAGTTCTTTCCGCCGTGAATTTCATGAGCTGACAGCCTCTCTTTGAATGTTTACACGTCAAATTATGTTCCCTAATAACGCAAAAGCCTCCTCTGGGTGGTTAGACTGGCAGATAGAGCACTCGGCGAGATATCGAGGGTTCTAATCCAAGTTCAGGCCAATGAATACTTTCGCTTTGAATTTCACACAAGGGTGTGATCACTTGCGAAAGACTCATTTATTATTAGTTTTTTGAATTTGCAACCCCATTTTGAGATTTAGAACTAAGCTTTGTCGTTGTTGCGTTTGATTCAAGATTAATATCTTAGAAGGTAAGACAGTGTGACATATTCTTTACTTTCGGAGCACCAAAAACCGAAAAATATCTCTCAGATACTGAAGTGTGCTAACCATGTCACTTAATAATAGAAACTGGCAAAAAGTTTTACTTAAGGTCGTTATCTAAAGTTTACTCCCGCTTCGTCCTCCAACCTCGGAAAGTGGTGCCAACAATCTACAGCATCGCATTAATCGCATCAATCGCAACAATCTACAGCATCGCATGTAGATGTAATCCCGTTTTCCGAAAACTCGTCCATCTTTTTCCCGCCACCGTAAAGTCAAACTCACTCGCCGCGTCGAGGGCTCATTTAATCCTCGCTTCAAACACGTCAAGGATGTGTGACCTCATTCCATTTTAGAATGGCGATTCATCGTGAAACGACGTTTTTTTCCTCTCCCTACAGAGGTCGTCAAATCGCCCGCACTCGGACAGCCGGTTCGTTCCGTGAGAGCTCATTAAATGGCGTCGCGCTGCTCTCCCGAAGCGCCGCCTCAACGGAAGCGGAAGTCGATGGCGCGTTCAATCATCTCTCGCACGCTTCCGCCCCCGCAGTGCTGCCCTCTCGCGCGTCGCTCCCCGAGTGACGGTCCTCCTTGACGACGACCATTACAAAGGTGTATGCACCTTTACCATTACGTAGCCCTCCTCCGCGAGCGGGCGCACATTTTGTTGCAGATTTCCCCAATTGCGGCGCGGGGCGAAGCTTGGGGTCGAATCTACAACTTAGCGTTTGGACCTAATTGGGTGACATACGAGGACCCCCTCATATTACGGATTGCACTCTCAATTCCATATTCAATTCTGTTCAAAAGTTGGCAGCAAAACCTATTTTTACAAACGTATTCTATTTTTTTAAAAATGGAGAGGTGGACCTCAACCTCTTGGAGAAGGGTTGTCTGCAGCCCGTTTTGTGGGTCTCCCATAGGCCAACCCAATCGTAACGCTGACGCTTGCATTTTAATGTGAATGCCAATGAGCATCTAATGGTTCGTTCTCGGTGTCATGTAAGATTTTACCGCGACCAATATTTGTGTACTTTCGAGGGTCTCGCGTGCAAAAACTATAAGTATTACAGAATATCTAAAACTATGACTGGATAGCCCGTTTTGCGAGTGGAGGGGGATTGCGAGATGACGTCACAGCGCTGCGCGTGGGGGTCTAAATTTGGGCTTGTGTGGGCACGGCGCGCTCTCAGTTCAGTTGTATCTCCGGAACGAGTTGGTCGATTTTAGTGATCGAAGTGTCTACGGAGAGCTAAGAACGTGGGTTAAGACGTTAATAACACATGAAATATGAAAGTCACATTGGAAAGCAGAAATATTAGTTACCATCGACCAATTGTTCATAGGTTAGCCATTTGTACTAATGGTTTCGACGAATAAATGTTATGTATAGCGTAAGTTTCTTCCTTTCATTTCAACTTTCTTTCTGACAAATAAAATAAAAGAATCTCCCAATAACGAGAGTAACGTATGTAATTTCACATTCACGAAATAAAGATCCGACGGAAGTATAAAGAATACTCCCTGAATGTTTGATGACACGACTTTTTCTACATCAAGTGATGTAAGGTTGATAAGATTATGAGCCCCAAATGGTCTCACCTCAAGTCAAAATAGTCTCTAATACCATCGGTAAGCCGTCCAATGTTGTATGGCTAGTGGGTTTTACCATTTTAAACTGGAAGTGGATCCAATTGATTAGGAACTTAACCTTACAGTTATAGTCCAGTCAATGAAGGGGTTGTAGAGGATATGGAAGAGGACAGAGACCAAACTTCAGGGATGTGTTTGGAGTTGATAGTAGGTAAACATCCTAAAAGTCCCTGGACCTAGGAGGTGTGCGGGAGGGAGGGGGAGGCGCCGAAGCTCCCTTTTTTTCGTTATTCGCTCATATCTTGAAAACGGTGCGTGGTAGTGAAAATGTTACTGGTTCTAAAATAAAAGCTGACAAAATTTACTACAAAATAGTTTCTTATACATTTATTTCTATTTCTCATAGTTATCGAGATATTTGCTAGCGAAAATTGTACTTTTTTGAAAAACGCTTAATTTCCTCATGTTTTTTGACAAACGTTCCCTTCTAGCGGCTCAGCTTTTAGTTTTACAGTAAAGTCTTGGGGAGCATAGTTGTAGAGAATCACATTAGCTTTAAAATAAGACATCATTTAATATTTTATCTTTACTAGTCAATAGTTACAGCAATTTGACATTTCTGGGGAAATTTCGGAATTTCGTAAGAAAACTGCACATCGCTCTTTCCTGTTTTTCTAGGGTTGTATATTATTAATAAAGCTGTATGCTGTATTAATACATATAAATGGCAACAAATGTGTGTAATAAACTAAATATACAGTAGGCTTATGTATACTCACTTTTTTCACACTAAGTGGATACATATTGAAGTACATGCTGCCGCACAGTGGTCCCAAATCGAAAAAAGTTGGCTACAAGTAATTTTTTCAGTTTTCTATGAGGAAGTTCGGTAAGCTGTTTTCATATTTTACAGTATATGGCCCAAAATATAGGCTACCACGTAGCCATTGTACTGATCATAGTAATCTGTGGAACGATTCTAACATAGGCCATTCGGGGTAAATACGAGACACCTGTCGCGCGAACTCCGTCGATTTGAGAAACATTTACCTGTATGGAAAAAAACTCTCGGACAACATTAGTAATTAAAAAAATATATTAAAGTATATTGGTACAATGTTCTCTTATGTATCATACCCAATGATTTGGTTTCCTCCATGTTTTTTTAACCTTAATATAAATGTTTAAACTTTAAGCTAATTTGTACTTGAATATTGAACTTAAAAGAGCAATAGATTTTTCAGCGCCGATGTACTTCCCGTATTTTTTCATGAACTTAAAGAGTATAATATACTAAATATTCCAAAAGAAAAATCTTGCTTTGATTTGCATATTTGACCTCTACATCGTTTTAAGTCAAGAGGTCCAGTACGCAGCCGCGGGTGGCGGCCGATTCGGCGTCTGGTGTAACCCAAGGAAATCCCATTTTTGTGGCTTAGTACTCATGATGTGGTTAGGCGTTGCTTCGTTTTACATATTGGAAACTTATACATGATAAATTATTCTCTCCACTCGTGCACAAGAGATTATCCAGTTAGTCAAGCGAATATAAATCTGGCTCGACTAATATACTTTCAGTGAGGCTCTTATGTACATCAGTAACAGTCTGAGAGCTGCAACGTTAGCAAATGGACGTGATAGTGGACAATGCACAGGTATATATGCTGTGCAAATAATTTTTAATTATTCCGGAATTGTAAAGTTCCTTTGATAGCCAGGCCATGCCACAATTGTATTGCCCTCCTACGAGAAAAACCCAACCACGTATCTCAATCTGTAAGAAATTAATTGCACTCTAGCCACCAGGAGTGAATCTTGTCACTTTACGCGTACAATTTTTTCTTTGAAAAAATACGAAGGGAGGATTAGAGGCTTCCACCACACAAATTATTTTGCAGTTACTTTTAAAGCATCACTAGTTCGAACTTTCATTGTCTTTGGACAGGAGAGGCCGGCCCTTTCTAGTGACCTCACCTCAATTCAGTTCCCTTCTAACGTGGGTCGAGTGGTTTTGAGTTGTAAATCTGTTTGAACGATTGCGAGTTGTTTTTATATACAATGTGAGTGTGATTATCTTTCGCGATGACTAACAAGTATTTTTTGTGTGATGGAGACATCGACAAATCCAATGATGATGTTTCAAGAGTGACATAAAAAGGAGTATTGTCGCTTGCAGCTGAAAGTAAGAAAACGAGGGACAACAAGTGTTCCCAACTACATAGCTTGAAATCCCTCCTAGTTCACAAATCATGCCGTAAAAAAAACTACACCAGAGCACAAAGCATTAAGACGGATTTGAAGAGGCAGGCAGGCAGGCAACATCATCTGAATCACCTGAAATATTGAGCTCCAGGTCTTCAAAAAAATAATTCAACTGACGCAAATAGTGTTCCCCCACCCCTTACACGGTTCCTATGGGCGGTGTTGAAAGAGTCGAGGAACTGAGAAGGAAATGCATCGCCTTGCACCCACCATAACCTCTGTGCTTGAAAACTCGAAGATGATTTTAATTATAGTAACCTCTAATTTTGTAATATATTATTTTCAATCAAAATTAAGCCAGAAGAATACTAATTATTTTTCACGTTTTTCAGAGCGTCACGTTAGTCTAAAACATTAGAACAACTAAATATAGCGTTTACCGTGTCGACTATGAATCCTAATACCCTTCTATTCCTGGCATTTTTTTCTTTTTCGAGTCCCTCTGAGCACTGCTAGTCTTCTTAGACAACGCCGTGGCTTGCCGAGGCAAAATACTTAGAGGAGGAAACTAGTGAAAGTGATAGTGAAAGCGAGTGAGAAATCATTAAGCCATCATCAACAGACCTCCTTAGCGAGGAACTCGTCAATTTACCTTTCCATCCTAAGGACGATAACCAGATAATCTTTCCAAAGGGCGTAGTCCTAGGAATTCCACCGGAGTATTCAAGTGCCGCGAGTTCAACTCAAAGAGTGGCGGTGGATTCTTGGCCAAGTACGAAAACGTACGTTGACGAAACTAGAGCAGACAACGATAGATTCGTCATGACGAGCTATGATCGAAGACAGCCTAAGGAGGCGAACATATTCCCAATATCTCCTGTTAAGTCAAATACCTTCTATTCCTCCTGTTGCTTGTTTTCATGTAGAATCATTTTTATCGATTGTTATGACCATTTTTATGTCATGTTTTTGTTTCTCACTTTGAATTAAAAGTGAATATTGAGAAAGCATAATTTACGAGGTTGCTTTGATTCTGTGGTTTAGTTTTGCGTAAAAATATTTCGCCATTCTTTTCAACTCAAGCTGATATACCATTGCGCGAAGATTTAGCGGCAAGACTGAAATGGGTGCCCATATCCCTGTGACAATCCGCAAGCTCGTGAACTGAGCTATGGGGCCATATTGCTCCCTGGCTGACCTGACCTGTTTATAAAACACCGAGAAAGGAAACAAAACAGCGGGGTCCCACAATTGGAAGCGACAAGGCCTCCCATGTTCGACAGCTGTCAACTCACCGAGATAAATACCCCGGGCGATGACGCGAGTGGCTGCCTTCATCTGTCCATGATTTGTCGTCGTCCAGTGGGGCGAAAATCGGCCGAATCCAGCGACCGTGGCGCGCTCTGGCGTGGTGCGCACGGGAGTGGACAAG
Source organism: Pyrrhosoma nymphula (assembly GCA_963573305.1). Lineage (NCBI taxonomy): Eukaryota > Metazoa > Arthropoda > Insecta > Odonata > Coenagrionidae > Pyrrhosoma > Pyrrhosoma nymphula. Next base: position 123,982,215 of record OY754331.1, on the reverse strand, counting down.
TGAAGGTAGGAGGGCGTACCGCCACGGGGGGAACATCGCTCACTGATTCGCCCCCGCGCGCCCTTTTCTCTGTCATTGGGCGGAAGCGCTTGGAAGCCGCTGAAAACATGAAACGCGAAAAATTAAAAAGGGCTTCTCTGATTTTCAAGTTACCACTCTTTCCGATTTTGAGATCACTCAGAGTTTTAACTTGCTTTCTTAGCTGGTACACGGTTATCCTATGAACTGTATAATTATATAAAAATGCGATCAAAACTCCGAAAGGATCCACGTGGCCAAAGATAATTACTATTCCTTGCGCACTTATTTTCAAATTTCGACTTATTCCGTTATTTCCTTAGGTAGAATTTTTTTTGCATTGTGATCTATTTAAGAAAAAGCAAGTCCTACCCGTGTATATATTCTTACGTCTAGTTAAACGTCTTTCAGATGGGTTACGTATTCGCGAATCCTTTGATAATACGAGGGCAACGCGTTATCATCATCGGCAGTTCATCAATTCAAAGATTGATTAGCAGTAGCACTCTCCTCTCCGCTCCGTCCACTTCATTCCTGCGTATAATCATTTACTTAGACGTCCTTCATGATTTGTTTAGTGTATTCCCTTCTTGGTCTTCCCATATAATAATACATGGAAGCATATAAACAATATATGTAAATAATAGGCATTATAATAGGTACCAACATCGTTTTGATGACCTGAGTTCCCGCAAAAACTGTTCTCCTTTTTAGCTAGTTCTCGGTGATTAACTAATTCGGTGGTGGTGATGTTATTCGCTAGGGCAATGGTCACGGAGACTCCGTGTTGAAATGGCAACACGTTACAACCGCGGAGGAATTACTAATTGTGATCAACTAAGTCTTAGGATCATGGAACCTCCGTCTTCACGATTAGAGCACGGATCCGTGGCCGTGGTGATGTTTGGTCTCTCTTGGAGACTGATTTCGTAATTCAAGGAAGTGATTGCTGTCTCCACCACCTCACTTTAAATATTTTTATTAATCATTCACAGAATAATGACGAATTCGTAATACCGTGGCTGCCTTTTATTCGTTACAGGTAAGAACGGCGTCAACTGTCACCACGTGCATGGGGTTCTTAAAAATTTCCTATTTGCGAAATTTTCCCCTGAATTTGGAGTGCAGTCGGATTTAACCAACGTTGTATTTGGTGAAAAGTTTGATGAAAATAATTAAAGCATCAATTTTATTTATGCCACTGACTGCAATGGACTTCAATCAGCTTTATTGATTTTTTTCTCGCACGAAGTTAACTGCAGTAATATTTTATTTGTAGTCTGCTATCGCCACCCACAGGAGAATAAACGCCCATGCTTCACCAACGTACAGGTTAAATACATTGCCATCAATACTACTGAAATAGAAAGTAGTGTGAACAAAGGTATAACGAAATTTATTCTTATACTTATTCTACGTTGCAACGAACGGTATGTATGCGAGCATAACCAATGTATTTTTTGTGATTGCTGTATGACCGACAGCAATGCCTATTTATAATAACTGCTCGCACATCTGCATTTTCTCCTGTTTTTTCATAACACTTATGTGTAGTTTGCTCTTGCTTACGACATTTCCTTCAGGTCAAACAATGGAACTTAATGTAGTGCAAACAAGATCTTTACTAAAAGTGAGTCCTATTGTCGCGTTTCATTGAAAAAAATACTCCAATGTGAGGCCATTAGGTAGTGTTCTGGGACCACTATGATTTCTAATCTACGTAAACGGCTTCCCAAACACGCTGATTTCTGTACTCAGACTTATTGCGGACGATAGCTTAATCTGTAGGTAAATAGAGCTAGTGTCACAATAACATCCTCTAAAAAGATCTAGACCTACTCTCCCAGTTGATTTACAAAAATGAAATGGAATGAATGTAAGTCAGAGTGTACAAATAACTTCTTTAACGAAAATAATAGAAAAATCAGAGCACAGGCATGAATGGGAGATTCAACCCCAAGAAGAAAAAATTCCAAATACTTAGGTATTCAATTAATCAAGGATCTGGTATGGGGACTTCAGGTGGAATATTTAACAAAAAAATATGTTAATGTGTTTCACTGGGTAATGAGTACTTTGAAAGGAAGTAGGGGAGCCACCAAAGAGAAAGCGTTCAAAGAAATAGTTCGCCCAACAACAACCAAGAGTACCCAGCAATGGTACGATACTCGCATGAAGAGAGCATATCAAAAGTTGCGAGAAAGTACATGGAAAGGCGGCAAGATACGTATTGAACACTCGCAATAGGAAAGACGGTGTGACCGAGATTCTGGGTATTCTGGGAGAGCGGGAAGAGTTTTGAAGAAAGTAGGAAAAAGAAAAGGCTGTGTGAATGCTCAAAAGAGTAAAGAGGGAGGATGCATGGGGTGGGGGGTAACTACACGATACAGAAGAGGAACCAGCGTTCATGGGAAAGAACGAACATACCTACAAAATCAAACAGAGTATGCAAAAAACTGATACTAATTGTAAGAAATATTCATTTCTAAACAGAACAATTACAGAATGGAACCCATTACCTAGAGAGCTATTTCATTTCTTCCAAACAAGTTTGAATGTATTTTGAAAAGATATGATACTGCTTTTTTTAAATATTTGTGTTAGATCCTGATTCTAACTTTCATTAATGTTATGTTAATGTTTTATTAAATCAAATATGAATAAGGTTCAACCCATCCAAATATTGAGTAAATGGAAAAAATTGACAAAATATTTAAACGGTTGCATTGATAGAACAAGGACATGGCGAAGACTGTTATTACTGAGTTGGAGGCTCTCTATCCCAAGCCCACGGAAGCACACCTTCACTCAAAAGAATGTGTTAACGTATTTATTTAACTTGCGTGAGTATGATTAGTAAAAATGTTTAATTTATAAAAATATTCCGTTAGATCCTCTAAGCTCTGCGTTCAATGGGCCAAGAGAGTTGTAATAAGCCAATAACGAGGCATTGAGACATAATGAGAAATTGGGAACTTAAGGATTGAGCCAGATTAAAGAGCCAGAAATCAGTCGTGCTATTGAGGACTCAAGTGAAGCACTGAGAAAGCCGAGGCACTGTGTAGGTACACCGAGCAGTTGATGCATTTTCCAATGATAACAATTAAAAGGAGCCAAGTGAAAATTAATCATTGGTCTTTCAAGACTTATTACCACTGATTCATCGCCAAAATAGATTTCGTTTGCTTATGAGATATTTTCTTTGGACTGCTCTTTGCATTAAGTTCTCTTATGATAAAAATATAGAATATAATTATATCCATACTTCAAAACTCAATCAACACAGCATACTAGTAGTAATAAAGTCGTAGTTTTTTTTCGCGGAAACCCGATATGATTTTTCTATTTTCAGCCATTATTATTCATCTATTTCTCATCATCTTCCGCCTCCATTTATCATCTCACTCTCTTCTTTCAACTCTCATAGGCCACATGTAATAAATCTATATTTATTTATGATTATAATGACGGAAAATGACTGATCAGCGTGTCTCAGAAATTAACGAACGTATTTCAATTAAATTTGCCACACAGCTCCTCATTATGTCTTCGACGCTCAATGAAAAATAACTTTTAAACATTTCGACTATCACTGGACATATTACCAAAAATATCTAAATCCTAATGTAGCTGACTCAATAACTGATTAAGATATCACTAAGATATCACTATCATTAAGATATATGCATCGCAATGACATTTGAGACAAATCTTTATATTGTATTAAGAAATCTTTTTTAAAATATTGACTATCAGTTTTTTTTTCATAAAATTCAATGGAAGTTATGTATCGCTTACTCACATATTGATCAACTAATCTCTGAAATCGCAGAACGTATCTCAATGTATTTAGCCATACGCATTTGTATTAGACCTTACATGCCCGCTATGAATGATTATTTCCTATGTAGTAACTCCATATGGACCATCGAATATATACAAAAGCCTAATTTTACTGATTCACTGACTGATCGAGATATTTCTGTGACCAATTAACTTATTTCAATGAAATGTGGCTCAAATATTTTAATTAAAGCGACAATGTTTTCTAAGATATGATTTTTTAAATCATTAATTTAATTATCGTTTATTAAAATCACATTTGGATCAATATTTAGGGAAATTATATCATACATGCAATGAATAAAATTTATTGCAAGGACGATAAAAACTCATCATTAAGAAATCCTGTAAATGTATGTACTGAATATTGAAATTTTGAAAAATTAAAATTACCATAGCATCAATGCATTATTTCAGGAGATAATTCTCTAATCACTCCTTGCTCTTAACGTGATACCTACCTTGCCAGCAATGAATCATGACTTTTTCATCACTTACCCACTAAGATACACCTCCTCCAGTGTGACTTTAAAAAAAATATGTTTAATAGTTCAAACCATAATTTCCACAGAAATCCTTTTCCAGACATTCTTCGATTCATGCGACATTATTGTGGCAGTTATACCAGGATCTCGCTAGTCTTATTCCCAAAGAAAGATATGTGGATATCATATTAAAGACATAGTTAGTACATTGTTGATCACCTGTTGGCATAATAATACTCTTAAATGCAACTGAACTCATTACATATATTCTGAAATAAATATGTCAGAATGATAACTACACCAGTTATCTCAAAATATAGTTATTTGGCTTGTTTGTATTTTTATTGAATGTTTTGAACATTTAAAATACGGCTATTATCGTTAACACCGTTAAAACTGCAATTATATAGTAATCTAGGGCAATCTAAATTGATATTGCAGTAACGTTACTTCTGTTATCGTAATTAGTGCGATTATGTCATCAAATTCTTTTACATTCTAATATCATAATTTAAAAGTAAAAAGTACTTTCAATTGACTTCTTCTCGGTTAATTTTCTCCCGAGAAAATTAATTACAAGCTGAAAATCTCTCAATAGCTCGGAGATGTTGCGTTGACTTAGCTCACAAAAACTTCGGCTGTCTTCGGTTCCATCTCTGAGGCCGAGGATAGATCAAGGATAAGACTCCCAATTGTTTACCGAGTCCGGAGGCTCAGTGACGCGGCCACGGTCTCTGTGGCTTCCATCTCCGAATCCTCTGTGACGTAGACGTGAATTAGTGAATACCTCTTTTTTCTAAATCCACGTCTAAAAGCATTCTTCATGAGCGCTATCTCCTAATTACTGCGCCGAAAGAAACGACCATGTCTATGTAACTCAAGAAGGTACATACATCTTGAAGGTGTTTGAATCAAATTTGGTCTTCGATCAATGGTATTTCTCTTACTTCCAAAGAAAACCGCCTCATTTTTTTCCAGGGTACCTTTTCTGCCACCGTTGCACCGAGCGCACTTTTTTAACGACCATAAATTTCGCTTCTGGGCCTGAGTAAAAGGCGTTTGGAAAAGATGAAATGAAAAATGCTTTTACGCCATTGTCTGGTCATAATCTTCCGAGGACTGAGACAGCTGATCGCAGCGGTGGCGACGCTGGTTTCCTTCTCTCTCGTCATTCATTTCAATTCGGAGAGCGATGCACGCGAAGGGAAGGAAGAAAAAGAAGAAGCATTTGGGCGCGCAATTTCAGGACGGGCATGTTCGTGAGCATATGTGTGTGTACCTATCGATATGGAATTCCGCTGTGCGAGAGAGATAATAGCGGCAAAAAAGCAATAATATCGAACGGAGGCGATAGCAGTGCAGTAAATGCAAATAGGAAATCACTCTCCCCAACTATTTCGCGAAAACTCCGCATATTTCCCCTCGAAAAAGCCGAACTCCTCTTCACGGACCGTGAGAGGGTTCTACTACTTATACCGTTTTCCATTCGTCTTCCTTTACTCTACTTGACGAAGAAAATGAGAGCATGAGAGAGAGATAGAGAGATAAAGAGGAGGAAAATATGAGAAAATACAATAGAGAGAGAGGTGGCCCGGCGCGCGTCCACATTAGACTTTTTTTTCAATCTTTCAGTCGACCTATTTTTGCTATTTATTTGCTCACTTTTGAGCTGTAAGTGGAAACTTCTCCTCTTCGCAAGCGAATAACTTTGCGCTCGTCGATTCTCGACGTCGGGAAACGCCTTTGCCCGTCGGAAGGATGCTGTGAGTGTTTTGGAGGGGAGGGATGGCAATTTGGGAGATGAGAGGGATTTTTGGGTTGCTAGGGGGGTTGCTAAGGGTGGTATGGGAGGGATGAGAGGAGGGCTGAGACGGCTGAATATAATTCGGCCGCATTCCTTTATTCTATTCGTTTTTTTCGCCCGTCTCGTACACTGCTTTTTGCGAGAGTGGTCCATTTCATTTCTACTGACCCTTTCGTCGTCTGAGGCACTCTCCAACATTTTACTTTTAATATCGCGATAGAGGAAGGGGCTGCGGAAGGAGGGAATTACATCGAGTAAGCAAATGTTCGGGACACTGCGATGAATAGTTCCCTTGACCTGGATTTGAACCCGGATGTCCCTGCCCGCAAACCCATTACCACTCTATCTTCCTTCGTGGCGATGATCTTTATTTACTGGTTGTTAGGATTGTCATCTTTATTCTCTTGAATACATCCTTATTCTCGCCAAGGGCGTCACACGGAAATTACGATTAAAATCTTCGGAATAGTTTGAAAGAGACATTCATGCAGATGGTCTGATGTAAATGGTTTTATAGTCGAGCTTCGCGTGAAACAGAATGCGATCTACGAGAGATCCTTGAGGCGTTGTTGTGTAGACGCGCATCAATTCAGAGGAATTGTCAATTGTAAATTATTCCAAATTTCACCGAAATACCTAAGTCCTGGAACTTGTCGTTTTAATTATTTTACCTACCTTTATGCAATATATATTTTCGCATTCCAAAAAATCCTAAAAGCTAAATGTACTCGTTAATTTAGACTGCTAAATGTCTTTTAGGCGAGTCAAAAGTATTCCCATGCATTAGGTACGAGAGAGCCAGTCTCGTTTTAAGCCGGTTTTACAACCTAAGGTAAGTAGTTGCGCCGACCAAGAATATTAATTTTCACATCGCCTGTGATCGCAATCGTACCAAACAGCTACGCGTCATCAACTGCTTCGCATATCAGAATATGTATGTTTCTAATTGATTTTATAAAGATCTATCTCCCCTTCGAACCTCTGAATTTACCATGGACAGTCCAATATTTCGTTTTTCATGTACGATCTTTGGCGATTGCGCTCACTACTATAGAAACTTTGAGTGATATGCTTTTGAATATCGAATCGAAACGTGACTATCGAAAAAAACGTAATTTTTTCATATTTGGAAATTTTTGTGCCTTTTGAATCGATGCAAATGAGATGTAAATCAATTACAGGTTTACAGCTTAAGATGGAATTGAAATCTAAAATTTATTTTTTGTCAACCAAAGTACGAAAGCGTCTGTCTTTTATCTCGGAAGAAATGGGACGACTTTCCACGGAATTATGAAGAGTTACTCAATTGTCGTGCAACCACTTAAGTTCTGGCAGAGTTGTTTGTAGTTCTAGGAAAGTATTGACGCTGCGATGATTGTTCTTTTCCTTCGGCCCTTTTCTTTCTTTTGCATTCCCCTGGGCGAGACGGAAGCTGGACGTTATGCAGCGACTAGAATACGTGATAATACCGAAGTGTCGCAATAATGAATAATTTAACATTATTTTAAGTGTTTTGAATGAAGTGAGAGGAAAATTAATGATAAATATAGTCATAATTGTATAATATAAATCAATGGTGACTCGTGAAAAACCAAATGCGACTCTAATCAATAAAATTATTGTGAGTGGCTTATTATTATTGAGTTACTGAGGTTATTGAGATAAACAACGGATGAATTTAGCTAATTACTATGGTGCAAATAAATCACGTTGCTAATCCTAAACGGGCAATTGAATCCTCTTCGTATCCGCGGAATCTTCATATTTGCATTGTCATCAGAATCGTTGAAAATGCAGACTGCGAATGCGTCGATCACATCCTATTTCGGGAATACACCTCTCACCTCTCGAGAGGTCATTACAACGTCGAAGCAAGAACGTGTCCGCCAATCCATCCCATTATGTGTGGTATAGGTATCGGGGAGCGGAATATTGGCACTTAACCGTGTCCTCTTCGACGTCCTGATGTGCTTGTCAACCAGCGTCGTCTGATTAGCGGTGGCTTATGCCAGACGCGTGCGGGAGTGCCAGACCTCGCCTAGGGCCGGCCTAAACGGACGCGACAGCTAGAGATCCGTTTCGAATGGACCCCGGGAAGAGTCACTCCGGGTTCATCGATGGCTTGTCGACGCTTAAACGTGTCCCCCGCCAGCCAATCCGCGGGCGGATAGTCTCGGACGCTCGAATGCTGACGGAACGGAGTCGCAGATTCCTATTGAAAGCGAATTCAGGTCAGATGCTGCAATGGCAATACAAAAGACTTGCCCCGTTTTAGGCATAATATTATCCTTTATGGGTGACATAATGTTCGTGCAGTACTTACCTAGTGGTTTTTGTTGAGTTGAGGGATAGTCATGTGTAAGTTAATAATTTTGGCCTTTGTGGTTCTAATTGTATTCAGGAAGGCGTGAGAGCCGTGCATTATCTCTAGTAATTGAAATAAAGCAAGTTAAATGCAATGTGCCTCGTATTAAATGCCGAGGAAGAACTAGTAGTTACCATAATTTGAATTTGAAGTATGGCACATCATTTAGCTTCTAATTTAGCTCTCTAGTCTTGAGATACATTTAAAATAAAAATAAAGGATTCTTTTTAATTATAGGAATCTATATCTGCGGTTGGTAAATTACGCTGATTTGAAGTGGTCTTATCGTTATTGGCGAGCATCACATCATGTGATATACCCTGCCTTTGTTGCACTTCCACACCTGACATACCTCCACGCCTTCTTACGCTATGCATTGCCTCTCTTATTGTAGCTAGGGCGGTGCGCGGTAAAAAAAAAACTTAAACCGTACAATATACATGTATGTGATCTTCTTCCCTGTCAGCCTATCCCATGATATTTGAAATTAAAAATTTCAATTTTGTAGGAATAGTCGAATGGAATCGAATCGGAAATTGAGCAATGGTGAGTGTTAGAGAAGTGAAAGAAGTAATTGCGGATTTCTTGAATGTGCTTGCTGCTGACCTCTATATTAAGTGACTCAATTTAATCGCCAGTAAAATTCCTCATCTGCCAAAGGGTCTTTGTGCCAAGGAAGGGGTCTAATGCAAATATGTATAAGTATTTTAAAACTACTTCGGGCTTCACACGGCAAACCTCGAATTGTTCCTGTACCCTTTTTTACGGTGCTGAACTGCTTACATTTTTTAGCTAAAGAATGGTTTGCTAGATCACTTAATACCAGAGTCATAATTTTTGGAATTTAAAAATTTAATATTCAATAACTTTCGTGTAAACACTTCAATTGATAAAAGCTTATTTTGAAAAAAGACGTTTGTACTTCTGTATTGTAATTATTGCAAACGTATCAAGAGCGTGTTTCAATTATGTAGGAACTTGCATCATTTTTCTGGTGAAGGAGCGCTTTACGTAAAAGGATGTATTGCCCCAGAGGCGTAGGTCTTCACTCGAGATTCGGGGATTTTTCGTAGTCATTTTATCAAGCGAGAGAAAATTTCCACGAATAAATAAATGAAAATGTTTCAAATACTTATGGCTTTAGCAATTTCGTAAATGAGCAAAGCAGCGGCCACCATGTTGTCAAAAATCCGCTTTCTCATACTCGTCTGGTGATGGCGCCGTCACTGTACAGAAGACACAATGCACAAGTACGACACACACGACGGAGGGAAGGAAAACAACAGTGGGAAATGTCCAAAGTAGTTCTCTCCCAGCGAAGGTTGACAGAGATGCCTCTCTTCACGAAGGTGACGAAGAAACTCGTGTATGCAAGATTAATTTTTATGCCTAACCAACACTATAAACGAAAACAGCCGATCTAAGTGAGCACGATCTAACACAACGAAAAACGAAATGCTCCAACAAAGGTAATCCAAAGAAACCCCAAAAAAGCAATGGAGACCTACAGATGAAACAAAATATCCGCTCAATGAAAAACGACCAACCCAAGGAAATCCACCCCAACACCAAGAAACCCACCCTTTTAACCACTCTATCGAAAGCGACGCAAAACAAGTAATCCGAGCGCTGAAGCATATCGCTGGCGCAATTTTAAGTTGCAGGCAAATCACTAGCGTAAAGGTCAGTGCACGAAATACAGAGAAGCACGCACCCATTTAGCAATTTCGCGCACGCATCGATTATGCGGAATGTGTTTTAGATACGTTGGCATTAGCACACTCGTAATCATGAAACTATCCTATTCACCAAAAGTGAAATCAACAAGGGAACTCAAGCCCCTTAACAATTACGCCAATAGTGCGAATGAGCATAATTTGCAAGCTACGGTTCCATTTCCTCTATAATATAATTCGTCCTTGTAGTAAAGTGCAAAATTCCACAGCGGAAATATCATCCGACTGGGATACAAATTCAATGCGTAAAAATTCTCACATATCTGCCAAAGATTTAAAATTTTTAAGGCAATGAACGCTCGCATAGTAACCAAACTATTAAAAAAATATTTTTTATGTCGTCAAGAATTGAGGAGATACTGGCCAATCAAAGGCGTCGTCTTGTTCCCACCCCAGCAACCCGGTTTCACTCGACAGTCCCTAAACCTTGCTGATTAGAGTGATAAAAACAACCAGAAGAGGAGTTAGTGATCGTCCATCTGTTGAATTTTTTGGGAAATACGAAAACAAAATGCTTCTAAACCACCAAAAAATCACCGTTATCTCAGAGGGGCAATATCTTCAGAAGTAAGCGTCCCACAGGAAAGACAAATAATGCCGAAAAAATATGACGGCATACAATTTTAAGCGTAAATGCGAACGCCACGAGATCAAAAAATACGAGTGCTTTAGGCGCACCGTTGCCATATTTTCCTGTAAAAAGTGTGGAAATGACATTGTATATTCAAGTTTGAAACGGCATCAGCCGTCAGAAGATTAAGTGTGGATTGAAGGAGACAGTGTGACGATGTTGGCGACGCTCTTTAATATGTATGAAATCTGTATACTGATGAAAAACCCTTCTAATCCCAACAAGAGGAGCCTGTGTGCATGTGACGGACGTGACCTTGTATGATTTGGATACTTCTCGATCCCCAGAGAAAGTTTGTCAGTTACTCCGTCGGCGTGTGGCATAGGACATTTAAAGTGCTAATTATGAACCCCAGGGGTGGATGGGGGCCCCGATAGAGTGAAAGTAAATTTTATTTTGTGCAACACATGAATTTTTTACTCTCAATCCGTAGAAAAGCATTTGATGAACCTCGCTACGGCGTTTTCAACGTTTTACAGCAACCCGCGGGTCAACTTAGAGGTGCAACGGGTCCCGGGGCATTTCCCATGTAATGTATGTTCTTTCCAGTGCTATCGTCTACATACTTTCAAAGTTTAAATGGAGTAGGTTCATTGGTTTTTTCATTATAATGTAATAAACGAAGAAATTTTGTTTCAAATTAAAATATAGCAGGATAAGGTAAAGAAGTTAATTGAATGCTAAGTTTGGTTGAAAAAATTGGCATTTTTGTATGCATTTTGGATAACCTGATGCGACTGGACTTGTGGGTTGTAATCCGCGTCGAATCATATTACTGATTACAGTTTCGCTGGCGTTGCAGCAGCGGCGTCTTATGGCCTAAATCAAATCTGTTCACACCAATCAACAATCAGAGCTGAAGAGCCGGCGAAACCGTAGTCAGTAGTAATAATAATAATAATATAATAATAAAACGTCTTTATTGGGCGAGATTGGGACTAGAAAGTCCCATCTTCCATCTAACCCCTCGTCAAACATAAAATTATTGCAGTTAAATACATTGTCAAGTTGCTCTTGGAATTACATTCAACAAACAAAATTATAAGTTAGCAAAGTGTAAAAAGATGTGAGCAAACGTGGGAAAAACCTAAGGATATTGACTGTCGTCCTTATTGGAAAAAAAAACCCACTGCAGGAAAACGCCCACACAAGAAGGGGGGCGTGAAAAACCTGCGAAAACCTACTGAGAAAGAGCTAATGTAAACATGGATGTATACAAATACAAGAAAATATCACCCAGTACCTGGAACGAAAAAGAATATTAGATGAGGCAGGAGGAGATTAGTGTTGAATCTTTCCTACTGTTCCCATGGTGTTTTATGTGTCTCGTTGTTGTTCTCGGAGAAGTTTTTCGTATAGTGCCCTTTTGAAGGATGCGAGTGATGATGATTTACGTAGCGGTAAGTCAATGTTGTTCCACTCGCGACATGAGTAGTAAGGTTCGAGGTGGAAGACAACCCACAAGTCCAGTCACTTCATTCATTACACTCCGCGACTAGCCTCCCAACTTGATTTGCGACAACCTGATCCTTGCTTTCGCAGTTGCTGTCCTGATTAGAAAATGAATGGTGTAGCTCACGGAATATCTCTTTATGAGGAAAGGTATTCGAGTGGGACCGTATACAGATGCTTTCACTTGGACTCAAATTTGGCCAACAGTTTCCCCATCGGACAAATGGAATGGTTTTGCGGCATTCACTCTGGGATGTCTTTATATTGGGACGAGGGAGACTTCGTTGGACTCAACCAGGGCGAAGTAAACAACAACAGCCCCACCGATCCCCTCTCGAGCCGACCGAAGGACAAAAAGAAGGAGCAATCCGAGATTGTGAGCGATGACAGCGGATTTGAAGATTTTCCAAAAGTGCGCCTTCCTTTCGATACATTCTCATCGAAACCTTGCGCTCCCACGTCACTCCTCCTTTCCATTTCCCCGTTTGTTTGTTTTTTTCTTCGGACAGGAAGGCCGGTATTTGCAATTACATTTCCCCCCCTCATCTCCCGATGCAACGTTCAACGCTCGCCAAAGTCCTCCCTCCACCACATTCCCCTCCCTCTCATTGTTGCTGCTTCAGTTGCCGATCGGGGGGTGGGAAGCCACCCTCCCGTCCATGAGTGGTGAGGGTACCCCCGACTCCGATTCCCCTCCCCTGCCTCTCTCTTATATGACTTCGAAGAGAAGATCGCACCTCCGTCTCTTTCTCACGAATCGCTTCTAGAATTGCATTCCTTCACGATGTGCCGTCCCCGTGGAAATGTTTCTCGAGAGCAGTTTCCATGTTTTCAGTGACGCTGCGGTCAGCTTAAGAAATCAACGTTGTCGTCGAGACTTCAAGGTTAGCTATTACCATTAGTCTGTCTCTCTCGAGCGAAAATAATAGCTGGATATCTATACCCTATTTCGGTTAATTGAGTTCTTAGTTTATCCATCTGAAAATACGGCGGTCAATGCTGAATACCCTTGCGGACGTGTATCCTATTTATCTTTCAAATTTATTTCGTGAAAATACGTTTTCACAATAATTGCATAAAATTTGTTGTTTTCATTACCATTCCGACTTATACGGAATATTTAGCTAGATCTGTAGTTTTATTACTTTTACTAACTTGCATTATCAATATCCAATTATGAAGTTCCTTAAATATTGCACTGTGGTATTGACAATCCCCTTTGTTAGATCTAGGTTAAGTAGATGCTCAGCTACTGCGGTCACTTTTATATATAGTATAGACGAGTATAACTCTTTTTTTCGAAAATATATTTTTCATCATAAAAATTAATATAGATGGTCAAAGAAGCTGACTTTTAGGTATAATAAGTATCTACCAGTACTTCCGAGTCATTTAGATAGCAACAGAAGTAACATTCCTAATTACAGTTCTAAGGTATTTCAAACCTACAGTAGAAAGTACGCTGGATACAGTATGTACCTACGTTATATTATTCTAGGTACCTCATATGGCAGAATCAAACTAGTCTCAAAGGAACCTAGCTCCCATTAAAGAGTTTTCCCTGCGGTGGCATTATCCCTAGTTTAATAACCACACACAGAGTGGGGAATAGTGACTCCCATAGTGACTCGAAGAGATGTTACTGGAAAATCAGGAAGGTAGCGGATGGACCTGAACAATCAAGTGTTGTACCACATTGTATGAAAAATCGCCAATAATTTTGTGATAAATTTGACAGAAACGAAGAACAAGAAAATATGGAATATGTAAGTTTTATTACAGTATGAACAGTTTGTTTCGACCTGTTTAAATTAGTTTTATTGGTTACAAATCAAGTGACCGTAAGACAGCTATAGTGCTGAATGTTCTCAGGCGTTACTTTGTGGTACTCCATAACTAAGTAAAAGAAAACTATGTATAGCCCACGAAAATGTAATTGAATTTGCCGATGAAGGTTCCGACTTCCACAATGATTATCAAGGAAGTTCTTGCAAGTTACCGGAAGAGTTCATATAGGTGCAGGAATGGGGTTGAGTGACAGTGGGGAAGGGCAAAGGAGAAGTACTTGATGAAAGAGGAGGAGGAAGGGGGGTTTATGGGTCAACGGGCTAAAAATAAAGAGTCGCAATGAATATAAAGTGCACGTGCGAACGAGTCACGACGAAGGTATTTTTCTCCTCCACTACCGTCTCAATGACCTCTGATGATTTGCACTTTTTATTCAATGTCACTCACCAATTTTTAGCCTGTTCACCTATGAAAGGTTCACCCCCTCTTTCCTTTGCCCTTTTCTATGCTCGTCCGATAACGTCCACAGACTGCCTTGGCAAAGACTGTGTAAGTCGAAACCTTGATCGGAAAAGTCAGTAACATTTTCGTGGATTATACAAAGTTTTATTTTAGTTATAGTCCTGTTGGAAAAAAATTACTTGAGGGAACATAGGTTTCAGCCTTATCCCTTTCAATGTCATTGCATTCATAAGAGCGAATATATCCTGTGAGTTGCTATCTTTTGAACGAGGATCCATCATAAACCATCTCACCGTTTTGACGACGTTTTGTACTTCTTCATTTACATTCAACCCTAAGCCTTCTCGATTTATTAAGTGGGAATGTATTTATCTCGATGAGGTCATTCATTCAACTACCCTCTGATACTTATAATGCTCTAAGAGCACTTGTTCGTTTAATGTTACGCTCGGATGAAGAACTAAAATTCTTCTTCCGAGCGTTACATCAGCGCAACAAAAATTAGAAATCACCACAAATGGTGATACCTCGCAGTGGGATTCGTTTCTTTGCACCGCGAAACTCTTTTTAACTCATGCTTGGACCCTGAAGGAATGGTAGGGAAGCCGAGTGTAAAAGATCTTCTCTGGTTCCGCGATCCCTCGCGAAAGATCGCGTCAGATACGCAGTCTTTTGGAACTGAAAGGGACTTCAACCCTTCCTTCCGCAGTGACTGCATGTCCTGAGAACCAGTCGTTCCGGCTGATGATGGATGGCCGTGTACCTTGACTCACTTGTGGCTACCCCGCATAGAATGCACCAAGGACTATATTCATTATACGTCTCCTCCTCGCCTTCATCTCCGGCCTATTCTTTACTCATTCACCCATTCCACTTGCCTTCGTTCCGTGGCGGCGTCCTGCTCTCGCATCCACACCTATGCTATAGATCCTCAACGATTGCTGAAATCATCACCCTGTAGCATAATCTCTTGAACTGATATTGAAGCAAGAAACTTTACCGTTGATCATCAGTCAGGATGATAGCGAAGTGTGCACGCAAATAATTAACGCTGAAAGTGAAAATCCATTGGAAAGAAAATTCACGGTGCTTTTTCAAACCTGCAACAGTTGTATCTGCTAACAGTATTTGGTCTCAATAAAATTGGAGTATGTTGAAATGGAATTGTTGAGTGCGTGTAAAAATTTACTCTCGCCAAAAACTCTTTTTAAAACATTTTCAAATGTCATTGGAAAAACTTGTTCCGTGCCGTATTATAAGTTCCTAAAAAAAATAATTTTGTTTTGCAATAGCCAGTTTTTCTAGGTGTAAGAAGGGAATTCAGGATGCTTTAGAGAAATGTATGATGGAAGTTTATGCTGCAATTACTGTAAATAGGTGCACATTTCATTTATATCAAGAAGGCGTTTCCACTTTGATCCCTGAAATACTGTTGATGTAACCTACGCATACAAGCATGCGTTGTGTTACACTAGAGTGATGTAGAAGTTCTATCAATGAGATCTCAATGTGTGACATTCAATAAATGTAACAATGTATACCAAAGCATCAACTAAGACGTTCTACAGAGTTGTCATTTAGATCTTATTCTATGTCGTATTTACATTAGTGACGTGTACAGCTATAAATTTCAAGGGAAACTAGTAGCATTTGCTGATTATATGGCTCTCTGCTATGATGCTCCTAGCAGTTTGAATTGTATTGAAATCGAACTTGCAGAAAAACAAGATTTTTACGACAATGGTTTGATTTCAGCGGATTAGAGTCAGCAAAAAAATTTATACGGAAGAATTAAAATAGCTCAGTTAACTCCACTTGTAGATAATATCATAGAGTATGATAATATTTATTATCACGACCAGGGTTTCGACACTTTGTGTTGTGTTGTGTACACCAAGTGCCGAAACCCGAATCCTGAAAATAAATATTACAAGTGGAGTTAACTGAGCTATTTTAATTCCTCCGTAATGGATAACTTCCGATCATGGAACGCGTTAATAAAATTAAATACTTAAGGGTTAATTTGAAGAGTAAATTGAGTTGGGATAAACGGATAAGGAGGAGAAAAAATATCTTGATGGTGAAAATATCGTGATAAAAAAATATCTTCTCATTGTTGAAATTTTACTTTATTCGGCACAATTGTCCTCATTCTTTTCATAAACCAATTTATGCTTCTCTTTTACAGTCCAAGTTGAAGTGTAATTTGATTTACTGGAGTAGTGCGTATTGGGATACTTTTAAGCATGTCGTGATTTTACGGAAAAAATAATCCAAGTCGTTGCTCTACGAAATAATTATGAGCACTCATACCCTTTTTTGTATCTTTAAGGTTGTCATCCTGAAGTCATCTTTATATATTTAAGGTTTGAAGATTATTGCATGCTAGAAGTGGCTATGTGCAATCTGTTAATGATGAAATTAAGTACCACTTACGAAATAAGCTAAAGAATTAATTATCTAAGTTAAGATTAACATTGTCAAAGAGGTTGCTTATGTACATGGGGCAAAGAGCATATGAATATGTTAATATTTTTATGTATATGCTAATATTACTAGGACAAATTGAAAATGTATATAAATGTATGGGACTTTCAATAGTTGTTAAAGAATGTCTGCTTTCTGAGTAAAATATATAAATGTCGCTCTGGACATTGTATGTTGAATGCATGTATTGTGTTGAACTTTCAATTACTTTGGAATATTATGCGGATTTTTATGTGAATGCTTTTTTCCATTCTATGACGGTGACTCAACTCAGGTAGGGCATACGTTGGAGTTACCGTAAAACTAACAAATGAGTATATGCTTTGTTCGAATGTGTAAGTGCGCGTATATTTTACTTGAATTATTTTACAAGTAATAAACATTTATGAAATAATATTCACATTATTACATACTCCCACCACAGTCGAAATGGACGTTGCGAATAGTTGGCGTGGTGGCCAGCTAAAAGTGAGTTCCGTTGATGTTGTCCGACACACACATGCGTCCGGCGCTGAAAAAAGAAGCCGCGCGCTCTCCCCCGGGGCATCATCTTGCAGCGCTGCTGCCTAATGGCTTCTTTTTCTCCCCTTCGCCAGCTGCGGGCGTTCAGACCGCAGGATATCTCTCATTCGCCGGGATCGCGGCTTCTATTCGACATGCACTAATTGCTTCTAAAGGGGAGACATTTGGCCAAGATTCTTTGGTTCGTTATTTTTTTCCGCCTCCTCACCATCGAGACGCGATGCATTACCACCACCCCCCTCTCCCCCTGCCACATGATCTCTGCCCCCGGATACCCCCCCCCCCCAACATCCACCCACCCACCAACTCAGGCAGCACGGGGGTGTTTCAATTTATTTTTTTTTATCCACCCCTTCCAGCCCACCCACTTCCTCGCCAGCCGCCTCATATATCTTTCATCCACACACCCCCCCCCCCCGGGTTCACCTATCTCGGTTGGCACCAGACGTACCACACCCCCCCCCTGGCAACTACCCCCAGGCAACTCCCCCCTGGCAACTTCCCCCTGGCAACTCGCTCATGCCGCGTGCGACGCATCGCTAGGCGACGGCAAACGCGTCGACGCGCCGCTCGCCGAGTGGTTGGTGACGCTGCAGGCGACGACGGTGTCCCACGCTACTAAGTTTCATCGGCACGGCCTCGGAAAGTGCATTCATTGGTGGGTCGGGTCGAGCGGAATTTTATACCTGCTATTACTTCAGACTTCATTGAGTGGATTCTTGGGATATTCGTATTAATTGCGCCACTTTACTCTTGTGCAGGATAAGCTGTGGAATGACATGTATTGCTATCGTAAAATGTACCACCATGATCTATATGATGCGGGATTGGTGCCCAGTAGTGCTTTTTTCGTAGCTCACGTGAGTCTTCGTGAATTTTCCCTTTACTCCTTTAATCAATATTAATTTATATTCCATCCAATTCATTGTTATACAAAAGTGTAATAAAATTTAAATTTAATTGGATTTATGCTTTTGCATAATTTTTGATAGTTTTCAGAGTTAAAATAACAGTTTTCCTCTACGAGATTCCCTTAGAGTGAACCAAGCACATTTACAGACGTCGATAGGCTAACGAAAAAAAAGGAACTTCGGTATAACCACTTTCAAGGCTTGTTCAACGAATTATAGTGTCTATGTTCAAGGACTCATCTGAACAACTATCTAAAAATTTTAAAAAAATACTAATTTTAAAATAACATATAGTGCACAAAAAACACAAAACTGGGTAGTTTATTCAAAATTAAAGACCCAAATCCCAAATGATTTAAAGAGTAACCTTGTTTATTCGATTTCTTGCGAATAATGTGATAATATATACATAGGAAAAACCTCACAGTACTTAAAAAACAGAATTTCAAATCACAAATCTTCAATCACAACTAATTCCGGGACCTGTGCGTGGGCTACTCATGCACTTTCCAACTACATTTCAAAGATATTTATTTGTTAACCACAATTTTAGTATTTGGATTCCATGTATTTTTTGTTGATCACCATGTTTCGGTTACTAAACAATTTTTTAAACTGATGTTACCATAACAAATGTCAGTATAGGTACATAAAAAACTGTCTGAATTGGTTATCTAAGTGTTCCACCTCAGGGTATTTCTATGTTTTATATGTATTTTCTCAAGCATTTGTGTAAAAAACAATTGTTAGTACTTATATGTTACTGTTGTTAGCCCTGAAGATGAAACAATAAAGTTTTGAAACGTTGGCAATAGAAGAAAAGTTACATTTTTAATGACCATTTCTCCATCAAAAATTTAAATAGTTATTTTGTGGCGGCGGCGCAGAGAAATATCGCTTGTCAATTGTTGTTGCACGGTATCGCCACCAGAGGTCCGAAGAGAGATAGAGGGCAGTCGACCCGGTCGCTACCTTAGAGTATATAGTTCAATAACTCCTTACCTTAATAACTCTATGGTCGCTACCCTGTCTCGAGCGTCCAATACCGTAACTCCTGTAACGTAGCGCATCTAGCAAAAACTCTGTAAACGGCACGCAATAAAAATTATAACAAAGGACTCCGTTGAAAGTAATATTTATTTAAAGTGAGCCGTGGCACCGTAAGCCACAATTTCATCCCATTGTGTGCCATGACGGTAAATCACCTTGTGGCGGTGTTGGAGGAAGTGCAAAGGGAATTGTTGCAAAAGCAAGCCTACAGCGCCCTGTGAGCAAACACATTCTTCGCCTTTTGAAATGTACCGATGCTGTTAGTCTGGAATGGACTAAAATATACATTTTGAGTTCGTGTCAAACGCTTATATCCAGCAAGAGAGGTCGCGGTTGAAAAACAGGATACGAAAAAGTCTCCTTGTAGTAGGAATAAGATCGTACATACCATGCCTTCGTGCCACTTCTAACAGTTAGCATAATACCATGAAGGACACTCGTTAAATAAGACCATCAATATTCTCACAGGTGGGTGAGATGTGGTTTTGGATATGCATAAATGAAAATTATATTAGTTGCATATCAAATATTATGGGCACGCGTATTTGCATAAGAGAAGCAGCCTTTCGTCAATTTTAATTTTTGGGTTAAAAATGGGTTAAATGGAGAGAATAATCCGGGGATGAATGTATGTTTGGTGCAGTTTATTTTCGAGGGAGAAGACCATATTTGGGGACCTTGGCAATATGATAACTTGCAGTGATTGGCGGCGATATTTAAGCGAAGAAATTAGTTTTTGGGCACATCATCTAATTCGCAAATGCCGTTTTCATTTCTACCATGTGTTGACAATCACAACCGTAAATGTTTAAGGTATGTAGTGTGAGAGGTCGGAATCTTTGGGCGTCAATCTTGCATCAAAAATGATAACGTAAATATGATAGCCATGGTCCATAACTCCAAAAAGATTTACGTAAGAGTGTTCAAAACCTCGTTTGAAAATGTTATCGAAGGAGATCATAACTAACACAATTTTGATCGTATTATGATAAATAAACAATTTATAATTTTTTAGTAATGTGGAAAATAATTACTTGACGAATAATGGCCTCAGAAAGAGGCACATTTCTCACATTTAACCTGTTTAACATGACGAACCACTGATAATATCTATTTCCACGATTTTTTCTTCAAACTCTCCTTTTACCAAATTACCACTTCCCATTGAGGTTGAATCAACTTAAACCCGTATTGGCAGTAGGGCATCGCTCACATTTTAAGTGCTGCAGTTATGAATAACATTGCAGTTTGTAAATGACCACCTTTTCCGCATTGTAATATGTGTATGTCGGAATATTTGTAGTTTACTAATTATTCAGGTCAAAAATTATTACTGTTTATCTTTTTCAGGATCAGAGAAAGGATGGCTAACTCGGTAGGAGAGGAGTTTATTCACTGATACAAGGTAAAATATAAATACATATTTTTTGCAGCAGCATGGTACCTAATTGAAAATATAACTATGGCCCCTACTTGTTTACTGCTAATTTGCCTTCACACCACTCTCTAGATGGTCATTGATTACGTTTGAGGACATACAAGTTGTTTGCGATATTCAGGTGATGCCAAAGTTTGCCTCAAAAAGACTTCTCGGTGAATAATACACTCTCCCATGTGCGTTCCTTCGGCAGCTCTTCGTTTCCGTCGCTGCATTACTCACTTAAAATAAAGGTAACTGAAAATTGTTCAAACATGGTAGTATTTGCGTGATGATCACCGTTTCTCACTTTTGAATGATTTTTCAACAAGCCTCACAGAAATACTTCTGAAGAATAATTCGATATCAATCCAGGGCGGCGCGATGACATGGAACTGCGGTAAAACTAGCAGACACATGATCTCTCGGTGAATGTAATTCTGGATGCCCAGTTAACAGGTGTGGTCGGATAACCTAGTTTTTTTGCGCAAAATTTATAATTGTGAGCATACATATATATGTCCATTGATACATGAAACTTTGTTGTGATATCATGGTGAATAGTAGTTGTATATGACTCTTAGTAGTATTAGTATATAACTCTTTTGGTAAAAGGTGTAACGGAAATTATTCTGGATTTTATAGTTTTTCTATAAGCTCAATCATGTAATAATGAACATTAAACATTGAATAACATGACATCGAAAATTTTTAATTGAAAATCGCGTTGGCCTCCAGTTATCATGTAAATATTTTCGAGGAATGATACAAAAGGTTTAAATATCCATCTAATTCAATTACACTCAAATTGGTAGCTGATGTCCAAAACCCTTATAAAGTATCAGATGTAGGGCGTTAATATTACTTTGGTAGATTTTTATCTAAAAGTCATGATGAGAACCATCTGTATCATACAAAAATTAAAATTACATTCATATATGGCAATAGTTCCCGGCTTATCCAGGAAAAATAAAATTATGAAATATATTGCGTGGAATATTAATCATAGGTTGACAATATCATGAGGTTAATGAAGCCCTATATTTTTAATTTTTGTTTTCATTTGAAATTTGTTGGATACATCTGCTTCAGACAATCGTGTGATCCGGCGCAGAGGCGTGTGGCAGGGGGTAGCGTATTAGTGCAGGGGAGCGATGAGGGATTAGGGATAAGGAGGGGGAGAGGAGATTGAGACGAATTGAATGTTAACAATGTGTCACATCCCGCTGTTTTTATTATAATCACCAATGTCACGAGGAAAGAAGTAACTTTTATATATGTATCAGGCATTGTATTTCTCTTATTTTGTCGTTCACATCATTTTTAGAGATCAATGAGTTCCAGTGGTCAAAATAATATCCTCTCTATCTATCTACTCGCATGATCTGAAATTCCAAGTAATAAGAGCGTGTAGCCCCAGAAAGACTCTCAACCTAGTCCTTCCGTCCCCCGCATTCATCTCTCTCTCTATCTCGATTCGCTCTAAGCAGATATAAACGAAGCGTTATTGTGCAGTAGTATTTTATTTATTCCATTAAATCTATCTGTAAAGGGTCCCAAATGCTCGCAGTGGGTTCGACATGAGGCCTAACCGGAGCGAAATAGTGTCTCTTATCTAACCATCTCTGAACAAATGACCTCAATCACCAATTTTTGTTTGCGATAAGCTATGAAGTCAGTCAATTAATTCATTCCTTTTATTTGTATGCACATGCTTGTAATTTTAATGTGAACATTTGAGGGAAACCTAGTCGAATGATTCCTTAAATTCCAAAATTAACTTGTCAACTAGTCTTTTCACTTCATCTGATTTTAGGATATCACGAGGGTATACTCCAATTTGAGTGTATGTACTCTCCTAAAAAAAAGTTTAATGCTTTTTTTCACGTTTGGCTGTTTCCTCCGACTTAAAATATTTAGAAGCCCCGTGGAGGCGTCTTCAATTCGTCATGAAGATTTTATTATATAATATTAGTTGATGAGTTTAGTGTATGTGACATTGAACTATTGCTTTTTATTAAATAATAGCATATGATACGGGGTGCTTCATTACTGAACTTCCACGTTAACCATTTTACGCCTGGTAGTCTGAAGCCTGATTGGCTCACCTAATTAATACTTATTTTTCAATCGCTCTGAAATGGAAATTTTCCTACTCAATGAAACCAATCCCTATGATTCTCAATCATATTCCTTCGTTATATTCCACTGTGCATTTATTTGAAGCTATTTCAATCCCAAGGATTGTAATTGCACGGAGGAGTGTGACCTTTAGTCTATTTTTCGCCTATTTCCTAATTATGCCCATACGCAAAAACCATTCCTCGTCAGTTTTTAAAATAATTAATTTGAAAAACAATCAAGCTTGTTTTGACAATTCTGTTCTGTTTTTTCCGAAATTTCACAGCCTCTGTGCAATACTGATAATTTTAAATATATTTCTCTCTCACAACTTTACAGAGTCAGTACTCTCAATAGATGGTGATAAAATATGACTTCTCAAGATATTAATGGTTTGTAAAAGAATTCCGTATTGTCTTAATGTTTATAGAAGCTTGATGTTAAGAACATAATGTTTATGCTCAAGTCACCTTGGCACCTGCGATTTCCACTGTACGATGTTATTGCACGAAATATGAAAATGGCCATAAGTTTTGTTATGAGTGTGATTCATTGACAATTACATACAACATTACACTTTCCTACTCGGAGCTGCATACAAGGGCAAAAATCTGTGGTGGTAGATAAGCATATTCCTTCATATTTTATTAAATTGTGTAAGATATAAGACACCTACACCGTACATGTACATCTATGGGGTACATCCCCAGAGACTAAAACTTTGACGTGTCGGAAAGGTTTGGGGGTCACAACGACTCCTGGAACTGAACTAGTGGCAGCGATGTTGCTGAACCAGCTCAGCATTTTTCCCTATTTTTGTTTAAGTGCGATAGAAGATCGAATATCGATTACAATGGAACTCAGCACACAGGGCCCGGCCTCGAAGGAAACAAGGTCTTCGTGGTCGTAAGCATATGAAATAGTAGCGTGGCGACAGTCGCAAATGCAGACAGTAAAGCCCAGAGGAACCTCGCGGAGTGTCAGTAATGGATGCGCGCTTAACGAGATAAGGAATAGGGACTTGGTGAATAGGGTGGAAAGAAACTTAGGTCAACATAAAGAGGAGGGTGTGAAGAGCTTGAGAGATACTTCGTAGCAGGTTAATTACTGCGTAGAAAGGTAAATGTAAAAAATAGCACCTAAGGATGGGGAAGTTGAAGACAGTAAAAGCCTACCGATCAATTGAAATAGTTCCGAATGATATGATGAACACACCATTACGCTTTAATTTTATTGTATCCAAAATTGTTTTCGTGTAATTAGTTTCTGCTTAAATTTGTATTCCCTTCGCTGACTGACAATGAGCGAAACCATCAGTAATCATAGAACCGAAATTGATTCTCCGAGCCTTTCGGCTGTATTTCCTTTGCATTGCCATTTCATCCGTAAGGCCGGGTTGTAAAGCTGCGGTTTACTTGAACCCCATATGGAGGTGTACATATTCCCTTGCTCGTAATTAAAGAAATCGTATAATAATTAGTGGACGGCATATTTCGCAAGGTGACTCTCACGGAGACAATAGTGCCCCGCCAGACGCGAGGCGATTGTTTTTCCTCGACGACGCGCGGTCTCTCGAAAGAGTCCTCCTGAAAGTGTGCATGCGCCGTCGTCAGCGTGCACGCCACGGTGGGCGGCCGCGTGCACCAGCCGTAAATAACGCGGTGCACGAGAGCACCGTCGCTGGAAAATGCTCCGCGCTGGCTGAAAATTGGGTCATCCCAGAGGTCGGCGAATTGGAAGGAATCGGAATGATGCGACCGAATGCTTCTCAACCGAATGCAACTGCGGCGCGCGTTTACGCTCCGAATATATTCACTTCGCGCGCGAAAAAGAGTGCTCACAAATCCGCGGAACGGAATAAAAAACTCGTCAAAAAGTCGTAAGTCATCGGAAGTCAATTTTCAATGGAGGGTATGAAGTGTGCATTAAAAAAGCTAAAGCATTCATGTTGCCTTGTATCCTAAAGCGTTAGTTTTGAAGTAAATGGCAGAGAGGTTGAGGCCATATAGAAAGCGAGTGCGAAATTCACCAGTGATCTTAAGCTTACCGAAAATTATGTTAAGTAACTATGTCAAGTTAACTCCAAGCTCTAAAAAGCGAAAAACCCATAGATGTAGCAGTAGGGGAACCTCGGATCAAAAGATATTTTTTTCCATTTCCAGTAAATCGAAAATTTGAACTTCCTAATGATCTAGCAATAAGTTGCTTACAATAAGTGCTGGGTTGAAATGGCGCACTGACGCACTGCATTCATCTTCCTTCTAATATCTTTGAGTAATTTTTGAAGTTATACTTCTTTGCGCCCGTTGGAGACTTTTGGGATGGGATGTTGGTCGAGAAACCGCGTCACGCTCTTTTCCGCGTCACGCTCTTTTTTGGGTGAGAAAAATCCACAATTGTACTCATTGATACGAATTCCTGGGTATTTCTAATCGAGCTAAAAGGATGAAAATTTCAGGGAAGGGTTCAAATTTGGTGTCGAGTCAGGAAAAAATCGAAAATCCCAATATTTTTCATTGGTTTCGAGTCCAGATAGGATTTTGTTTTTTAATGGGTTTAAATGGGAAAAACGAATAATTTACGTGTAGAGTAATTTTCATTCATTCATTAAAATATGAAATAATTTAGATACAAGTTTCATTCTTTAACTGAAATGAGGCCAAAAGATCAATGCATTTACTTCTTGCAACCGATGTTTCTCTATCGATCGATAAATTGAAATATTTGAAGTTTAAACGCAAAATTAATGCAAATTTCGATCTTTTTTCATTTTCGTTGCTAAGCAATTTTTTCATTGTTCCCGAGACTTCCAGTACCTTATACGCGTGCTATAAAGATTATACTTAAAGGAATATAACATTCTCCGTGCGTATTTCAATCGCTTTTAACGATATTATGCCTTAGAAATATACTTTTTACAATGTTTTATAATTATATACATAAACTGTTTCGTAGCTTTGACACTCCTCCATTTGCTCATGCCTACGAAATCCGTTGGGATCGCTCTAGATTCCTCCATTTTGCTTCTGAAACACTCTTTACACCTTATTCCGGGTTTCCCTCTCTCTGTTTTTCCAGGAAACATTAATCCTTGCACCTGCTTTCTGAAATGTACCTCGAAACTCCATTCTACAAGTCAAAACCATGTAAAATGATAGTGTTCTATGATGCATTATCTCTTGGATTTTGAAATTATAATAGAGAAACAGGCCCCAACATTTCGAAGAGAAAAAAATGTCTTTTATTTCATTTATATATCCTGTGTGCCTGTGTGTGTGAGCGGGTGTGTGCGACCGGCCAAAGAAGTATAACTTCCACCGTCTGGTCCGACGCAGACCACGTTTTTTTAAATTTTGCTTGGGCAATGGATAAAAATTATTTTCATCTCATGATAGTTAAAAACGAGGTTTTAAATTCCAGTACGGGTGAGGAGTGCTGAATGCGTTTTTTAAAGAACAGGATCTTGATTTTAATGACAAGTAGTTTAGGCAATATGTAAAGTTCTTAAGAAATCGGCCAGGTAGGAGATTGTAATGACATATAGGTACATAAACTAATCTGGTCTTTCCTTCATATGCTTTCAAATGTGGTGCCTACTGGTTTTGCAATGATAGAAAGTGAGTAACTGGAAGTTACAGTTTAAATATAATGCACTGAATGGATATCTATTGAAATATTGGGGATAATTGCATTCAAACGCAATTTTTTTCGGGACTCCGGGAATATTTAAAATAAATGTAAATTTGGTTCGTCATCCCATATTGTACGTCTTAGGGACATAAAGAAAAACGCTTTGTGTCCTATTTCATCTTTAATATGCGTCCTGTCAATGATATGATGCTGTGTCATCAGTGATCGGAAAGATGCTCGGCTTCCGTTGTTTTGGATAGATTAATCAAAATTTCAAAATCATCAGCGCATCGGCTACAATGCCTTGACCTACTTGGAGAAGTTAAGCATGTTCCCAAATAGGGCACCGGCGAAAAACCAGAGCGCTAGATGAGAACTACTGCAGGCAGGGATTCACTCCGCCTCTCTGTTGATGATGGTGGAGATTAAAACAGTACCTAATGGTTAAAGTTGAGAGTTTTTATTTTTATTTGTGTTTTCCATGTTCTTCAACATTTTACAACTCAGGCCAAATTAAAGCTTTTTTTACCTCTCAAAAACAGACTTTTTCCACTGACATCGTGACTTTTAAAATTAGTTGAGTCCACAATCAAGTTGTTCCAATCATTGCGATTCCACAAATGATGTGGTACGCAAGCCACGCGCACGACTGCGAAGGTAAACACCATCATATTGTTCGTATAAACCTCCGCTGAAATTCAGTTTAAATTTAGATGCTTGCTGGTATAACTAGCTGATACACCTGATCAGCAATGAAGATATCTCCGGGTTCGAATCCCGGTCTTGCAGAATTTTTTATGGCAAATTTCACACTGTTTGGTGTTTATCCATGATCAAGCTTTTACTGATTTGCATTATTTTCTGAGTTCATTCTTTTTCTCAGTTTGGTGAACAAGAATGGACAACAAATAACTGTTTTCATGAAACAAGTGAAAAGAACACACTGGGATGGTAGAGATCCAATTGCCTCCCTTTTACTCGGTAAGCATCGGCTTCAAATATTCTATTTCTTATTCATCTGTCTCCTCTCTGATTTTTTTCAGTTTCTCATTGTCTTTGAAATGGGCAAAGGTAGAAGGCAGTGGTTGATTGATATTCAGTTTTAGTAATTACTTGAGTTCATGCCTTTTCAGGAAAAGTATTTCCGAGATGCTTATTTTCTGAGTTCATTCTTTTGCTCAGTTTTGTTGAACAAGAATGAACAACAAAGAACTGTTTTGATGAAACAAGTGAAAAAGAACACACTGGGGTGGTAGAGATATAATTGCGTAAAACCACCCTCAATGAACCATGAATGAAGACGGCTCGACTGTGGCAAGCTAGCTCACCTGACCTTCAATTTAGAGATGTCTCGGTTCAAATATTGGTTCAGTTAAATGATTTTATCATGGTTCATTCCATCCTTTTGACTTAGCCAAAGAACCCAACTGAAGTGCCGCAAAACAAAGTGCCAAGACTCTAAGAGGAGCGTAGTGGCGTCATGTTTGTAATTTTAAGGAGTCGCCGTCATCTTCGAATATGTACCGGGTCATGGATTCGCGCGGGTCTTGTCCGGTAGCGAGCGATACTAGCGAATAGGGTGGAGGAGAAGAGTTGAGCCGCTATGAGGGTTACAGGAGGGGATGGATGCTCTGCTTGTGCACCCACCCACCGGGTGACGGAGACGCGCAATTACGCCCCTCTCCGACGTCACCAGCGTTCCAAATTGCACCGTGAGCGCATTCCAAGTTGCTCGCTTTTCATACGGAGGAGAGCACGTAATGATCGGCTTGCAGTTCCCCCTTTTCATACTCTTAATGACGTCACGACCGGCTGTCTGTCTTCCCTGCTTTGGCCAATACCGTTCCGTATCCACGGCGACCGTGCAGCCAGCCGGGTCCAGCGTCACTCTCCCCCCAGCACGCCCCCACCCACTCTTCCCCCGCCCGCTTTCTTTCCATTCCGTCGGCTCCTTCAAATCCACATCTTACCTCTGCTCCCTCTCCTCCCCTCCGCTGCCGCACTCCAAACTAATCTCCGCGTCCCTCAAATATTTCCGCAATCGCAATCAATCTCTCTTCTTCCCTCTCCCGCCCTCCGAGCGCCTCCAAGTGGCAATCACGCCACGATTACTTCACCATTCCAGACTCGCAGACATATTTATCGCGTGGATTCCGAATCGCGATTTTCTTCCCGTGCGGCTAAACGGTGGCTCAACTCACAATCCCGAACAGCTGCGAGTTCAGAACGCACGTTTCCACTTCTGCGTTTAGCGGAAAGAAGGCATCTAGTGAATTTAAAAGGACAAAAAGAAAGGAAACGAGAATAAATTCTTTTCTGGGGGTGGTGGTGATTTTTACGATAGGCGACCGATAGCTTTATGGTAGTTCGAGCGAGATATTTCCCATCGAGTCATTATGGAGACCATATTCTAATTTTATTTTTTGTTGCAGCGTCTGTAAGAAGTATGAAGTAAATATTGTAGTATTAATGACGCAAAAATATAGTTATATATGTCAAAAATTCTCAGTAATTAAATAAATAAATCTACATAAGTCTCTAACTTGGCTCATTTTTTCACACCGTGCGGTTAAAACGCCTTCAAAACAGAAGGTTTTTTGCGAATCCGTAAAAATTACTGCATTGATTAATTAATTAATTGAAAAAAGGCTGTTTTTGAAGAGTTGGTCATCAGTAAATAGATCACATGTGTATTCTTGTTCTTGTCGACGACATATTCCGATATCTCAATTTAGTTTTTACACTTAAGCCCTGAAGATGAAAATATAAATTTTCGAAACGTTTTCAAGATCTATTTATTGTACGCATCTCTGTACGCATGAGATCTATTTATTGATGAACAATTTTATAATTAAGGTGGTTTGAGCGAGATAGATCCCTAGTCATAGTGGAGACCATATTCAAATTTTATTCTTTGATTTCAGCGTCTGTAAGAAGCATGAAATAAATATTGTAAATTTAATGACGCAAATATATAATAAAAATGGCCAAATATCTCGGTAATTAAATAAATAAAGCTACATAAGTCTCTAACTTGACTCATATTTTCCCGCCGAACTGCTGAAAACCCTTCAAAACAGCAGGGTTTTTTGCGATTCTGTAAAAGTTACTGTGGTGAGTAATAGATTATTTTTTTAATAAATAGATGGGAAAATATGCAATCCATACACCGTTAGTTTTTTGACGAAATCTAGGTGTTATAAATTCTTATTTCCTTCAATACTCTCCCTCTGGAGCACTAAGCCATAATCTATCCCATGTAAAACAGCATATATTTACAGGCAAATTGATCGAAAAGTAGTTCGGCAAGGGGTTGATATTTTTATATCATCGGAAAGATGAGAGTTGTTTCTTTAAAATGAGGCCAAATTCATAAAATTCTAGGTTAAGTGATTTTTCGCTCAAACTACCTTAAATGGACAACAATCAGCTCTCATCAAGTTAATTAATTGATTATTTTTAATTAATAGTTGAGAATACATACAAACTACACACCGTTAGTTTTTTGACGAAATCTGGGCGTTATAAATTCTTTATTTTTTCAACATTCTCCCTCTGGAGTGTACAGCCGTAATCCATCCCATGTATTTAAACAGCTTTTATATTTAGGTAAAAAAAAATTAGTTCGGAAAGGTGAAGGAAGGGACTGCGGAATGAATTGGTGTAACACGGATGAGAATTGAGAACATTTAAAATCAGTAAGGTCGTTTATAATCGTTTCATCAGTTGGACACCGCCTCTGAACAATTTCTAATTTTTCTAAAAAAAATCCAGTTTTAAACTTGTGTCATTAACATGTGAAATTTTGGGCGAAATATTACAATGGCAATAAATACGCTCTTGTACTTCCAGTTAGTCACATTAGGTAAAACTAATCTCCTGGCTGACTGCGATGTGGCCTTTAATGGAGAGTCACTTGGTAAAAAACAAGAAAAAGCTAGCACAATCAAGAATACCCTCTGTAAACTTCAAGTTCCAATTGACCACTTGGATAAGAAACTGATTTCAAATATTAAAAACACCGCCGAATTCTTTAATTTTCTCTAAAGCCTACAAAGGAAACACCTTATTGATTTTAAATAAGCCCGATTATGTTACAAACTGCCCACAATGGCTACAGTGAAAGTCTTTCCCAGAGTGAAACATGGCGCCTATAAGTGGAAATGAACGCCTCCCGGAATGTATGGCCTTCCAAAAACACATAAACCAGAGATATCCCAATACGACCAGTGGTTTCCCATGTTTCCACACTTTCGCATTCATTGTCATTCAAGTTAAATACCCTCTTGAGGAATTTTTCCTCATTCAAGTCAACCTGGAATAAGAAACCCCTACGGGCCTGGCCAACAAACTAGAGGATGAAACGGGAAACTTGTGTCCTTCGACGTGTGCAACTTGTTGACGTCCGTTCCAGCCCAGGAATCTATCGTTGCAGACATGTCCATGAACTTTTTTTAAAACAGTATATTTAATTCAAACCACCTTCTTTTAAAGAACATTGTTTATTATTATAGATATGTTAACGATATTAAATGCTTGTGGACTGGTAGCCTGAGACAGTTTTTATCCTTCCTAAACTCTCGATATAAAGCCAATTTTACAAGGAATTAGGCAATCTTAGAATAAATCACTTAGGCCTAACAATTTTCATTCATAAGAATCCGCAATCCTTTGCAATGTACCGCGAGGACACATATTCTGAAGTAATCATTCCGAATCATAACCATCAGACAAACAAATCTGCAGCCATTAATTCTATTACTAAACCGATTAATATCCATCCCTCTCTCTAATTTCTTCTTTCAAGAGTAACGTAATCTTGAAATGACGGTTAGTTATTTAGCACAGTGGTTGATAGCAGCACATTGGTCGATTAACAACAGCTGACTATGGAAATGAATGTATGTACCATTTATCATTGTTTCTCTTATGTTTTTACTAAACAAGATCATTTCTCCCTCTCCAAACGAACTAGAACACTGTGATTTACAACTAGAGCTAAAAATGAACTAGAAGTATTACTGACCTAAATTAACTTTGAATTGTGAGGGGTGAATGTAAAGGAGCTGGATGAAGTCAAATTCTACTTGGGAATCACCCTTCAAAACTTCAGGCCTAGTGTGTGGGGGAAACACATGCGGAACATTTTAGGCATTGCATTAAAGAAACTAGGATTTATCATGCTGACACTAGAAAGGTTATATTGATGACGAAACGAAGGAATGAAAGAGATATGCTACTCTACTCAGGTTATGCCACACCTTGAAAACACCGCGGTGAGCATTTGGGACCCTGCACAGAGAGATTCAATGCGAAAAGTAAATAAAACACAAAGGAAAGGCACAAGCTCCGTGTAAAACTGCTCAGTGCGAACACATAGTGTCACTTGGCTGATGGATGAGAATGTATTAGGTATTGGAGCAGTTAGAGAGACTCGGAGGCTTCACGCTAATATTGAATGAAAAACTCAGATCAGATGTATGTATATATGCAAGTGGGGCGCCATTCCGGTCTGCTGGGTAACTCCTCCCTCTCAAAGGTTCCCCACGCACTCCCAATTTTCCGAGTGGTTCCGTAGCAGAGGGCCACATTAAAGCTCTAGATTACCATGTCTATGTTATTCTAGAGCTTTAGGTCACATGCTGTATTCCCACAGAGACGATGGAAGACACAAATGACTAAAGGAAACCACCTAGTTCTCTCGCGGTTGACAACGTTGGCAACAACAATCAACGTTTTCCACTATCAACCATTTTCGGGTTTTCTGTTGCGAAGAGAAAATATTTTTTTTAAACACTACGTTTCGTTCTTCTTTCTGAGAAAGTCGTCAGCAGACTGAAGAATTTGGTTATATATGTGATCTCTCTATACTAAACGACTGGCCATTACTGATACCCTTTAAAAAATAAATATAAATGAAATGTTAACATCTTTTTGCCTGATCTGGCAATAATAGAGGCGCCGTTTTATTATATTTTAATAATAAAAAAGCACTTGGTTATTATTACACACAAACCAAGTGCTTTTTATTATTAAAATGAAGGAGTTCCACCGAGTTACGCCGCAGACAGTGTCTTATATTCAAAGTGTCCGTTTTAGTATAGACCGATACCGGATAGTGGTCACTACTCAAGTTATAAATAATGTAAGCTTTTGCCGATCTCCTCAGTCCCTTCATGACCTCCATATCAATGACACTATTCCTACACATGTTGGTTCATTGGATGCCACCATCTTCAATCTATTGATTTGAGTCCAGTTATATAATTTCCGTTCATTGGTATTTTCTCGAGGAGAGTTCCACTGGACATTTTTTGAGTTAAAATCGCCACCAATAACCGTTGGGGTGTTGTTATTAAATTAAAGTTCAAATTTAGCCTCTTGGAATATACTTCTCGGTGGTAAGTAGCAGGAAATCACATTTACTACCCTTGTCTGTTTCTCCATTTTCATACCTACGGCTTCCAGGTTCGTCATATAGTTAATATGTATATTATATACTATTACGTCGTCCTTAATTAAAATCGCCACGCCATCTGTAGCCTTCAGTCTAGAATTTTTTTCTCTGTCCTTTCTAATAACCTTGTACCTTGGCACTTCCCATGTTTATCCTCTTTTTCAAACGAGTCTCTGATACAAGGCACACATCTATGGAGTGTTTGTTTAAGAAAGTAACAGGCTCCGGCGTCTTATATTTTACGTCACCGTTTGCATTCCACAGCGACATGACCATTGACTTCTTTTTATTTGTCTTATCCATCAAATATGACAAATTTCCCGAGATAAAAACAATCGACGTCTTGAAAAACGACCGCAAAAGGAATCTTTTAGCCATCCTCCGTTCACCTCCGAGATCGAAGGAAACCGTTGAGTAGAGAAGCACGTCTC
Organism: Pyrrhosoma nymphula; assembly: GCA_963573305.1. NCBI lineage: Eukaryota > Metazoa > Arthropoda > Insecta > Odonata > Coenagrionidae > Pyrrhosoma > Pyrrhosoma nymphula. The sequence continues at coordinate 123,948,605 of OY754331.1, read as the reverse complement.
CCTTTCAAATGTATCATCTCCTTTTCCTCGGCTGCTGCAGGCCGTGTCCACTACGCGATGGTAGCTTTAGGAGTTATCTAGTTTAGATGCGCTTTCACGCCCTAAGAGACCAACGCCATCCAAATTCTGCTTTTTCTGTCCCATTCATCACGTGCAACCGAGAGCCCTTGGATTAGTTTGACTTCTGTCCCTTCTGGGCTCAACTCTGGACTCGATCCTTCATATTATCCCCCTTTCGCATCGAAGAGAAAGAAACCATATTTTTTCCTGTCTATTTTTGGTGGCCCTCCTCCTCTGCATTATGTCTTTTCCACATTGCTTTCGGCGACTGAGCAATAAGGATTTGTCCGATAGAGTCCTTTCTTATTTGTTTCAGTGTGTTCAATGGATTCTTAGGTCTCCTTGTCTCCGATAAAGTTCTATTATTTTCCTTTGATCCGTCCTCCGTATTGTTTTTTTACGATTTAGTATTAGATTATTATCACCATCGCCAAACTACATTAAGCTCTGGCTCACTTTTTCTCTATCTATGATATGAATTGCATTTCAAGAGGAAACAACTGAATGTTGAATGCGAAGGGCCCTTGATGCGATTGCTTTAACGTAGTTAACCATTTTTACGACGAACTTGTCTCAAGGACTATGATGGAAGCCCATGCCATGGCTCACAAAGGTTCTTTCATGTGCACTACGGGCAATGAGTCCAGATTTAATTATGTCCACTTACATTACGCCTCTCCATTTTCTTTTGGGAAAAGAAGAATGTAGGTATTTCCTCCAATTCCATGTTATATCAAATGCTTTCTTCGAACCCGCGAGCCCGATGGATGCCTGGTAATTCTTTCCCATTCTCTTGTTTGCGGAGCGAGGCTAAGCGTCAAAATAACTTCTCGTCCGCCCCAATTTACTCGAATCCAAATCGGTCTGCATCCACGAATTCCTCTTTTGGGTTCGTTAAGTGGAAATTTTAATGGCTGAAGTTTCTGTAATTGGGAATGTAAGGCTCTTTCTCTTAATATCCTTTCAGCGCCCGCCTTCATCCCCCGCCCCTTTTCGAAGCTCCCCATCTCTCTCCAACCCCCTTTTCCGCCTTCTTGTCAGTCCCCACCCCTTCCGTCCCAACCTCCCTAAACACGCCTCACCCCATTCTGCCCCCGCCCCACCCCCTTTTGGACATGCCGCCATCAATGCGGGACTAAATAGTCGTCCGCTTGGCGTAGGCTCGCCCGCCAGCCCTTCCTCCTTCGCCGCGCAGTCCGAAGAGGGCGACATCGGAGCCTCCAGAGTTTAATGCATCGCTCGCCATCTTCCAGTGCTTGCTCACCTTATCCACGTCACGGAACACTTTACAAGCATCAATGTTCGCAAGGCACGCGGGGAACATTTTTCCATCAACATAATTAATTTACAAAGGAAACGGTTGTAGGCTTGACCTTTTGGAATTGATCCGTTACGGAATAATTACCATAACTTTGTTAATTCCACTGACGATTTATTAACACGACCCGGGTTTCAACATTTGGTGTCATCTTCAGGTCTGAAGATGACACCAAGTGTTGAAACCCGAGTCGCGTTAATAAATCATCAGTGGAATGAACAAAGTTATGGTAATTATTCCATAATTAATTTACTCTACTGGTGGTTGATTTAAGAGCCTTAATTCAAAGATTTTTGCATAGCAACGTATTAAAACACAAGCTTAACACTCGTTTTGGAAAAAGTCTTCGTGTGCAGCCACTAGCCCGACATTAACACAAGCGGAAGTAAAATATGCAATTCACACACCAACAATGAGCGACAGTTGAGATTTTATCTCGTAACGAGCATTAAATGGTCACTTTTAGCTGACTGAAATTATTTTAAGTTTTCATAAATCTAATTGATAAAATTTGGATGTGAACATTCGCAATTAATATTAAATACGCGCAAAAGAAGCACAAACTGCGTAAAATATTCAAGTAATAATTTAAGGACAAAATAAATATTTTTTTAATTAAATCAATGTAATTACATATAATATTATTTTGCCTCAGTGGGCATTACTTATATTACCTTCACATGTCAGTGAAAATTTTGATCTAGTTTCTGTGAACACAGATATTTAATATCAAGGTCGAAAGAACTTCACATAATAATTAAATGAGGAAATTTAAATTCTTTTTTCTTTAAATTCGTGATCTTTAGCGTCGAAAAGAATATTTTTTCACATATGCCGGCAAAGGAAATCGGTAGAAAAATTTTCATAACTTTTTTGCCCATATGTGGTAATTCCTTTTTTGCAACTAATCAGAACTAAGATTTCTAACGCAATCGAATTCTTTTGTTTCCACAAATTTATAGTGGCGATGAAGCTTTCCTTCAGTCCTGCGTTAGTGTTGCTGCCCAAGTTTTAATTGTTCTTTTTAAGGATTCGAACCACGGCATCGACGAAAATTTTCTGGAGAAGAACCATTTTTCACCTTATCTCTCCAAAGGTGAGCGCATTCTGAACCCACAAACTTGAAGCATAACGGAGGGAGAGGGAAAATCATTTTCTCACCGAAGACGCACTTCTCTCAAACAAACTCTTTCCGAGCTCAGGTGAAACACAATTGAGGAAATCAGCGTGAAAACAAATATTATCGAAGAACAACTAATGAAAGAAGGTGTATTTCACAGCAGCAACCAAATTACAAACCAAGAGACGAAGGTTCAGCCAACCGCATGGTAACTTGCACTCCAAAATCAATCACAAGTTTGCACAAGTGCAAGCTGCGAGGCTCTCTTGGTTAAAATTGAATGAATAACGGGATCGATACGTGTACTCCTCGCCGACCAGACCGAAACAAGAGAACAAGGAGGCTTTGGTGACTCACATTTCGGAGGAGGGGGAATTTTCGGTAGGGTTGAAATGGAGAGTGGGTGCAGGTAAGGCATAGAGTGACGGAGGCGATTGATAGGCAGTCTTAATAGAAGAGGAAATAGTGGGATGGGTACAGAGATTTGGAGCTTTAGGAACTATTTTGTGTCTCCATCCTCGGAATATGAAGAGAAGGACGCTTTTCTACCGTCAGATGTCCCGGGTTTCTCAGTTTTCTCCTGCGCCGACTTCTCTATAAGCGAGAAATGATCTGGCGAGGGAAAGGTAGTGGCCAAAGGTTGCTGCCAGAGGTCGCTGAACAGAAGTGGTCGCTGGCGAGGAGTAGCCTCCGCATTTTGGAGTCGTAGGCATTGCTGGCGTCGTTGGCGCGATGCCGTTAGCGTAGTCCTTCGGCTGAGTCCGCCGGAGGGGAAACATGTCCAAAGAGGGAAAAATGTCACAAACTTTGTGAGTACAAATGAATACGTTTCCCTACAGCTCGTGCATTTTTATATTGGGTTCATTCCTGTGATGAAATATATCCGCTAAGTGTGCCATATTTGCAATATACATTCATAGTTGTCCTCCTTAGCTTAATTCCCAAATCTATTCTCAATATTTGTTTAATTCCTCTGTCAGGTCATGGACTCCGGGCAGGATTTTCCCTCCCGATCACCGCCGTATGGAAACACGAAAAATGATGCTCTCTTCACATAAAATTGAATAAAATACGTGATTTACCAAATTCAACATTTTCATAATGTCAGTGAGCATGGACGCGAATTCTGGAGGCAAGCCATTAACATGAGAGCTGCTCTATGAATAAAGCAGGGTATTATTTGAACATCCGAGTTTTTGTCCGAACTTTGAAATGAAAAGCCCTTCATATAGTAGCAGCCATCAGTTCATAAACCTTCGCAATTTTCCCATGAAATGTTTTTATCTCTAAAGAATTCATTGATCACTTAAAATATTTCATCCACAGCTATTTGTTTCTAAGTTCTTTCTAAAACGCTCTTCTAAGCGCTTCTCTTCAAGAATTAGAACATGTGCGATCATCTGACAGTAATGGCTAACATCTCTTGATTTATCAATCTGTGGGGTAAATTTCCCGAATTCTCAAATTCTTTGGAACAGGCGATTTGTGAAGATATGTCATTCAGCATAGAGCTCTCTCTAGGAAACTCTTGAGCATAAACTTATAGATCAAGTAAAAACCTGAATAAGTTTTTAAAATAAATTCGTTTGTATTTGTGAATCTCAGAATGAAAATTTATTCTCCTTTGGTCACTATGTAACATTACTACCCAATACATTCCTCAACTTGAAAAGTGTCCGATAGATTAGGGAACCGCTCATCAAACATTATACAAATTATACAAACATTGAACAAAACAAGGCACGTAATGGTGGGACGGCACTTTCTTATTCCCAGTTGGAAGTGGCGTCCCAGAAAGATATGGTACCCACAAGATCATATGTTGAATTTTACTCAATACTTTTCAAACCTGAAAGCCTTTCCGTATTATTATACTGATATTAGGTGGAAACATTTTTGACCTAATTGGCACATTTCGGTTGAGAATCTAACCGAAAATCTTCTCGAAAATGAAAAAGCTATTTGGGTCTGCTTAGTTCAATTTTTGTTAATTAATTCGTGGTGCCAAAATACTCAAAAGCGTGTTGAATTTTCCAGTGGAAAAACGTTCCAGTGAATTATGCCCAGAGGTTATACAAATATCTCCCCTCGCGTATTTCGTATTTGTGGCTCTTATATGAATGAGCCCCTCCTTCGAAAAAAATAATTTCTGCCAATTTCAATATTGTTCAGATTAAATGTTCTTCCAGTTACACATCATTCCTATTAAACCAAAGTTAAGGGCAAGGGCCTAGCCACGTTGAAACACCGGTTCCCATCAGAACACCGAAGTTAAGCAACGTTGGGCACGGACGGTGGTTGGATGGGTGACCCGCCTCCATACCTCAACCAGGCATGGATGGAGATATGATACTCCCTCCAGACCTATACCGGGAGGCTGGAGGGAGACCCAGACCGGTTGGAGGGAGGACATCCTCTATACCTGGTACTGGGGTGAGGCGGGGGGAGGCCAATCCTCCATACCTCTACCGAGGTGCTCTTTTACCCTGTCTGCAAGTGGCAGACAGGCATGGGGTTGGCACAATGGACCAAGAAAGGTCTAAGTACCCGGGTTCCTGACGAAGGCCCCCCCAACAGCAATCTAATCTATGGCCCAGATTTTATTGAAATGGTTGTACAGGAGAAATTCAAAATTAATATTTTAGCAAATTTAGGGTGATATACCTGCAATAAAGTACGAAATCAAGTTTGTACTAGTTGTTGTCACGCCCGTTGTTGTCAAACTGTTTTTTAAGGTAGTCTAAGGATGGTATAGATAAGGAGCTGAAACTATAAATCATGGTAGTTAGTTTTGATGCGGTATGGAAGTTGATTCACCCTATATTGTCGATGGGCAGCATATAGTATTGATTGGATACAGATCATAGTATTTCCAAATAACTCAATTACGATAAAATATTTAATGTAGTGGGTTGTTGCTTTGGTTATACGAATTGCTATCACTACGAACAGTTCATTCCTTATATTCAACGACGTCTGGCGAGATGTGGTGGAGCATTATTCTGAATTCAACTAAAACCCATGCCGGCGGAGCCCATGAACTTGTGGAATATTAGCTTTAAAATGAATTCAATATTATGTGTCAGTGCTCATATGAGTTTGCTCTCAGTTTATTACGCCGTGGATTTGCGTCTCTTGTCGTTTCTCACAACCAATGTTGGTTTGACCCGCGAGGTTGTTCCACCAACTGGTAACTAACCCCTTTTACAGTTCAACGTTTTAATTCCGTGAATTCTAAGCGCAAGCGAGGAAGGCTAGAGTGGATAGGAAGTGCTAGGATTGTGTTGAAGGGGACGGAGAGAGAGAGAGGTTGTGGGTTGAGCCATAACGGCGCTGGAGGGAGGAAGAGGAGGGCTGGGAGCGTGAGTGTGGGTGGTGGGAGAACGGGTGGGTTTAGGAATGACGATGGCACTGGACGGTGTGTGCTGCACGCCACGATTTATTTACATTGATTTCGTGAGATGGGAGAAATTAAATCATCCGTGCTATAGCACGAGGAATAAAAAGGCTGAATGACGTGAGGACGGGAGAGCCGTGGCTTTCGCACAAATACGAGTAGATATGCACATAAATCTATAGGTACGATATTCAGCCTAATGGTCGCGGAAGTCCCCGTTGACGAGCAGGGAAGAAAATAATTGGATGTATTCCCTCTCCCTCCCTTTCCCTCTCTCTCTGCAAAGGTTTATCATTCTCGACGATATTATTCGCGATATTTCAAGTCGTCCCTTTGTTTTTTCCGCCATTTTCCCCTCCCCTAATTCCTCTCCTCCATATCTCCTCCCATCCATTCTCTCCAGTTCACCGATCCCAACGTCAATGGAAATAACGAAGTCTGATATTTTCAGGAATAGTAGCATTTGTTTATTTTATACTTAAAATGTTTAAATTACGATGAAGTTCTCACCTAAATATAAAGCATTTAAATATTAAATGGATGCGTATGGTTTCAGATATCATTCGCGATATGCGGCATTTTTTACAATTTTTTTCGGTACTTATTTACAGCGCGTGCGTGTATTACATGCATAAGTGGTCCTACGGAATGAGGAAAATTCTCATTTTTACGTGGCCTCCGAAGTAAATGTTGTTCTAATGTATTTAATTAGGATACAACAGTTTTTTAGGCCTAATGGTTCCACTTTGCACCAATTTTCAGCTTTATCTACGAGTTGTAAACGCGGCCCTGTTAGCCGCTGCTGGGCAAGGTGGTCAGGATCCCAGATATTAAAAATTGAGAGGATTGCAAAAAGGAGTAAACACATTGGAAGAGTTAAACGTAAAGTGTGAATTGCCGGGCTATTTACGCTAGTCCCTCGTATTTGTTTGAGTGGCGTCGTGGCGAGTGGTAATGATGATTTTTTTTAAACTCTTCATTCGGCATCTCTCTCTCTTCGTAGATCCTTTTAGTTCTCAGCGTGGAGTGGCTGCGAAACTTTAGTGGGTTCGATACTCATCTGATTCTGAGCGTAGAGCAGTAAGTTAAATAGAGATAAACACACGACGAATGTAAAATCCAGATAGAGAGATAGTGTGGCCTCGACGCGTGGCTTGCTGTTTCGTGGATCGTATCTCTCGTCGCGCTCACCGACCGTGGAGTCGCCCTTTGGACGTCTTTTGACCTCCGGCCACCGACCTACTTCAGTCCAGGGGGTTATTCGGGAATGTCGTCGGTCATAATGTCGTTACTCATTCATTGAGGCATTCAATGAACGGCAAAAAGACCCAATCGAACGACATTTTGAACAAATCTATGAGCGATGTCAGAGCCGTTGGCTCAGTTTTGTGTTCCGTTTTTAGCGCACCGCTACGAGTTTCGCATTTGTTTTTGTAGAAATTTGGCGGTATAGAGAAATTGCAGAAATGGAAAACACTGAAGGCTGTGAGTTTTCAGCCTAGGATTATGAATTATGTGTAATTTAGCATTTATGTTTGTGTTTAAATAGAAGAGTTAAACAATGTTTTATGTCATGAATACATGGATTTAATTAATTAACGGCGGTTGAGGTTGTTAATAACGTTATCATCATTATCCAGTTCCGTAGTAATATTTATTTTTGTACGTCCGTTTTACTAGTAGAGGCAGAAAAATTTAGTTCTAATTAATCATAGGCACCAATTCCATCCATTTTCTGACAATGTTGCGGTTATTTAGGGCATGAGTAACCTCTTGTTTTGCTCGGCTCACGCTCACTTGGCTCAAGCCAAGCCCTCCACTAGCGCCCTCACCATGTCCTTTGTTAGCCGGTAAAGTCCCACAAAAACGTTCTCCCGCGAGGCAAATGGATCTGCACCATCTCTTAACTGTCTCAACCTATTTCTCCTCATCGCATTTTCTCTCAGTATTTCTTCCTCCTCATTCCTACGCCGCCTCGCAATTGCAGCTTCCAAAGCCCAGTCATCCATGTCTATGAAATATTAACGGATGGAAGGTTATCCATGAAAAATAATTCGTACGAAACTCTTTTAATATATGCGTCCAACATGTGTGCAAGTCGAGAATAACTTCCAATCACATGAGCGTCAACGGCATGCTGAGATATCTTTGAAACTCAACAGGGAAAGGAATTCCTTTTTAAGTAACTCAAACGCAAGGCATCCAAATAGTATTTTCAAATGAAATCACTGTTGGATGAGTGATATTCTGATTGCGTAGATCATACCCATTAGCATGGCAATAATAATTATTTCTACGAAGAAGACTGATTTTCCACTAGGTATACAACTATGAAAGCATGAAATAGATTAAATACGAGGATTTCTATAAGTATAAACGCCGGGATTGTCATTAATCAACCTCGAATTATGAAAATATGTTAAAGTAAATAAGCATTACTTACTTGACTCTCAAATACAGCCAAAAAAATAAACAAAACACTAACGGAAAGCGCTTGAAAAGCTCGGCTGCGGAGGCGGGGCGGGGGGGATTTCCCATGATGCTCTTTAATTCCCGTCGCGACGCTAGCGCCGTCCACCGAAAAATTACGGTCGACACGGAAGCTTCGGTTTTGAGTCGGTCCGTGAACGAAGAACTGCCAAATGAGCCGTGGGCGCCATCTTCGACGAGATTGATGACGTATTTCTCAAAATGAGGGAAGTGATGACGTAAATGTCACCGTTATCGACATTCCCGGATAACCCCCCAGAGGGCTCATTAAGGAGCGCACATGGAGAGCACGTGTGGTAAGTTGACGCTCAGGATGGCGAATGCTTGGTTACCTAGGGCGAGGGTTACGGGGGTGGTGGGGTCATTAGCGGCGAGGATTTTATGATCAGACCTCGGGGGTGCGAGGTCCTGCGGGGGCTGAGGGATGCTGTGGCAGTGGAATGGGCGAGTTCCTGGGGGAGGGGAGGGGTTCCCGCCACGCCATCTGTTGATAACGCCATAGGGACATAACACAAAACCTGGAAACCCAGAATTATCGACTCCCCGATCCCTGAACCTAGTAGGACGATGACTGGATTCGAAGACAAGAGTTAGAAAGCCGGAGACGACGAGAGTCTCTTTTCAATTACGTTTCAGTTTTCTCTGGTGAGCTCTCCAAGGAGCCTCTACAGCGATTCATTTCCGTCATCCTTGGCGTAACATGTGTTGAATGTTTGGTGAGCATGACTGTCGGAGCATTGGGAAAACTGTCCTCTCATATGGTGGCAATGAATATTAGTTTCGCACTCGCGCTACGACGGTTCTGAAGGTAGGGTTTGAGAAGTAATGTTGATTAAGTTTTGTGAAACTCTGTGAAACCAATCGCGAACGATTTTTCTTGGTGTTACTGCTATCTCATTAGTTATTACTCATCTAGTGGATGTAGTGAGAGGATGGCAATTGCGATTGATGTGACCGTTCTGAAAGACCCTGAAGTCAATAATGTCATCCTAGTTGATTAAAAGTTTTTCTCAGTGGGTTCTGTAGGGGGGTTATATTTGGTTAGTGTCGATTGAGCGGGGCCACATCTCAGGTACTCGGACTCTGGGTCGCAGGTAGCCGGTGTGTGGGTCGACCCTTACTCGCGAAGGGATAATCCTCGCTCGTGGTGAGACCTCGCTCGGCCTAGGGTCCCCTCACTGCCCCGGCCCCCGCAGCGGGAGGGGAGCCGCACAAAACTGACCGTGTGCAGTACATTTAAATGTTTATAAACTTTAACAGTTTCCTTAAATTTATCTTTTTCATCGTGTCAATCGTCCGAAGACGTTTGCGAGCGTCTTTTGATCGACTTTCTACGGTGAAAATTAAGGTTTTCCATGCTGCCTGAGGAAATATGACGATGAGACGTGGCAACGCTGCTTGCATGTGGCAGAACTTTGCGGGATTTCCAACAGTTTTTGAGAGTTATTGCTAGTAGTTATGGCAGGGAAACGCAAGGAAATGATGCAGAAGAGTGTTATGCATGTAATAAAATACGGTGTACAATATTTTCCATTTTATACTGAGCATTAGAGAAGCAAATTAGCTTGAGTATCTTTTTCCACGTGTAAGAAAAGGTCTTCTATGCGGGAAGGGTGGTTTTCAGGTTCATTTATGAAAGTATTACATCTAATACTTCATTTTTGGACTGATTTGAGTGGTAATAATACTATCACACGCCTAGGATACTTCCTTCTAGTTCTAGAACTGTCTTCAAAATTCCATCACCCGTTTCTACTTCTAACATCCACCTGTTCTATTCCCTTCCAATATCCTTCAGCAACTTCCTTTCCTAACTCACAATCTCGTATTTCACTCTCTCTCTCTGTCCATTGCAGGGTCCAAGTCTCATCACCACACTGTGTGATTGTTATAGTTATAACTAAGCTGAGGATATTTAGGCACTAAAAATGAAGAAATAGGCAGCCTAAATAGGCACTAAAAATTTCAAAATAGGCACATAAAGTAGCCGCTTAAAATATTTTTTGCATTTCGGACGATTCTGTCAGTCCTGGAATCCCAAAAGGCTAAGCCTGTAATCAGGTTTTCCAGCGACCAGACAAACAGAACTTGACATACATCTATGCCGTTACGATAGTCTTGTTAATAGGAATAGAAAACTTGCTAAAATCTTTAAGTCCAAATAAATCCCCAGGTCCTGAAGAAATTCCTGCCCGCGAGTATAGAGAATTAGCTTGTGAAATAGCACCCTACTTGCAGAATATATTTAGTAAATCCATCAACGAACACAAAGTACCCATGGACTGGAAAATTGCAAATGTCACTCCCATATTCAAAAGCGGTGATAAAGAACAGCCATCGAACTACAGACCGATATCTCTCACATCTATCTTTTGCAAAGTCCTTGAACATATAATTGTGAGTTCAGTTATGAGACACCTCGATATAGAAAACTTGTTAACAAAAACACAACACGGATTCAGAAAGGGAAGATCTTGCGAAACTCAATTAGCACTTTTTGCTCACGATATTTTAGTCCCGGGTGAACATAACGCTCCAGTTGATGCAAAAGTTTAAAAAGGCATTTGATAAAGTTTCCCACAGTAAGCTACTCATGAAATTAAAATCCTACGGTTTAGACGACGACGTTTTTAGTAATTGAAACCATCGAATGTACGCATCACGTAAAATTACCATAGCTGTTTTTTTCTACTCTTTATATAATAATATGAATGATTTTTCTAACTGTAAATGTAACTAACTACTTCACCGATATCGTTAATGTACAAAAGGAACAGAAGAGGGTCTAGGACACTCTCTTGTGGGACACCTGATGTTGCATTTTCTTCATTAGAGATAGCGCCGTCTAATAAAACTCTTTGCACGCGATTGCTTAAGACTTCTCTAATCCAGGAAATTACGTCGTCGTCAATCCCGTAGGATTTTAATTTCATGAGTAGCTTTCTGTGGGAAACGTAATCGAATTTCCTTTTCAAGTCCAGATAAATTGCATCAACTGGAACGTTATGTTCATCCAAGACTAAAACATCGTGGGTGAAAAGTATTAGTAAATTTATTATTAGTAAAAACTCCGAGGTATTTAACCGATTCTACAGTCTATAATTTGCTATGTCCTACAAGAATCTGTTTCAACGTCCTTGAGCGGGTCACCGACGCTTAAGCTTAACCCGAGTGATGGGCAAATGAGGTGCGGAAGGGACGCCCAGAGACAGCGGAGTGTTGGAAGAAGATCAGTGGGGGAGAAAGAAGAAGAGGTCGAGGAAAAACCTTTCTATTGTCACCCTCCGTTAGATAAGGAGTGTAGTGTTCGTTATCTAAAAGGAAGTTCGCCGTCTTAAGTCGTTTTTGGGTGCGCAAGTTACCCCTTAACAAGCGTGCATGCATGTAAGTGGCAAAACTGTCAAAGTAATCACGCGATTCCCATATCCTTTCCCTGAGTGCTAAAATAACCTGTTCACCATTCTAATTCTTTTGGTGTAGGCATATAAACGAGGATGCCCCTGAGGTAACTTCATTTGTGGTCAGTGAAGCGATCATGGAGTACTGCCTGAGTCTCGCTGCTTTCAAGGAGCACATTGCTACGGTTGGCGTGGTACATTTTTTCTGTTCCACAGAAATCATTCCCGAAAATAAGGTTTGTGTGTGTGGCAGGACCTGTAGTATTAATAAGAAGGGTAGAGGTAGAACTCCAGTGTACCGCTGCTCAGCCAGGAATTGCCGAAGAGTTACTCCTTTACTAGCTAATACCATTTTCTCCGGTTTTCGCACAAACGTGGAGATAGTACTAGCTGTGTTAATTGGCTGGTTAAACCGATATCCTGCAAATATCATCACCAAAGAAGTTGGATTGCATCGCCATACCGTGGCAAAATCATTCAAGTATTTCGAGATTTGAGAGATTTTCGAGAGATCATTCGTCAGTTTCACTGGAACTGACGAACTGGAAGTGACATATGATTGATCTATCGCAACAGTTATGATCTATGACTGTGCGCGGAAAAAATTACATTATAAACCTATCTTAGGCGTGGCACAACGTGGCGTGGCTGCACAAATTACAACGTGGCTGTTTCCTCATGAGGTTTTATTGTTACCGACCATGGTTTCGTTACAGAGTAGCATTATCAAGGTAAAGTATTTTCAATAAATTTCTTCAGACGCTCCTACTCAAAAAATAAGGCAGCGTACCAAAATGGTACAATGCAGAAGTCTGAAAATCGTTAAGACGACAGAGAGTATGCCACGCCAAGATGTAAAAACTCCATATAGATGTGACCTGATGATCAAAATTCAGTAAAGAAAAGATACAAATTGTCTAAAGCAAAATCGAAGGAAGCTTTTCGGAATGCATTCAGGGATTTTAGAAGAAAAATATTAGTAGAAAAGTCGCAGAATAACAGAACAGTTCTAGAAGGAAGTATCCTAGGCGTGTGATAGTATTATTACCACTCAAATCAGTCCAAAAATGAAGTATTAGATGTAATACTTTCATAAATGAACCTGAAAACCACCCTTCCCGCATAGAAGACCTTTTCTTACACGTGGAAAAAGATACTCAAGCTAATTTGCTTCTCTAATGCTCAGTATAAAATGGAAAATATTGTACACCGTATTTTATTACATGCATAACACTCTTCTGCATCATTTCCTTGCGTTTCCCTGCCATAACCGCTAGCAATAACTCTCAAAAACTGTTGGAAATCCCGCAAAGTTCTGCCACATGCAAGCAGCGTTGCCACGTCTCATCGTCATATTTCCTCAGGCAGCATGGAAAACCTTAATTTTCACCGTAGAAAGTCGATCAAAAGACGCTCGCAAACGTCTTCGGACGATTGACACGATGAAAAAGATAAATTTAAGGAAACTGTTAAAGTTTATAAACATTTAAATGTACTGCACACGGTCAGTTTTGTGCGGCTCCCCTCCCGCTGCGGGGGCCGGGGCAGTGAGGGGACCCTAGGCCGAGCGAGGTCTCACCACGAGCGAGGATTATCCCTTCGCGAGTAAGGGTCGACCCACACACCGGCTACCTGCGACCCAGAGTCCGAGTACCTGAGATGTGGCCCCGCTCAGTCGACACTAACCCATGGGTTCTAATGGGAACACAAGGTACGAGTAGCTTAATCCATCAAAAAGAACCTTTTTCTAGGAAAGAATAAGAAAAACAAAAATAAAGTATATCAAATGATTTTCATACATTATTCTATTGATGTAGAAATTGTGTGTGTAAGTGGGTCACTGGCGTAAGTTAATACTTCGCAAACCTGATTGTGTGCGTGATTGAGCCCTCGCGGTAATTTGTTTCTTCAGCAAACCCGTGAGTAGAGTGCGTGAGCGAGTGCTTGTCTTAATTTTTAATAATTATTTTCTGTTTTCTTTTGCTTTTTTGTCCGGTCTGGTTAACGCCCCAACTAACCTTTCAACACCCTATTCATCCATTCTTTCCCTCCCCGTTTTTCGCCCATTTAAGAGTACGGCCTTGGGGAATTTATATTCTTTCAACCATTCTATTGATGATTTAAATTATTGAAGTTATACTTCTTTGCGCCCGTTGGAGACTTTTGGGATGGGATGTTGGTCGAGAAACCGCGTCACGCTCTTTTCCGCGTCACGCTCTTTTTTGGGTGAGAAAAATCCACAATTGTACTCATTGATACGAATTCCTGGGTATTTCTAATCGAGCTAAAAGGATGAAAATTTCAGGGAAGGGTTCAAATTTGGTGTGGAGTCAGGAAAAAATCGAAAATCCCAATATTTTTCATTGGTTTCGAGTCCAGATAGGATTTTGTTTTTTAATGGGTTTAAATGGGAAAAACGAATAATTTACGTGTAGAGTAATTTTCATTCATTCATTAAAATATGAAATAATTTAGATACAAGTTTCATTCTTTAACTGAAATGAGGCCAAAAGATCAATGCATTTACTTCTTGCAACCGATGTTTCTCTATCGATCGATAAATTGAAATATTTGAAGTTTAAACGCAAAATTAATGCAAATTTCGATCTTTTTTCATTTTCGTTGCTAAGCAATTTTTTCATTGTTCCCGAGACTTCCAGTACCTTATACGCGTGCTATAAAGATTAAACTTAAAGGAATATAACATTCTCCGTGCGTATTTCAATCGCTTTTAACGATATTATGCCTTAGAAATATACTTTTTACAATGTTTTATAATTATATACATAAACTGTTTCGTAGCTTTGACACTCCTCCATTTGCTCATGCCTACGAAATCCGTTGGGATCGCTCCAGATTCCTCCATTTTGCTTCTGAAACACTCTTTACACCTTATTCCGGGTTTCCCTCTCTCTGTTTTTCTAGGAAACATTAATCCTTGCACCTACTTTCTGAAATGTACCTCGAAACTCCATTCTACAAGTCAAAACCATGTAAAATGATAATGCTCTATGATGCATTATCTCTTGGATTTTGAAATTATAATAGAGAAACATACCCCTACATTTCGAAGAGAAAAAAATGTCTTTTATTTCATTTATATATCCTGTCTGCCTGTGTGTGTGAGCGGGTGTGTGCGACCGGCCAAAGAAGTATAACTTCCACCGTCTGGTCCGACGCAGACCACGTTTTTTTTTGTTTTTCTTATTCTTAACTAGAAAACGTTCTTTTCGATGAATAAAGCTAGTTGCACCTCGCGTTCCCATAAGAACCCATGAAATGTCATGCCCACTTCCACATCAAATATCCTAAGACATCTGCGGTAAATAATTATGAAAAAATTCAGGTAGCTTTAGGTAAACATAGTTAATGCTTCCAGCAAGTTTCGCCGAATTCCCTTAACCGAAACCACCGAACGTCCTTAATGACTCTTGACAATGTGGTGGATGACCTGTTTCATTCTCTCATAATGTCGCGAAATGATTCTCTGCTCGAGAATCGTTTCGTGACACAAATCTATTATTTTGACGAGTACATATATCCATAACATATCCAGACGTCAAAAAACAAGCCAGTCCCGATTACTGATGACTCAGATCACTCTCTTTAAAATTATGGTATCTTTAGCGCTGTGGTTAAAAAAAACAAATGTTTTTCTTCAGTCATTTGTGGGACAGCATGCTAAAATACTGGTTCTCGAATGGAAAGCATAGGCTTTTCATGCAAACTAAACGCAAAAATTTTCCTTAATAATCATGCGTAATCACATTAACGTTTTATACGGCCAAATATTTAACACGAAACAAGTCCTAATTATAACATTCGTACGGTAGGAAATAATGCAAAAGAGTAATAACAAATGCAGCATTAAAATGTGCCGTTAAATGATGCAAGTCAAAATTATCACTTTTTTAAACTGATAAAGCAGAATAAATAAAAAAATTAACCTAAAGTGCTGCTTTCCAGTGGAAATACACTGAAGCCTATACCTACACTACTCAAGCATAATCTAGAATACAAGAGGAAGAAATACTTATGCGTAAATAACTACAATATGGCAAAAAACTAACTTACACCATTATTGCTCTCAATGGGTCATATATTCCCTGACCTATACCTAACATTTTTTCAAGTTTTTCTTAAGTAGAAGCCTGGAGACTCTTTTCATGAAACGAACTCAGGGAGAAAATTAATTTAACCAAATATCACCTCGATATCCCGATGTTTCATATAATGGAAGCATTTTTAGTACGTTTTTATTTAAACGGGATGTGTCCAAGGTATCAGTACATGCTTATAAAAATCATTTCAGCTTGTTTCGTGGTTCAAAGATATTAATTCATTGGTCGTTCAGTCCTAACATTGGTTGAGTGCAGCCCTGCATTGTCCTTACCTGTCTAATGCTATCCATGATTAGAAAACCACCTTCGTTATTTCCACAAAAATATAATACGCTGGCACGACGCGCGTTTCACCACACTGTGGCATACTCATGTCAATTTTTTAGTGAGTATGAGTATGCCACAGTGTAGTGAAACGCGCGTCGTGCCAGAGTAATAAAGTTTTGTGGAAATAACAAAGGTGGTTTTCTCATCATGAATATCCATAATTTCCTCGAGGTCAGGCCTGAGATCATCAGTTTTATGTGTAATGCTAGTTCACTTACTCCTTGGTAGTTCTTCGTTTGTACTTTTCTCTTCATCTGGTCGATGTATTTATCCCTTGGCATTCCTCTTGCGCCTTTTCCCTCTTTGTTTCCTTCAATTCTATTCTCCACAAACACATTGCGCCTCACTCAAGGTGCGCCCAATCCATCTAATTCATCTTTTCTGTTTTAAGTGTTCCTTTCCTCTTCTACCCTTCGATATACACTTCTTCATTTCTTATTTCATCCGCCCATTTGATCTTCAGAATCCTCTTCCAACCCCAGTTTAAGAATACTTCTAATCTTGTCTAGTCTTTCTTCCCAGTGCTCCATGTTTCCGATTCATTGAGTGCCACGCTCCACAAGAATTATTTCACATACTGTTCCCTCGTTCAAAGTCTTTTATCTTCTGTGCACCCAGTAGTTGCCTTTTCAACATGAACGCTGCATTAGTTAGGGCTTTTCTTCGCTTTATCCCCGTTGTACTTCATCCGTCCCACGTGATGGTGCTTCCGAGGTAATTGGAGAAATCCACTTTCTCTAATTTCTCTCCCCTAAGTGTATTTCTGCATTCAGCTTCTCTCTAAGTCATAAAAGGATTTTAATCTTGTTTATTTTCATGTTATAACCTTGAACCACTTGGTAATCCTTGTGTTCAGTTACCTTTGATGATCATCACGGTTATCTGATATGTCATCTGCGAAGTGAAGCATGATTATTTCTTCTGCGTTAGCATAAATTCTTTTCTATCGATATTCTTGTGCTTCTCTCATTGAGGCAATGAGAGAAGCACGAGTAGATGATGAACAAAGCCGATGAGAGGTTGTACCCTTGTCTTACTCCTTCGTTAATTTTTGCTTCTGTTATTCTTCCGTCTCTCATTCACATTGTGGTGATTTGATTCATTTATATTTTGTAGGTTATTTTCCTGTCGTTGTGATCCATTCCGAGTTTTTCTATCAGCCTGAACGTCTTGTTCCACTCAACGTTGTCGAGGTTTCCTCCTAGTCCATGAATAGCGCATACACAGTGGTTTGTGAACGTGCATCATTATCTCTGCCATTTCCCTCAATCACTCCCTTGCTCCCCTCACTCACCCACTGTTTCAACCCGGAGAGGTTATTTCATAAATCCGATGTGATTTCCAAGAGGTTGTCTTCACTGTTCTTTTCAATCCTTCGCCGCTTTTTATTATTGGCTTGCTTTTTGACGCATGTGACACCAGTCTCGTGCTTCTCACATTTCTCAGTGCTTGTCTTCTTCGGAATCGCATTCATTACACTCCTCTGAAAGTCCTTCGGTAGTATTCCTCTTTCGTAACTATATTTTATTCTACCAATAAGGTTCTCCTTGGCTTTAATCCTAAGCGCATTGGGGATTTCTCCGTTGATTTTGTATGCTCCAGGAGACTTGTTATTCTTCAGATTTTTCACTTCTCTGTCGATATCTTACTTTTCAGTATGTCTGAGTCCTAGTCGTTCATCTCGCTCTCGTCTTTCATTAGACTTTCTTCCAACGGTCATGTTAGAGTTCTTCGATGTATCGAAATACTCTCACATGGTCATTGAAGTTTTTATGAAAACAAAACACTGGGAAATGGCTGCAATACGTCTCAAACTCAACCATAATCGATATTTAATAAAAGTGAACAATCACATGTTACGCAAACTATTTCTTCACATACTTGATATTGATTTCAATATGCTTAAACACGCAATGTAATAAGAACGTCTATGCCTCTTTAAGCAGGTTAAGTACTTATAAACTAGTAGCGATATCGATTTTATGGGCTCGTAATTTGAAGTTAAGCATCATTAGCTTGAGTTTTTGGGGCATTCACCCATAGAATAACGATTGTGGCTTTTCGATCTCAATAGTGATCCAATTTAGTCCAAAACAACTTAATATTAACTTGATACGTGTACAATTGGGAGCGTGGTGACCTTTTGGGTAGAGCGCTTGGCTACTCATCGAAGGACCCCGGGTTCAAATCCGGGTGAAGCCTTTGGACGCCCCCGAACAAAACAATCCTCGTAGTGCGAAGTGGCTCAGGGAAAGGAACTGCCCCCCCTCCCCCCTTACCCTGAATGTGTGAATTTCACACACCTGTGGCTTAGTCCGGGGTGAGCTCTACCCTCACCTTTACAAACCAACCTTCGGGTTGAATTACTTTCGGATGATATTCATGAAGAGCGGCTCAAGCGTAGAAGGACGCATTTCCAGGAGTTACACGTGTACCTGTATTTTTTCCCGCAGTAAAAGAATTAAGGGTCGCTTCAACTTTTTAAAATCCGAGTAAATATGAGAAAAAATAAATAAATGGTTTGGAGTTTGTAGACCGGATCTGCATTCGAGCAGATGCAAATGTTCTGGTGACAGAAAACAAATTGGCTTGGAGCAGAAATATTCTTTGCTTTATATGTTTTTATGATAAATATCATCCGAAAGTAAGCAATTCCTCGCCATGAATGAAAAGTTAAATTTCTTCAATTGAAATAAACTAGAGGTGGGAAAAGAAATAGTGTTATCATTACGTGATATTTTTTGCGCTGCAATTTTATATCTTCCTCTCCCCACGATACAGGCTTCCCTTCAATATAATATGTTGCTCCGCAGAAAGGTCATAGCAACTTTTTTTTACATAACCTCGGAAACAGTCACCACCTCTTTTCTACTTTTAACATGTTCACTATTGAACGAAAAATTGAGTCACAAAAGTCATTATTCGAACGCAGTTCCTGCGAAATTTGAAGTGCATGCATCTCTGTATATTAAAAAGTAATAATCCGTTCATTGTTTACCGCCTTGAGAAAGATCCACGACCAATCGACGCTCATCCTATTCACGGAAGTATCCTTGTATTTTCAAAATCTAAACATATTAGGCCTGTCGGCATGTGAAACCTCTTATCGGCCGAACAAGAATCCCGAAATTAGCTTCGAAACTCTACCAAGGGGGTTGATTGAAAATCCAGGAAATAGGCTGAAAATTAAAAAAATATTGTTGTCATTGCCATAAATGTATGGGATTGGGCAATGTGCAGTGACTCCGTAAAATATTAGTAAGAAAAAAAATTGACTGGACTGGGATTCGAACCCCCGCCGCATTACGAGGATTACAGGTCCAGCTCCTCTAACTGCTCATTGCAAAGGATTTATACGGAGGGAAATTCTTTAGTTGCGTTTTTCTCTCGAACCCGGGTCTAAATAGAAGAAAGCCGTGACACTTTTCCCGCATTCTCACTATAGTTTCATGAAATAATTGCGTCATTTGGATTCCGAACATCAGTCACGCGATGTCTCCTTGTGAGAGAGACGACGTCTCTCAGAGACGTATACAATTACTGGACAGAAAAGCAAAGAATTATGATCTTTTTAAAATTTCACAGTATCACTCGGGACAATAGTTCAACTTGGGAATCAACTGATTTGCGAAGGTAATACCTCACGATCGAGTGGAGTATATGGTATTAGGTAAATATAAATGCTCTTATAAATACAAAGGTAACATGTTGGTTATTAAGAAAAGAAAGGTATGGTAAATGAAATAGAAAAGTAAATCCTCCGCGTGAAGTCTATATGCTCGACAACAGTTTCTCCAGCCATCCTGGTGGCGTCTTCAGGTCTGAAGTGGCGATGTCTGCTTTTTGTTCGTCTTATATACCCTGGTCTCTTTGGCGGGATTTTTTTAATAGACTCGTTCCTGGTTTCCTGTGTTTCCTTTTTTAAGAGGAAGGGAGGTTATAATCTCCCCTGGAAGTTGATGTTTAAAAAAGGAAACACAGGGAACCAGAAACGAGTCAATCAACAAAATTCCCGCCGAAGACACCAAGGAGACGGACAAGAAACTGACATCGCTACTTCAGATCTGAAGACACCAGCAGAATGGCTGGGGAAACTGTTATCGAGCATGGACATCACGCGGAAGAACGCCCGAAAGTTGCTCCACCAATCAAATCCCGCGGAAAACTTCGTACCAGTAAGCATAAAATTTGCATTAAATTAAGCATGGTTTGCCAAAAGGAATCCAGGTTATGTCTTTCCAAGACAGTGTGATTACCTTTAAGGGACGTGGTACTCGTTTTAAATATTTAAATTAAATAAAAGTACAAGTAAATTGGTTGATAACTCAAGGTATCAAGCTGATACATTTATTTTCAATTTTAATATCGTGTAATATATTTTATTCTTAGCTTCATGAAATGTCTCATAGTGTGCATTTTCTCAGCATCATCTATCCCGTGATGCTCATTTTTGAGTGCCCTAAAAATCAATTTGCTATTCATAATATACTTTCTAAAGCTGATACATTGTATGTTATCCTTTCCTTTATCCAAAGAAACATTTTCTACTTTCTTCGTTTCCATTGCAATTTTAAGATTTCATTTTATAAATAGATTCTCTGCCCTTCAAATGTAGTCATTATTGACTGTTATCATAAGATCAATGTCCGTTGTAAATAATGGGTCAAATGTTGACTGAATTATTGGGATACCGGGCTGATATCGCTGGCATATGCCCAATAATGCATCGATATTAAGCCGTTGTTAGTAGTACCCTTTGATAAGTCTCCTCTAACATCCTTGGCTTTAATGTTGGGGGTGGTAAACGCCTTGCTGAGTTGAGGTAAATTTAAAAATATCAAAATGTTTTCTTGAACACCTTATATGAGTCTTTCTAAGAAATTCTTTTCAGTAATAATCTATGATTG
The DNA here is from genome assembly GCA_963573305.1 of Pyrrhosoma nymphula. Lineage (NCBI taxonomy): Eukaryota > Metazoa > Arthropoda > Insecta > Odonata > Coenagrionidae > Pyrrhosoma > Pyrrhosoma nymphula. The sequence goes on along the minus strand of OY754331.1, from coordinate 123,927,467 downwards.
AGTTGCAATTTCTCCCTCATCAGCCTTCGCTACAAAATTTCACCGCATATTATTCCTTCTAGGTGTGTTAATAGCTAAGTATGATTTTCCATGAATGATTAAAAGAATCACTTCATTTCTGTGCAATTGGCATTCCTATCGGTGTAAACTGCCGAGTGTTGGAGCCCGTTTTTTTTCAATGATATTGTCTTCAGAATCCCTAAGGGAGAAGGCTAGTCATGTTTTATTTATTATTCATTCTCTAATGAAAACTAATTTTTACGCTGAGGCAAATATGTGAAATAATGTATAGTATGCTCAAGGAGGAGCTCGTTTCTAAGCCTAGCCACTCAGTTACATTAAGACAGCAAATATATCCTTTACAAAAGATTTCTCATTGACGCCAATCGTGATATAGAAGCTGAGAGCCCCTATGAAAACCTTTTCTACACAGAATCTATGGATGTTTTCATTTTGTTTACAATTATACAGGTTTTGTACGAGTATGTGTAATATCTAAATTGTACACAATGCACAACAGTTGTGGTAAGGTTCTGTGCAATTGTGTGGGAAGTATACATTTGTATAGTGTGGTCATTTCTTTGATTGCATATATACCGTTTGGATACAATGTGTAATTATGTAAATATTTTATATATTTGCACAAGTTATATAATAACAGGCAGCTCACACAGCTCATGAGCTGCTGCAACATTTATTCATGAGCTATTACTGGTGATGGACTCACAAATATAAATGATCGATTTGACCAAGATCACTCAAATGACTGACCTAGTACTTAACTAAGGTCAGGTGTTCTGGGCCGTGCCACAACCCATTGAGACGTTTATATCGTCCGTAGTAATTTAGATGACGAAATTCCATCCTTTATCGCTTGATTAGCAGTAACTAACATATTTGCGAGGAGGAAGAAGTTGGCCTACTAATTTTTTTTATTGCCTAGATCTGAAGTTTATAACCCCTGGAGTACGAATTTGCAGCCTTTCGATTTAAAAATGGCGTTAAGTATTTTTCCTTATTAATTAAAAGTGAAAAAATTCAACGGCGCGAAAACGCGACGGCATACTATTGCATGCTGGTTAATCCTACGTGTGACGTCAGAGGTACGTACGCAACTACGTTATCTGCCGCTAGGTGGTTCTCCGTAAGCTGCTTATCGGCAGACGACGTCCGCCGAGAAAGCTTTAATAATAATAATAAATTTATTGACGGGAAAAAAGCCATTTACAAAAGTAAACTTGGTGTAAATGGAAATGAGCTTTATTTATTAATTTAGCTTTTGCTTTAGTCGCATAGAGAAACCTCATCAAATTAATGAAACACATTTATGGTTACGGTATGGGGAATGAAAATCGTATAATAATATATTCTCAAATTAATGGTGCTAGCTCCTATTTTTTAGGTAAAGTTAGTATGAAAAGCATGAAATAAACCATTTTGTTCGTATTCATTTCGAAATATTTCCCGCAAGCAAGCACGAAATCGTCAGTTAATAATTATGCGGAGAGCAGGTGCTACGCCGCAGCTATGATACGAATGCATATTAATTTAATTCATCCACTTTGTCGAGGTGTCATTGCCAGAACATAAAATTAGCAAAAAAGGCTCACCGTCAATTGCATAATGGATGGCAAAATCTCGAAGCAAACTATGTATGAGCAAATACTAAAACAACTAAAATGCGTTGATCACCCATCACCGTGATCACAGACCATTGATGGGAACTCGTGATTCACTGCATCAGCTGATCAGCATCATATTCCCCAAGGAGTACCAGTAACATGCCTCCGAGAACATTGCTTTATAAAAATTGTTTTGTGCTGCAGTGTCACACAACAACAATTAGCGATAGCAAGAAAGCTTACGTCGCGGTTCCACTAAGCGAGAAGAGGAGAATTTTGTGGTTCAAAGCTGTCAGAAGAGAGTACCTTGCTTTACTCCTCTGATTTCACCTGCACTAAACCGAACATCTTCTCTAAAGAACTCCACCACCATGGCCACATCCACTTTCGGTAGATTGTCCGTACAAAACCAGTTTGTAAAGCCATTGAACTTGTCCTCATGAAACCTTGTGGCTTTGTATATCAGCAAAAGGAGCTGATGATGAAAGGTAACTAATGGAATATGCAATGTATGAATGATAGGAATGGTAAATGAAAGGGATAGAAGATGAGATAAAGGAAATGTTTGTCAAAGCGAAAGTGATCAAAACGTAAACAACTAAGCCGGAACATCACAGAACGCGAAGTCACAGGTACGCAGTTTCGTTATTCATTTCACTGCGCATGCGACGCTTGCCGCGAAGAACGCCTTCGCGGTAGCTCTGTACTAGCAGGGAGCGTAGGAGCTTATAAAACGTCTTTTAATGGCATGCTCAATGGAGAACACTTTCCGAATTTTGAGCATTTTAATCGAGGTATATTAATAAATGTTCACCAGATTTTAGGGACTCTGAAATACAATAGTAAGTACAGTCGACGATAATTCCATATACCTCGCAATGTTGACTATCTACCTGTTACGTCGTCATAAAAGCTGCCGCTGTCCCGCCATTTCCGAGCCTTTTCAAATGAACTTAAAATTAACATTCAATTTTCTTGGAAATTAAGACTTTTTAATCCAAATAATTTGCGTGTAATGAATACGTTTATGCTGGGGCACCTGTTGCAATTAATGAATTCTGTTTTCTTTGATGAAGGAAACTACCCTATTGTTAGAGACACTTTTTCTACCATAAAACATACTTCACTAACGTTACCGTTTGAACGCGGAAGCCACCGCCATAGAAACTGTACGATTGATAGTTCAAGGTAATACTTTCTACTTTTCGCAATTTTATGATTTTTGCAGCAGTTTCAGCGGTGAATTTTAATATTAACCATTACTTTTGGATTTGGTATTCCGTCATGCGAGACTGACAAGTGGGATGATCAAGATGTATCAAGTATCGGAATAATATTTGATTAGTCCGTCCTTTTCTTGTGTCAATGGCAGCAGTAAGTACGCATGGGTATTTTTACTTATCGTTTTTCATGTTCATCCAACAGGAAAAATATAATTATGGGGTGAACTCAGTCAATTAAAATTACAACTGCATTGAATATTATTCACAGCTGGCTAAAACAAACATAAACATCATCGAAAATCAACGAACACATTGTGAGCTTTTGATAAGTTTTCCATTTCTTCCTTACGATAGCGCTCCGTAACCTTGAAAAAATTTAGTTTCATACTAAAGTAGTTATAAGAAATACTAGTTCAATTTAAAGGTGCATTTTTACAATAGTTCCTCTAAACATTCCTTATGTAAATAGTCCTCTTTCACCAGAATAACGAGAGATAACACCCCCCCTCCCCCCCCTGGCTCCACTTTTATTCCTCCCCCCCCCCCAACACCATGCGTGGCTGCAGTCAACTGGGGCCAAGTCGCGAGAGTTGACAGCCCGGCACTTCATGATCGCCATGTCAGCCAGCACACAAGCTCGGACAATGAAACGAGCCATCTTCTCCTCGAGGTATAGTGCCCCGCCCCCCTCTTCAGAACACGGACTGCACGGGCGAATGAAAGAACGCCATCGCAATTTCCTTGCGGATCAGACTATTGCGAGAAAAAAGATTTTAGCGATAATGGCGTGTGCTAAACGTCCCCCCTAAATGGTCAGCGGAAATTTTCCGAAAGTGATGCATCTCGGTGGGGTGCGTCATAGTCTATTGTTTCCAGAATATCGTTGTTGTTGGCGAAACGGGACAGGTAGGCATCATCTCCAATGCGCCGTCTTGTTTGTATCTTCTGTCGGAAGCTGCGCCGTGTCTCGTGTTATTATCGCTTGACTGCGCTGGCGAGACTCGTCCTCGTGATAATTTATGGATGTTTATATGGATAGTTTCTATTGGATGCTTAATTTTTGTTTTACAAGAAATCTTTTTTGGAGGAAATGAGTCTTTCATCAAAGTAATGTTAACGTGAGAGTATGTATATATGTGGGAGAGTTTCACGCAGTCTCTGTCTGGTGTGCTCTTGAGGTGCCCCACCGGCAATTTTACTTCCCCAAAACAGCAAGCACGGGAGCAATATTTGACATGCATTAACAAATACTGGTAATGAATTATCTCCGAGGTCAGTTTCTCGCACATTCATATAGAATTCGTAATGGTATAAGTAATACTTCTAAACTTTCGATGTAAAGTTTGTACCAATATTGAGACAGCGGCACACGCAAATGTATTGAAACGTTTACGACCTTTGGTATTTATCCAGACACTTAAATTGCATGGAAAACTCTTGAGGTTCATTTCACTTACGCTAGCTAATCGTATATCTTATGCAATAAAACCAAATCAAGGGAACGGCAGTATCAAAACACCTAATCGATTATATTAACGTTGAGTTTACAGAAATTTGACATGAACCTTATTGTTTTGGAGTGACATACATTTAAACATTCACCCGGATAATTTCTAAATATCTTCACTAAATAACTTCATTCGCGTAAAGTAGCTATATATCAAGGGAAATAAAATAAATTAAAATAAAGTAATACAGATATCGTAGTGCAATCAACATTTACCTGAAAAAGATAAATTAGCAACGTTTATATGCTCATATGGTCTGTAACTGATTTTAATTTAATGAGTACTATTTTTGGTAAGTTTCTTTTGGATTTCTGCGATTAAACTATACTTTTTTAGAAACAGTTTCGCCGTGCTATTCTGCTGGCTTCGTCAGGCTTTCTAAATCAACAATGAAAAAAAAACAAACAAACTTAAACTGTTATTATGTAGCATGATTAATTAATACTTGAGTTTTTCAAAAGTTTTTTCCATGTATAACGAAGTTTGTATCCATCTTCTCTATTTAGGTTGTTAGGTCTTTTTTCTATTTCAATGGCTTCCCTGATGATCCGTGAATAGTATTTATTTACATAAAACGTTTGCCCTTTTGATGTCAATACTACGACCTTTTAAAAGTGTGTGCTCAGCCACGGCAGAGTGATATCAATCTATCTTCCGAAAAGACTTTTGAATGCTTAGAATTGGTTCAGTATCCTCAAATATTTTTGTCATTAATACTACTGTTTACTCCATGGTTTTTTAAGCTCCCGTCGTTTTCCGAATCAAAATAAACAAAGCCAACGGAGGCTATTGCCTTTATAGTCGCCGATGGGTTTTTATTACTAGCTCTCTTAATGTGGCAATATCTCGTTCTCGCCGTAGCTTCCTCTGCATTCTTTCTCTTTCCTCCCTTTCCCTTCTAGGCTTCGCTCCTACTCTCGCACTGTAGGAAAGTCCTGGGATATAATGTTCCCTATATAACATTCTCCTTTGCGCGGCTTTTGGAGTCCTAACACCCCCTGCCACACTCCCATGCGGTGGCTCGCAGGATAGTATGTGAAATGCTTGAAAGCGAAGAACTGGATTGCGCATACTTTAATTGTCCAACTTTAAATATATCCCTGCCACACACCTTAGAAGTGGCTTGCACGGTTTATCGTAGATGTAGATACTTATAGGCACTTGCTGCTGTTGGTGTTTCAATACGTAGTGATGGGAAGTGAAGATTCCGCTATGCTTCCACCAACTCCATTCGTATCAAGTCACCCATAATAATTAAGGTCATGCTCGGTATCTTTAAGTGACAGTTCTTTAGTTTTGCGTGTTTCGACGACTGAATTCATTTCCACTTGCAGGAGACAGAGGCCGCAACACTCTGAACGATTAGAGGCGTTCACCACCATTACCTCCGAATGCGAGAGGATCCCGACGGTGCTTAATTTCGGTGACCGAGTGGCAGCAGGGGTTGTAATCGTGGCGCCCACCTCGCATGCAGCTCTTTCATTTTGACTCCCTTTTGTTCGTCTGATCTTGGGCGAAAATAACAATCGAAACATAGCGATGAGGACCAGCCTCCCATCTTTGCTTACCTTGGCTCTTTCATTTCTCCACTCCTCAAACATTCTTCCGCCACGCGAGTGTCGCGCGGAGAGCGAGCGTCTTTGGTTTTCCCCGAGTCTGGCAGGAATTGCGTTCCGTCCCCCCTCTTTCCCCACCCTTGGGTTGGGCGACCGCCTCGTAAAATCTTCACCGGCTTCCCTCTTAAGGACGCGTCCGCACGGGTCCTCTCTCATGTTTTGGTGGAAGGGAAAGTGAAGGGCTTAAGAGGAGAGAGAGTCAGTTTGTTCCCGTCTCTCTGCAAAGAAAACCATGAATGCTTAATCCTTGAGGGAGGAAGAAATGGGGAATGGAATCGCTTGGCTTTGCCGCTTACTCCTCTCGTCCGAGACTTGCGAGACCGCCCCCCTTGCGGGTCATTACGGGATTTAACGGGGAAGGCTCTGCGCTGGCGATGCCAAGGGATACGGAGAGAGGAACCCTTCCTTCATATCCTTCCCCTATCTCCTCCCTTTCCCCCTATCCACCTCGCTAAGATGGCACTCGCGCGCATCACCGCAACCGACCTCTCGCCTCGTTTAATTCCTCCTCGTCATTTCCGCTCCGCTGCACGCTCGGACGACGGGCGGGTTCGCTCCCCATGACGCCACTTTAGACCTGCCTCGGATGTGCTGCGAGCGTCTTGGAGGCAGCCTCGCTAAACTTTGAATCAGGACGGTACGGTACGTGTGTGCTATGGGCATTCAATCGACCTGCAAACTACGCAGTGCCACGCGGTGAAATTCATCTACATCTACTAAATACCCTGCAAGCCACCTCAGGGGTGTATGGCAGGGGGTGAGTATTCACCAGCATGCATTACACTATGCACTAAAGTAAGTTTAACTATGACTAATTATGCATTAGCATAAATCGCTAATGCTTGTCACGAGGCGAAGCCTCAACAAGCATGCACTACTACACTACAGATATTATCACAATGGAGAGGGACCATTAATATATATATATATATATATATATATATATATATATATATATATGTATTTTGCAACTACGCAAACGGACAGAGACTCAAGGCCTATGTAGAAAACATGCACGGCGTGTTGCTAGTACTAGGTAACAGATATGGATTCAAGTATTAGGGAGTACAACTACTACTACTAAGAACTACACTACCTATCGACAAACCTAGATAAAAGTCTCATTAACCGCTGTTATGGTCCCTTATAGCTCGTGGGAAAAATGACATTTTAAATCTGTCCGTTCTGCAGTCTAGTTCCATAATTTTATTCCCTTGATCTGATCTACCGTAGTATGTCGGATTTCGTAAAATATTATCAACGTCGTCAGAGAATAGACCGGTTCGGAACTTACATAATAAATTGAGTGTAAATTTTAGTCGACGGTCTGAAAGCGATTCCCATCCCAGTTGCTGCAAAAGTTCAGTAACACTAACGAGATTATCATAACGGCCTTTAACGTATCTTGCCGATCTTCGCTGCACGCGTTCTAACTCAGTTTCCAAGCCTATCTCATAAGGATCCCAAATACTGGCAGCATATTCCAAGTGGGGTCTAACGAGGGAGAAGTAGCTGATTTCCCTAACTTTATCGTCGCACTTGCCAAGTACTCATTTAACAAATCCCAATTTACCATTAGCTTGACCGGTAATTTCTCGAATATGTTTACTCCAAGAGAGATCAGTAGTCAGTTTAACTCCGAAGTATTTAACAGATTCTACAGTCTCCAATTTGCTGTTGTTTATGCAATACCTGTTACAAGGAGCGTTTTTTCCGTTTTCAAAAATTCATAACAACGCATTTTTTCAGGTTTAATGCTAGCTGCCACGCATCGCACCACTCCTGTATTGTCTCGAGGTCCTTAGTTAGCGCTTCCTTATCATTAAGGCTACGAATTCTCTATACACCACTGCGTCGTCTGCAAAAATCTAAGCTTACTGTTAACTGTTTCACCAATGTCGTTTATGTACAAAAGGAACAGAAGAGGGCCTATGACACTTCCCTGCGGGACACTCGATGTGACTTTTACTTCAATAGAGATAGCGCCGTCTAATACAACCCTTTGCACGCGATTGCTTAAGAATTCTCTAATCCAAGAAATTTCGTCGTCGTCTAAACCGTAGGATTTTATTTTCATGAGTAGCTTACTGTGGGAAACTTTATCAAATGCCTTTTTAATGTCAAGAAAAATTGGATCAACCGGAACGTTGTGTTCACCCGGGACTATAATAACGTCGTTGGCAAAAAGTGCTAATTGAGTTGCGCAAGATCATCCCTTTCAGAATCCGTGTTGCGTTTTTGTTAACAAGTTCTGCATATCGAGGTGTCACATAACTGAACTTACAATTATATGTTCAAGGACTTTGCAAGAGATAGATGTGAAAGATATCGGTCTGTAGTTCGATGGCTGTTCCTTATCACTGCTTTAGAATATGGGAATGACATTTGCAATTTTCCAGTCCATGGGTACCAGGTGTTCGTTGATGGATTTACTAAATATGTTCTGCAAGTAAGGTGCTATTTCACAAGCTAATTCTTTATACACGCGGGCAAGAATTTCTTCAGGACCTGGGGATTTATTTGGACTTAAGGATTTTTCCAAGTTTTCTATTCCGTGAGTGCAAATATCGACGACACTGAACGTAGGATTACTCACATCTTGGTTCAATTCAAATGCAGATGTTTTCCATACAATTTTCAAGGCGATAAATAAAATCGAAAAGACAACAATATAGATAATAACGCGTTTTTCGTCACGTGTATGAAAGATAAATCGTCTGACATCTTGATTAAATATTTTCTTTGTCTGGTGCAATTCACCACTACAGCACATAAAAGAAGGGAATCTGAGTTAAATTTAAAAGTCCCTTTGATTCGAGTTTTCGCTTTCCTTCGCTGACACACCCTCACATCACACGCGACCCAGTGAATCCTCGCGAGGCGATGCGTGCCGGTGATCACGCCAAGATGGCCGGAGCGCGCATCGCTGCAATTCATCTCCTTGTTCGTATATCTACCATTTCAGTCCACGATCTGCTTTCGAGGGGTCTCACACTTATGTGAGCGCAGTACACCTCGAAGTAAAGTTGAATATTTTCTTCTCGGAAATACTCTTTACGATGGATGCTTTGGTTTATTTAGTTCTTCAGAGCGCTGTTTTTTTCTTCCTTTCTGGGTGATATAACTGGTAGTTATATCATCCAGTTCTCATTCTCGTCAATTTTAACGCCACCTTAAGTCACTTCGAAATCCTGAAGTGGTGCCTTTTTGCCAGTTGATGGAGCATTGTTCAAGAGTGTCGTCCTGCGGAAAACGGATGGTAAGGTAAATTAGCAGTCACAATTACGGTGTACCTGACCTGAAATTTGATGAAGCATAGTGATGTCATTACGGCACCACCCCGACCTTCCTTAGTAGTGACTAACTGAAGTCATACCCTGAGTACATACAACTGCTTCTTAGGTCTTCGAAGCCAGGCGTGCTACATTGAACCCATGGAGTGAATTTCAGTTTTGGGAAGTTGCAGGAATTACATACAGGTTTGAACGAATTGTAAACATAGCGGATGTTTATTCTTTAGACTTGGAGAAGATTCGTCGGGAAGCAGGATATTAAATTTATATTCTGGAAAGCGATGGAGAAGTATTTGGTGGTATTTGATATTTTTCATTTTGCTTTGTTACCAGCCTTCTTCGGATTGAACTCATCTAGGAATACAATAATCGAATAAATCTAACGGTCCTTATGTCTTCTCCCGATATGTAGGTATGTTAGTGCTCCGCTGTAGGAGCTTAGGCACTCTGCTAAATATCAAACTGGAAAAAAAATCAGGCTCAACATTAGTGAAATTTCGCTTTATGACAAGACATGACAATGACATGACATGACAAAGGAGTGGAAGGGAAGTAATGAGAAAGTTATGATGGATTCAATTAAAAATTCCAACTTGGAAGGAGTCAGATTAAGTAAAAGCCTTTATCCTCACAGTGTTAAGTTACGACTAGAATTCAACTTAAAGAGTCGTATCAAGCCATTGTGAAGCATATGCTATAGAAGTGTATGAATGTGTGTTATTCTTGATAGTGAGTAAACTTCACGCCAGAATGTATCATAGTGGCTTTCCATTTTATGCATAATTATCCCCAGCTTTTAATATATATTTACTTGTTTATACAAACATAAAAAGTGTTGGGATTACAAACTATTTTTAAATAAGTATTCTCAAAATTAAATCCAAATTGCATGATAATATATGGAACTTGTTAGCGAAATGGGCGAATGATTGTCTTTGACAGGAGACATGGATTACAGGCGCACCAACTTCAAAAGATGTAGCAGGTGATATCGAACTAGCTAGCACCGGCGTAACATAAAGGCGAACGCTGCGTCTGCGTCAGAATCAGGCTGTTAGAAATCGCGGCTTTTGGGTTTGTCAGGCCGAGTCAATGCGTTTCCAGTCCACTGTAAGTATGGTAGCCTGCTAGTTACTATTCTATTTTTTTAAGGTTGACAGAAGTTGGGTATTAAAAGCACCTTATATGGTCAATGTTTCACACATTCGTCATAAAAATGATAAAGTTTCTTTTTCGAGCATTTAAATAAATTTAAAATACAATTTTCCTATCGTTGACCTTTCTAAGTGCTTATTTCCATAATCATTTTATTCACGATGACGCATTTGTCTCTATAGTTGCTATATGCTCGATATGAGCAACAAAAGAACAGCGTGCAACGAACTAGAATGTGCCCGGCGTGACGCAATGGCACTGAGTTCCCGTTACGGGGTTGACATCTTCCTTCCTCGCGGAAGAGAGTAATTCCGTCGCGTTCAACATTTCAGCGGAAATGAAGGAGGCATTCGCTACTTGTAAATATGCAAGTGAGCGCTTTCTTTTGTGTGCGAGGATGTTTGCTTCACTTCCGCTCAAACAGAGTCGAGGAAAACAGGGGGAGGGCCCACCGAACTCCCCTTCCCTCCCTCCCTCCGCCCACCTCCCTCCTCCCAACCCATTTCACAGAGCGCCGCAGTTTTACAAACTATGATTAGTTCCATCTGGCGGAGAAATTTTTGAGAGCATCCCATTTGCTTCCTCTGGACCCCAGCCTCCTCGGGAGAAGGCGCTCTCCTGAGAAGGAGGAGAGAGGAAATGTGTTTGTGCCGGTGTGGACGTCTCGCATTCGAGAGCCTCTCTTCGCACTTTCTCCATTCACTCTCTTTTGCCCTCCATTCTTGCCCATCTTCGTCCACTCCGTCCACCGTCGCTCCCCCTGCCTCCGAATGTGTGCAAGGGGGGGGCAAATGGGTGGGGGGCTGCAGAGAGGCTTTAAGCGTGGGAGGGGGTGGAATGAGGTGCGGAGGGGAGGCGAGATGGCAGGGGTGGTTGTTGGCGGTGGCGCCATAATTACAGCGGAGGACGCTCTCTACGAGTGCTTAATACGGTGAAAAGGGTCAACTCGACATTGGGGGTTGTTCCCTCCCCCGCTTCAGTCTGCTTTCAGTTGACGCGGTTTCGGGGGCAGCGGGGGGAAGGGGGGGTGAGTGCGGTGGAAGGTGGTGGACATTTGGGGGTGGGAGGAGGTTCTGGAGGCGGGAGAGAGTTTGGGTTAATGGTTGAGTTATAAGGGGGCCGAGCGGAGCAATTCGAGTTGAGGGGGCGGAAGGACGAAAGGGGCAGTTTGGTTGGTCTCATATATTTTATATATATATATATATATATATATTTCGCCTGGATTAGCCCTGTGGAGGGACGTGGTGAGGGGGCAGCAGACCAGCACCCGGTCGAGTGCACCTCGGTGGCGGGAGATCAAGGGTTAAGTGTGCGCGTCTACTATACTACAGCAATGAGTTAATCATTTTAAACAACGCTCCCACACGAGTCATTCATCGCGTGAGTCGCAGTTTCCGTTCCGCTGAATTGTCGAGCGAAGGTGCGAACTTAGAATGTGTCTATCTATTACTCGAAAAATTGCAAAAACTAAATGTAGATAAAATTTTATAGAGACCTTTAAGAAGTGCCACGTATCAAGTCGTAAATTTTACCATTCCTCAACAATCTCATGCTTCGTAATTGACTTTTGTATTTACTCATTTATTATTTAGTTTTAGATGGTTTACCATTAAACCTAATAATCTCCGAATTCGTATAACCGATTCCCGTCCACTTACATTTCAAACTGTGCATTGCTAAAAATTGGTATTGGCATTGAAATTGTAATGAGTGAATGCTAAACACCTTGAGGTAACTGAAAGATTTGCCTGTTCTTCAAAGTGAATTCCGAGAAAAAAAACGTTTTTTTCGTGAGACAAAATCGTTTGTGACGCACGGGAAAAATCACGGATATTTCCTGGAAAAGCAAAAATAATTATGAAAAAACTAGATTGATATCAATCGTATGAGACGGGTAGCTTGAGAGCAAAAACAAACTCCATATTTTACTGCCACGAGCGGAAGGAAGCCATATGTTAGCACTTTTAAAGAAACGTTAATGCTTGAGGAAGAGAGAGTTGTTTTTCCCTCTGGCGCTGCGCGAAGGGTGGACTTTATCGCGCGTGGCTCGGAATGTGATTTCGTCGTGGAGGAGAAGTACCGAATATATTTCTCTCCCGTGATGATGGAAAAGTGCAGATTATTAGGAGTGGCGGGCTCAAATGTGGACGCAATGGGCGGGCAGCGTGGTGCCCGAGAGACGGCACCTATCCGTGTGGTGCGTGGGTGGGTGGGTGGGCAGAGTGGGTGGGGCAGCGCGGGAGAGGGCGCTGGATTTAAGATCCGGAAAAGGAAAATGAGATTTGCCGCTGAGTAATGGCTAGGCGGGGGACCCTCCCTCCTCATAATGTAGAGCCCGCGTCATAAAAGTGAACGCCAGAGAGAAACACATTATATAAATATATATGTATATATATATAATCCTATTTCACACTCGCATGTGGTACATACATACGCCTTTGCCTGTATGTGTGGTGGGCATGTAAAAGGTCAAAAGAGTAAATAATGTGACGCGTATGGAAAGTGAAAAGTGTAAAATTAGCTCTCTTTCCTCGTGTACTTGTAACTCTCTCCCTCCTTCCTGCTTCCCACCCCCCCCTAACACCCCTCCCCTCCCTCGATATACTCTCATTCTTCCTCCCTACCGGCTTATCTCCCTCCTTCCACTTCCGTTCTTCCATTTTCCTTTTTTTCATATTCCTCCGAATTTTCTCCGCGATTTCCTTCGTCGAAATATGTTTCCCCTCGCTCCCGGAAGAGGGCATCCCATTTCGGGAAAAATTTGAAGAATCACCGCCAGGCAATCTCCTCCTCTCAGCTTCTATTCTCAGGGAAGCGCGACGTATGACGTCATATGCAGCCCCTTTCCTCTGCCTGCGTCACGAACGGTCACGCAGGAGTATAGAGCGCTCGTCAAAGTGTTCAGGAGTGTACGCCATTCGCGTTCCTTGTCATCAGTGTCTCTGATTGGAAATTCATTCTTCTTCGGTAGTCGTTCTGTGAGGCTTGCTGAAAAATCCATCGGAAGTTAGGTATTGTCTTTCACACGCCAATAAGACCATGTTTGGGTAAATATCAGCTCCCTTAATTTTAAGTGGGTTACACAATGAGGAAAGCGATGAGCTCTCGTGGGAAAGCTAAATTCCCAAATGGGTTTATGGTTTACCATGAAGTCTTTTTGAGGAAATCTTTTGCATAATCTAGATGACGCAAACAAATTGTTTGTCCTCAAACGCAATAACACTCTGGCGACAAATGTTCATGATTAATTTTAAAAAACACGACGGACTTGTAACCGCCGTCGATATTGGATCATCCACTGCAATCAGTTGGCACCTTTGTAATCGTGTTGTAGGATATATAATGAGTTAAGATAAAGACGAATCAATATTATTTATTTAAATTACATCTTCTGCAAGTATTGTCAGTACACCGCTAATGATTAAGTTTGGATGAGGCAACCGTAGCTATCATCTTCATATACATGCAATCAGAAGTTAATTACGTAAGTGAAATAAAGAAACCTTATGCGATTGATAATTTATTTTCAGAGCTTTCGTTCTTCCCCTCCCATTTCAACAAATAATATTATGGTAGATGTCAACAATCATCCCCAACTTCAGAGGATATTGCGGTAAATGTACGCTTAAAGGTAATTTTTGTCCGCTACTACAGCATAAATCCAACACTTAGGAGGATGTTTCGATCATTCCTCACAAGTTAGAATATTAAATCAAAAGACGAAAGTCACCTGAAAGTGCAGATCCACCAAAATTTCTTCTAAGATTGAAAACGCAGTGTCTAATCTCGCTGAGTTATTTCTTTAACGCACAAAGTATTACCCAGTTTATATCTAAATACGCACAAAAAGCAAATCATTGTCAAGCAATGTATAATCAACTAAAATATCTTTTTTTTAATGTCGATAGTAAACGGTATTCACATGGCTTTCAAACATGTTAAGAAATCAATGTAATAGGAAGACTTCAGTCACTACTTATGAAATTGAAAATAAATACACAAAATCCAATTACATCCAGGCGCAAGCGACTAGAAGTCATATAGGAGAATGAGCTATTAAGAACATACATGCGAATTAGCGATAGGACGATTTAGATCCCTATTCAACCCTTACGTACTGAACATCAAAGCATTAAAGAAGTGTCATCATTACGGAAAAAATACGCCTAATCATTTACGACAACACTAACCAATATATTAATTACCATAATGCGATAAAATACACTGATTTGGCGAAGAGCGTCAACTGTCACAGACAGTCAACTGTCACACTGTCACCTGCCCTATTATCTTCGACAGAGAACAGTCACACACTACATGAAAAGTAACGCTTAATACTACATACCTACATCTAATACCAATTGAGATTTACATTTTGTATGCATGTTAGCAACGGGAAAAAATGTAATTGAATGCTAATTTTGCAATAAGACTGCGTAAAACGGCATTAATAATAATATTAGTTGATATGTATTATAGTGGTACAATAACACCTATTTTGCTTAGTTAAAAATCACTAGAAGTTTACGTCTCGTAATATGCTGAACTAATGTAGGTTACATGATATTTACACTCAAAATATAAAGCGCAGAATAATGTTGCACATGTTGATTGTGACATACGAAATGCCGACGGGCGCCTCAGTACTCAAATAATTGCTATAAATTCATTATTAGTGTAATTAGGTACGCATCGTAAGCTTTACATCAGACTGAGAAGAAATATATGTACATATATATGTATAAAAATATAAACCTTTCCTGGATTAAGATGTAATAACATTAATTATCTCGGAGAAAATAATTATTAAAGTTGATTTTAGTTGAAGAGTCCATCTTAGTTCTTCATTTGTCCTAAGCGTGTTCAAATTATGTATTCAAGAAAATTAAATAAAAATACTACCATACAGTAAATATATACTTACTCTATGGTATTACTAAAAACATTGAGTTGTTATGTGAGTGATGTGCAGAGGTGAGACAAATTTTTACCAAATGCCAATGTGGAACAATTCCGCGGCCGATACTTTGCAGAGTAACTCTTCTTTTACTTTGGAGCGGTTTTGTAAAACAATCCGTAAATATTTGAGTGTCTCCGTCAGCACTCCTTCATTTTGACAGCGCTACAGACGAACAATTTTGGTCCGATGTTTGTTCAGAAAGCGGTTAAAATGCTATCTCACATGTAATCTAAATCTTATGAAAGATGATCTCGGAACTCCCCATCCCCAAATGTCTTTCGTAATATAACCTCCATAGCTACTGGAGAGTGGAGTGCAGATGTTGTGCTCGAGTCTCAAGTATCAGCGGCAACCTCCGTCTCACGCGTATTGAGTTACTTGGAACAATAGAAGCTCGAGAAAGCCTCCCCCCCCCCCACGTCGATATCCCAGTGGAAGTATCAAAATATCTCTTTAAAAAACAAGCCTTGATATCATCCAAGTTGTTCTCTGACATCCAAGGCATAATTTTGTTTGCCTGCGAGTGTGGGTGCAAGCGAGGTTAAGTCTTTACGTAAATTATCGGGTAATGGGTTTGCGATTTTGTTGAATACGCAATATTTAGGAGTCCCCCAACATTAGTCCCCACCCTGACTTTAAACACTGTAAGTTGACACTCCTCGTCCCTAGAGGGGCTCGGCATTTCTCTTAAATGGATGCATAATCTATAGTTTTTCGACTCTCGGTTACTCGTTGAATTTCATAATATACTTCGTAAATAACTTATGCATTAAGCTTCATCAATCTACTTCAATGATTTTAACGTCTACTTCCGAGGAAAACGTACCCTGTTGGTGATACGAGACGGTACATTCCAACGAGTTCCTTAAGCATAAAAAATAGTAAGCAACATACAAATGGGATATTGATAGGGATTGTGCTTGTCTAAGTTGCGCGACGGCTCAAAGGGAACACTCTGAACGCAGATGTAACTGTGTTACGAAGCCGGTCGATCCAATACATTTATGTGGAGTAGGAATGTTTATTTTTTCATTGAGAGGCACTGGAACAATTCCATGCAATAGAGTCAGAGACAGTGTTTAAATAGCGAGAGATATGACAGCTTTTCATGAACAATTGTTATTATTTTGTTATCCAATTATGCAACTGAGTTATAGAAATAATTTAAAAATGAAGGGAAAACAATCCAAATGGCAACTCCGGTTCTCAATGCAATCGCAGAACTACTAATAGAATGGCAACTAATCGCAGAAATACTAATAGAATATTTTTCTAGTTTTTCCAATTCCAGTATCAATTTTGACGGCCTATGCAAATTGCTTTTTGCGTGCGACTCTCAGTTTAAAGTGTACATCTAACAAGATTTCCAAAGTCATCCTTTGGTACTCAGGATAATTTAGCTTCGAGTAAACCAGAAAAAAATTTGTTTCACGCTGTGGACTACTGGAAAGTTTAGTACAATAAATACAAATAACGGACCTTGGATCTTTATGGAATCAGATAAATGAATGCTCCGAAGAATGTGACTTACGAAGTAGAATCCACCTGATTATCCGCCCTTGATCACTCAATCTACAAAAATATTTTTGCTATCAAGGCTTGGGATAGGGTGGGCGCTGTGATGTGAGTAAAGAACTAGCTACAGTGCAATGAAGGAATCATCAATGCTAGAATAGAATCTGCATCACACAACTCAGGTGCAGTACAAGCAAACTTTCCAACAACGGAGAATGATGAAGACGATTTAGAATACATATAAGACAGAATTGAAAATTAGAAAAAACAGACGGAAGGAAACCATCATAATTCTTTTAGATTGGAACACGGTTGTAGAAGCCCAAGAAATAATTACAGTTAAGGCAATGAGATTGGGAAAGGATAACGTTAGAGAAGTGATGCTATAAACGTTGTGCGTCAAAATACGGCGCGTACACAAAATTGTTTAGGAAATCATCGTAGAAAAAAATACACCAAGAGAATGCTGCATGGCAGAACAAGATTTCTAAATGGTCATATTGTAGTGATAGGAGCGTTATAGAAATCACATGAAAGACCATAATGGCTACCCTGGAGCGGATTTTAGCAACAATCACATCTTCCTTATGATAAATGTCAAATAAAGCTTGAAAAGTATAACGTTTATATTGAAGAGTAGAAGGCTGATAGAAAAACTGAAGTACGCAGAAAAATAGATTGCCCTATTAAAAATTTTGTAGAACTGGCTGAGGGAAAAAACCCGTTTCACTGTTTCAATCACTGTTTCAAAACAAATCACTTTAAAAATGATGGCAAGATAACAAAAGAGGAATATGTAAAGTGGCATAGAAGTCAGCAGGTAAGAAGACAATGAGAAAATGGCATTAGATGGATTGTTAAGGAAGTACTGGGTCTAGTTGAGGAAGGAAAAATAAAATTTGAATGCGGAATAAGTAGAGTGCCTGCATTATAGAAATATATAAATGGTAAGTCGTAATGCAGAAGCTGATGATAAAGAATGGAGGTAAAACCGTTTCAAGAGGTTCAAGACTATCTTACTCTGAGAAAAGTTCATGCCGACCATCT
Organism: Pyrrhosoma nymphula; assembly: GCA_963573305.1. Classification (NCBI taxonomy): domain Eukaryota; kingdom Metazoa; phylum Arthropoda; class Insecta; order Odonata; family Coenagrionidae; genus Pyrrhosoma; species Pyrrhosoma nymphula. The sequence continues at coordinate 123,909,528 of OY754331.1, read as the reverse complement.
GTTCATGCACGCCAACAAAGCAGAAGTCTGAATGCAAGTTCATTTTTGGTAAAGAATGTACCAAAAAGGAGAAATATCCTTTTTTCTGTCCACTATGCTAATTTTCCCTCAAATAAAAACTGTGTACCACTTCATTTGACTTATTTCCTCTACATCCATATTGCACAAATAGCGGAGATGAAGGCCTGCCAGACATTCAGTTCCAATATGTATGCTGTAGTAATATTACAATTCCACAGCCACTTTATTCAAGAGACTTAGAGATAAATTCAAGAGGCACGGAACATGCTTGGAGTCCACAGTTTTTTCTTTCACCTTTTCGAATCGCCTAGGGAGAAAAATCACAAGCACACAATCCAATTGTGCTTATTTTGCATGCAACCTATTATTTCTAACAAAGAGACCCCCTTCAAACAAAGAAATATTTTTTCGTGTTCTGCTGTTAAACTCATTTTTTTTTACTTCGTTTTGATTTTACATTGGTTTATATTTGAAAAATTTATTCTACGAAACAGAATATTACTCAGTCCTAGGGTTTGTAAATGAGACAAATCTGGAGATTTTCAGGTAATATTATTTATATTTCTTGCTCATTAGCTTGAACTGCAAAGGCATTAAGGTAGAGGAGGGTTCAAGAATCTTTCATAATTGATAGTGAAACGAATGACTTTGGTTTGTTTCCTTGCTCATGACATTTTGCCCTAAGTATCTCTGTTCTCTCAACGATTCATCAAAGATGTCTCAAGTAATTGGGTATCTTTTGATGCTCTAATTGTTCTTCCCCAAATAGAAGGTTTCTCGGCTGCAATCGCAACCTTGAATTATTCCATTACTTCATTATTCTATGCGATAAGTCCCTGCGTCGTGACAGGAACTAAAGAAATGAGGGCAACGGCCCACCACGATGGAAACACCGGTTCCCGATCAGTCACCGAAGTTAAGCATCGTTGGGCTCGGCTCGAGTTTGGAGGGGTGATCCTCTGATTCGTCCGAGTGTTGTTGCCCCTGTCTGCACGTGGCAGGCAGTAAGTGCGAAATGACCTTAGCCGTCGAAGCACGTAAAACAAAAATACTACTACTAAAGAAATGGCTAATATTCTAACTCAAAGAGTATTTCATTTAGATATTGGATCCGTTTTGCGGGGCTGGCTTACATAGGATGGTTTTCTGTAATAGATTTTCTTTAAGGGGAGCTGACCGGCGACTGACGTAATTTGCGTTTTAGGTTGCCGGGGAAGGATTGTTAGTGCACTTGAGGAAGGGTGGCGGCGGAGAGAAAGAAACCCGGAATTAGCGCACTCTTCAACGAAATGTCACCGTGGAGGTTAACTACTCTCCTACGGAAGGACCTTGAAGTGCTCTCACATTGTACTCAAGTAGGGATCGGATCGATTCCAATTAATCTCCACCACTTCCGAGATACGAACCGGATCCCTCGGGATGGGAAGTCAGTACTCTACCAACCCAACTCCAACCCGATCTCTGCTTATTTGTAAAAACATGATCTTCTCGAGTCAATTTTTAAGTGCATTTTCAAGGCACCGAGCGCTTCTCATGGCCATTAACTCTGAAATAATTAAGTTAACTTTTAACTCACGGTAAAGGAAGCTATGGAACTTGTGGGAAGGCGATTTTTTATTGTCTTTTCGTCAAAACACAGAGAAGCGCTGCAAGAATGCTATGAGCCGAGTCGAATTTTTCGACCGATAGCAGGGCTTGGAGTCAACGGTTCGTTAGAGGAGATGTTTGAACCTCTGGCACGTGCTCTCGACCCTCGTTTGTTTGAGTAATAAGCGCTCTAAAATGTAAGCCGAGGACTTTTTTTTTTTATTAGAAGGTGGGGGACAGAAATTTGAATCGCTTGTGGATGGAGGCGATGGCTGGAGCGTTGGCTGGAGCGATGGCTGGAGGGGGCGTTTGGCGAAAGGCACGGGAGGTGGTGAGAGAGAGAATAATGTAAAGCTTCCCTGACCTCCCCTCCTCATTCCATTTTAATTTCTTCCCACCCGCCCCTCCGGCATGATCCCCCACGATTGATGTGCCGGTCGAGCCAAGTGAAAGCGGCCCAAAGTTTTCCAATTACCCCGCTAGAGGGCCGGAGCAAATCTCGGACGACGGATTATGACATTACCCGCTCCCACCCCGATTCCCCAATCCGCGGCGAGAGGCAATTCGAAAAGCCGAAGGGGACTCCGAACAAGTGACTATCGTTGGAACCAGGGAGGTTAGAAAAGAAATGGAGGCGACATAACACTTGATTCTGGAAGCCAATTCCGCCATTGCAGTCGGCACATTTCAGACCTTCCTCCGACTTACGTGTCCGGCGGTCGCGTTCGATTTTCATCAAAACTAAGTTAAAAACCACAGACAAGGCGATGTTTTGTGACTGGTTGGGCAACACCTTGGAGGTTAAAATGAAATGGAGGAGGCATGACCGTGAACGCTCATGGATGAGATTGAAGCAAGAATAGGGGTGCTTGGGAGGGATTTTGTGCCGAGTAGGTGTTGCCAAACCAGTCACAAAACATCGCCTTGCCTGTGGTTTTTAACTTAGATTTGTCGAAAATCGAACGCGACCGCAGAACACGTAGGCCAGAGGAAGGTCTAAACTGTGCTGACTGCAATGGCGGAATTGGCTTCAAGAATCAAGTGGTATGTCGTCTCCATTTCTTTTCTAACCTCCTTGGGCAACACCTACTCGGCACAAAATCCTTCCCAAGCACCCCTATTCTTGCTTCACTCTCACCCATGATCGTTCACGGTCATGTCTCCTCCATTTCATTTTAACCTCCTTGGTTGGGACTAGTGATGGGTCGGTCGTGATTGATCGAATCCCGAGATCAAATTCTCTTAAAAGATTGATCGATGAACTGGATCTCTCCAATCACCGAGGAGTTCACCTTTACCGATCACGATAGGAATGAATGTATGACATCAAGTATCGATCACGAGATGTGAGACCAGCCAAACAATAATGAGATAAAATAAAGAGATGACTCTGAGGTGGCAAAATTTATTGAAAGAAGTGTAATAAATAACAATACGCTAATATCTATCTATAATACCAACATTGCTTATGTACACAAATCAATCATTATCCTTTCACTGAGGATGTAAACTACCAAACTTAAAATTCAAGAGCATTCACGTAGTCAATAACTTAATTTCAATTCGCATTGATTCCAAATTTTATATATAATAGTTGAAACAACGAACTAATTGCAGTCATCAGTCTTATCCGACTCTGGTGAAGATTATGCAACACTTTAAACTCATTACCTGTCAAAACACATTCATTAGGAGCGCAAGTCTACCTAATGCAAATTACCTTCAAATGTTAAAATATCGCCACAAGAACACACGAAATACATCACAGCACATATAATACATATAACACTTGTAATCACTGAATTTCCATAATTGCATTGTCACTTAAACACACGATAAACCTTTATTTCAATATTCTCGACAAATATCACGTCTCTTGCACAAGTGAAACTTAGTGATACCGACTGTAATTGAAAATTGAATTTAAGTGCTACAGTCGGATAATTTGCTTTAAATTCTTACAGCCAAATGAAAACGTTGATCAGTTCAAACTAAATTCCAAAATACACTTTCGCACCGTTCTATGCTACTTTTTATCATTGGTTTTTATAATGTGTTTTGAATAATTTGTGGTCGATAAAATATGTCACTCTTCAATAGTTTTGTAATCTTAAGGGATATTTCTAATATTCTTCTTAATTATGCTTAAAATCACAATCCAAGAACACTGTGTAAAAACAAAACAAACCTTCGATCGTATTGCACAATTGTGCCTTCATTTGTTTTCGAAGAATTACCAACAACTCCACGGAAACCGGCACTAAACGAGGTAGCTGCACACATCGGTCATGATTACAGTATATACTCGCTTTGTTCGTTTGGGGGCTTCGCCCCCAACGTCTGTGTATGTTAAAAAAAGTTGACTTTGGCACGATGTTGCCAGCGAACTATAAGTGATAGAGAGTAAAGATAAGCATAAAGTAGTAGGCCTCGATGAGATCTAAAAAAAACAACAGATTTGAGGCCCGACTGCTAGATTAGAAGCTACAGTGGGAAAACCGAAAAAGCCAAATTTGGCGTCATGTTTCCAGCGAACTATAAGTGTTAGAGAGAAATGATTGGCATAAATTTTAGGACTTGATGAGATCTAAAAAAAGCCGCCCAACTGATTCGAGATCAGACTCTTTAAGTTTAGCAGCTATGAGACGTGAGGGAAAGAAACATTCGAAAATATCGCTTTGGTACCATGTTGCCATAGAACTACGAGGGAATCCGTGATTTTGCTAATTATCCGTAAAGATCATGTCAAGGCGCATACCCCTGCTGACTTTCAAGGTCATACCTACACTGGTGAGGGCGTGAGGGAAGAAACATTAGAGAGTTTCATGAATTAGCTGACTTTGGCACCATGTTCCCAGAGAACTACGAGGGATGAAAAAAAGCGGATAGCAGAGAATCGTAGGCCTGCATGAGATCTAAAAAAACGCCCAATGAATTCGAGACCCGACTTCTAGTTTAGAAGCTAGAGTCGAAAAACCACGAGTTTCACGAGAAGCCGACTTTGACACCATGTTAGCAGATTACTAAAAGGAATGGAAAAGAACGAATAGAATAAAGTTGTAGGCCTGAATGAGATCTAAAAAAATCGCCAAACAGATTCGAGATCCGACTTCTAGTTTAGAAGCTACAGTCGAAAAACAGCAAGTTTCACAAACATCCCAATTTGGCGCCATGTTACAAGCCAACTATTGGTAAAGTCCAAGTTTTTACTAATTACTTGCAAAGGGCATGTCGAGGCGGATGCCCATGTCAAGTTTCAGAAACATTTTTTAGTTTTACCAAAATTCGACTTTGGCACCATTCTACCAGAGTACTATAAGAGTTAAAAAAAGCATGAAGTTGTAGGAAACGATGAGATCTAAATCCCCGGGAAAATTATATTTCAAATCAGAATCCTAGTTTAGGAGCTATGGTAAAAAAAACGCAAAAAATTAAAACTCTTCACTAAATGTTGTGTCTGGTGAGAAACCTACGAAGCGTAGAACACCACTGTTTTTTGCACGTTTGAGAAAATTCAATTCCCCGTTATGAAAATTTCTTCAGATTTCAGATCCGACCCACCGTTCAAAAGAAATGAAGCGAGAATTGAAAGTCTTCTTTTCGAAAAGTATAAAAATCCGCCATTTTTATTTTTTGGGGTCACTTCCGGTTAAAAATTCCATGATTTCGGGATTTTTCCTCCGGATTTCTTTCAAGGAAGGTCCGTGAAAAATTTCAGGCTCCTAGCTCGTCTGGAAGTGGTCGGGAATTAGTATACGTGAGTGAGTGAGTCACACATGCGGCTGTTAAGTATTAGGAATCACGAATGGCCAGCAAGATCAGCGATCGTTACGATTTTGTATCAATCACGACTTTCCTGAGAGATCATTGATCGTAGATAACTTGAACAGATCACTAGCTGGAACATCAACCAATCATGACCTTTCACTCACGATCGAATCACAAGTGGGAGTGATAGGCGTGACCGAGATCTCTCAAAAGACCGACTTTGCCCATCACTAGTTGTGACTGCTCGTCGCCGGCGCTAGATGGCTCTCTTTTCTGCCCCCGCGAAGGCGGCCGTTCGACTCCACCCGCGCTCCCCGATTCTCGAAACATGCACGTCGGGCCATTCTTTCACCTTTTGTGAATATGGGAACATTGTAACTAATATTTGGTACAACGGGCAAATTGAACTTAATATTGTATGCATGGACCCTGAAAAATCGATTTGTCTGCAGTGCTCAAGTAGTCATACAAGATAATGAACTTGATATTCTTAGGCACAACTTGGTGAAAATTCATGATGACTTAATCAGTAAATGAATGACCCGATGATGTCTACTTTGCGATGAAACGGGTCGCCAGTAAATTATAGTGAAAATTACTAATATAAGTTATTTTATCGATTCAGTCATACAAATTGATGCATATGATTTGGTTCTTTCCTGGGTATTTTTGCATTATATAGAAGCTTTTGCCTCATCCTTAGCTGTCGTCAAATCCACATATTTTCTAGGACTTATCCCGTGAGCGAACTGCTATAAGGTCGTCTTTCATCGATTACACTTCACAGCAATTTTAAACTTTTTTATTCCCTCTGAATTAAATTATGTGATATATCTTGTCTTAGATTAGGGGAATGATAACATGAAAGTGTAAATGCTATCCAAATAATACGAATACTCGACACATCCGAAACATATTTGAACCCTTGGAGTACTTCAATAATAGCTTGGGCCTTTTTCTTGTGCATCCACCAAGGGAATTTTTTTCAATAAATTTCAACGGCATTCTGGCCAAATGCTGCAGTTCCACCTTCTCACAAACCGTTTCCCAATCACTGCAATGTCCTGGTAGAAACGTTCACAATACTCATCAGTTTTGATGTGAATGCGAATGAACATCTAATGGTTCGTTCTCGGTATCATGTAAGGTATTGCCGCGACCAATATTTGTGTACTTTCGAGGGCCTCGTGTGCAAAAAATATAAGGATTACAGAATATCTAAAAAAAATATGACTGGTTAGCCCGTTTTGTCGACTACCGAAAATGGTTTGTCGAGAGGGAAGGGAGGTGACGTCACAGCGCTGCGCGAGGGGGTCTAAATTTGGGCTTGTGTGGGCACGGAGCGCGCTCAGTTCAGTTGTATCTCCGGAACGAGTTGGTCTAATTTAGAGATAGAGGTGTGTACGGAGAGCTGAGAACGTGAGTTAGACGTTAATAACACAATAAATATAAAATTAACATCGGAAAGCAGAAAATATTAGTTACCATCGACCAATTGTTCATAGGTTAGCCATTTGTTCTAATGATTTGGATGAATAAATGTTATGTATGGCGTAATTTTCTTTCTTTCATTTCAACTTTCTTTCTGACAAACAAAACAAAATAATTTCCCAATGACGAGAGTAACGTATGTAATTTTGCATTCACGAAATAAAGATCCGACGAATACTCCCTGTATTTTTTTGTCCCAAATTCTGAGGGAAAAGGTCTAGATGACAGTCAAGAAAATGTAACTTTAATGACATGCTATCTACATCTACAAAATACCCTACAAGCCACCTCAGTTAGTAGTAAGGAAGGTTGATGGTGAATAACATGGTGGGGGTTGTTGTTAGGCGACCTGTAACCTTCCCGAGGATTAGGGTTTCGGGAGAGTGACCTATTGGGGGGTAATCTTGTGAAATGTGGAGATAAGCAGAGGAAAGAGGAGGGGGGGAAGGGGGTACAGGCTTAGGTTATCAGGTGGGCAAGGATAGAAGGGGGGAGTGAACATAACATTCTACATAGTTAAGAAGTTTGATTTTCTTCTTCTTTATCTTGATAATCTCCCACTGTTCCAACGTGTCCAAGCGTCGCGTCCTCCCTTTATCTCGTAATGGAGGATCTTCACGTAAAGTTTGTATAGTCTTATACCTCCTTCATTGGTCAAGAATCCCACCCTCTTTCCTTTTACTTATGTATAAATATACCCAGTGGAGACATAACTTGTGTAGACCTGATGATGACACCCTAAGCGTCGAAACACGTGTAGTGTACAATTTTACAGTAAAATATAAGTGGACAGTACAACTACTGCAGTTTCATTCAAGTACATTACTGTAGCAACCAACATGAAAATTCGACAATGCATCACATGATTCCCACTCTTTACATGGCATGGAAGAAAAAATCACCAGATGGCAGCGCAAGACAGCTTTGTAAAGACGTCTTTTTTATCTTCAAAGATGGATGACAGCACCCATTAATGGCACGGCTTCATTGTGTGGAAAATTTAAGTATCTTATAGATACAGAGTTTGACTCTAGACGTGAGTAGTTTGTGATAAGGAATCAGCCTTTTGGGTTGGGATTGGAGCCCAGATCTTCCAATAACACCCCGAATGACGTAGCTAAATGAGCTACTGTTGGAAAAGGTAACATTTCGTTTGTTTTATGATACCAATCTATTAAAGTTCAGCCGATTGTCATCTTTTCGACAAAAGAAAACGCTGAAAAGTTCTTCAATCGGCGCATCAGCATATTTGGCTACGCTGGTAAAAAAAGTGCATGCGATCCGTCTATTTACGGCAGAAATGAATATAATGGACAACAAACGTCAAAATTGGCGATCTAGCGATTTTTAGAATAGAGCGCAATCCAATGTACTGAATGGAATTGGATATTTGACAACACAACGAACGAAATTGAAATGTTTAAGCTCCCCCCATGCTCTTCTTCCGCTCAGGTTCGAATCGAAATTTAAACTTATTATTTGAATGTGAATTCCTCACTAATGTGTCCTTGGCGAGTATTCCACTGAAATATCTAATCGGGGCTGGTCCAAAAGTACTTTAAGTAATGTGCGACATCAGTCCGGTGAATTTTTTCACTAAAAATGGTGAGTAAAAATATAGAATTAATGCGATATGTACATTTTCTTATGAGAGGATATTTTTTAAATCTTAAGTAGGAATTTATTCCCCTTTTGACGAGGAAGTTTAAGTATTTTAATAACCACGTATATTAAAGTATCTTTATCCTTTTCTTGTCCTTTGAATACTACTTTCTCGATTTAGTAATTGATCTTGCCTGTAGAAACCTTCGCTAATGATTGAAAACTATTGTTCTGCCTGTTGAGCCTACATTCATGCAAGAAATTCTGTGTAGCGTTTGAACAGTACCTCAGTATTTAGTTTTAATTTGTTTAATTTGGTATAGTTTTTCTTTAAATGTTTTAATTTATTTTTGTGTTGATTGTTAAAATGTTTGGTCGCGAAGGTTTTGTTTTGGGGAGGGAGATGGGTTGTAAAGGGCAGAGAGAGAGAGCAGGACTGTCAACTGCTCTGCACTTGTGAGATGAATTAAAGAATAAAGAAAGCAGAAAATAAGTGTTAATAGCTTATAAACATCGTCTGACGCCACATCTGAAGATCGCGATAAGATTGACCAATCGTTATCTCCGTGGGTGGCTTGTATATGCTGTAGAGTTTTTATTACAGCAAAAACATTATAAAACCACTTTCCTTTGCAAGTAAGAATGAAGTGGTCGCAAAATTTTAGGAAAGAATGGATTTTTTCCGACCCTATTTATCATTAACTTTTTTCGTTAATTTTAAAACTCCTTTAAAAACAAAGTTTTCCAATTTTCTTAAAGAGAATACGACGGTATTAAGGTGAATGATTTCTTCCTTCGTGGTAATATTTCGAAGGACATAACCAGTGGATTAAGTGTTCAAGTAACCTCGTGAGGACAGGAGGTCTCCAAATGAAATTCGCAGCCGAGTGAGCAAGGCTGGATCCTTTAAGGCGTACCGTGAAATGGCGGCGGGGGTATCTTTCGCGACGGAAATGTGAGCAATAGAGTGAGGTTGGGGTTTTGAGGGTGGCAGGGGCGGGAGGATTTCGTGCTTAGCAGTCTGGATGAGGAGGAACCCTCACCCCACCTCCCCCCTTGCCAGCCATCTCAACCAATCAGGGAAGAGGCTGCAGTTTTCGGACCTCCGTTGGGTTCGTTGGCCACCGCCCAAAACCAAGCAAACCGCCGCCGACGCTCCCAACCCCCTCTCGTGCGCCCTCGAAAAAGTTCAGCCCTTCCCTTGACTCCCCGTCGTCCTGTAATCATCTCGGCAGCAGAGGGGTTAGGGGTTGGTTGGTTAGCTGGGGGGCAGGGTCTCGGTGGGGGCAGGGTAAAGGGGGCAGAGGCAAGAGGAGGGCGAGTCGGCTATATCGCTCGCCGGTGCTTCACCTAGACCCCTGGGCGAGGCCGTAGAAAGCGGCGGCGACTGTTTTTATCAGACTTATTCCTTGAAGGACGTGAACTTAAAACGTTTGAAAATTGCTCAGCGACGGTTGGCGCCACGTGCAGAGTAACCGACATTTCACACTCGTCAAGTATTGCTCAGCCAGACATTGATTTTCATGTTATTTAACTTTATGAGTGAACCATAAATTTGTTTTCATTGAACTTCATACGAATGAAAATATCTATTTCATATGGAAAATATGTATTTCTGTTATTTATGGTCGACTGCTCCCGTTTAGTGGTGCTATTTTTTTGCCAGGTTTACAGAATTTCTCATAAATTTCAGAAAAATTACTATTAATGAATAAGCATTACTCCTTTTTCCAATTTATAAGATGTTTTGCACCATCCACTCCTCACACAAAGTTGTCGTCCTCAAACTATTCGTATGTGCTCTCGATTTCCAGAGCGTGCAGAATGGTCCCTGGAAGTGAAAGGGTTTTATAGACTCCTTAATGTGGCAGAGGTCGCCCAAGGTCACTTAATGGCCAATCACTGCTCGACTGACTCTCTCCGCCAGAAAAATAGTTGGCGCCTCTCTTCCATCCCCAGCTTTCCCACCCATCCTCCTTCACCCCCCTTTCTCTCTCTAAGACCATAATATAGTACCCCCCCCTTTCCCTCCCTCCCCTCCCCTCACTCTCTACTCTGAAGAATGAATCCCTCTTTTCATTTTTTGTTTCGAAGCGCCAAATACAATGAGGAAGGACGTTCCTTACACCCCACGTAAACTTCAAACAGCAAGTGCTCGCTGAAATTGATGATTCCTTAATTATCTCTTCGTCCGTAACTTTTGAAAGGAGCGAAAAGTTTGCTTTCCTGTCCATTTCACACGGTTGGCTATATATCCTTTTAGCAGCTACTTTCTTATCGTGACAAACCACTGAAATTTTTTAATTAATAGAGTACGAAATAATGTGACCTGTGTAAAATAATGAAAGGGTTTATGAGATTATATTTTATTCAACCATTAGAGTTGTTAGTACTTATATGTACAAAGCAGCTTTTATAAAATATTATCGGTTAATGCATCATCAAAATCGTTTTTCTGAAAAACTTTGGAATCAAAAATGAATGGGAAATGAGGAACTGAAGAGGGAATGAATCGTTTGAGGAAAAATATTTTCTCAAAAAACTACCTTCAAAATGATTATGCTAATGCTCTTGCTAAGAGCCTTATTTACTAGGTTAAAGTCCAAACGCGTCCTGCTTGAGATAGTTTTATCGATTATGCTACGCTGAAAAATACGGTTATCCATGAAATACATTCAAATATTGTGTGTTAACGAATAGAAAAAATCATTGAATTTCCCGTTTCAAGAAACAGATACCATGGCTCGGAAGCTTAATTTTTCTGAAAACATTTTCCAACGTTACGTCCTCAACTCGACGAATCTCTGAATCCTTTCTCTCTTACTCGTGGCCATTTTTCGCCAACAAAATTTTACGAGTTCTTTATTCAGTGGAACATTTTTTATCGAAATTTGATGACACTGTATACGCATTGAAAGTTTTTTTACTTGTGGTTGAGCGAGAGGTTCTTTTCCCATTGAACGCCCACGGTGCATTTTATTTTGCACATGTTCTCGATTTGCTTATTTTTACTGCGCCAAAATAACAGGCTTTATCTCTACGATATTACTACTGGTTCTTCGTTGTCGGTTCATCCTTTCATTCAGTAAATATGTGGGCAATATTCGGACGGATTTTGGTCCTGTTATCAGGTACTTGCAGCCCAGCTACTCAAGCCCGGGAAAACCAAAACCAGGTGCAGAGTGGAGGGTCTCAAAGAGCGGAACTTCTAATGTCCAGCCCTAGAAGCAGCAGCTTGAGGAAACTTAGCAGAGGAGATGTCATCAACTCGCTACAAAGATGGGAATATTCGTGTTTGTAGAAAAAGGCTATCCTTCATCCTCATCGCAGGCAATAAAGGGAAATAGGAAACAGATGACCAGAGTCAAGCTAGAACCTGTGTCTCTATCTCAAGGAATCAAGCATGCGAAGCAAAGGATAACAAAAAAGATATTCCTGGGAATAAAAAAATCCGTATGGCCTAATGCAAGGAAACAGAGTGAAAATGACTCACGATGTTTTTCCATGTTATCTGAAGAAACTGTTGAGGAAAATTCTGGTGCAATGCGTCAAGTGCAAAAGCGATGTCGTGCTCGGAACTTTCAAATGAAGAACTTTTTTTCTACACTTTTGATGTGTGCCAATGAATAGCATTTGAAAAGTTTAAAGACCAATGTGGTTATTGAAAAACATTCAAACTTTTCCAAATACTGGTAAAATTTGTGTTAATTTTTTACATTTTTTTCAATCTGATAACATTTAAGATATTTTGTTCTTCCCGTCAAATATAAGCACATTTTTCTTTTCTTGTTCTGAAGACATTTTAATACGATACATAGGTTTCCTCCGATTATGGTTCTAAAAACATATTTTCAGAAGATACTTGCTATTGTGTTTTATTGTGGTAGAAGAATGTTATTCATTAGTATTACCGAGGATGCACTTACTGAATTTTGTTCTGGATATATGAAGGACTTAATAATAATAAAAAGTTGCTGGTTTTTATTGACATTACAAAAGCGTTTGACTGTGTAGACCATAACATTTTACTAAAAAGACTTATGCAAGCTGGTATAAGAGAAATAGCAAATTATTGGTTCCGAAGCTATCAAAGTGAAAGAACTCAATGTGTATAACAATTCAAAATTGCTATGTATGTGGTGTACCCCAGGGTTCGGTTCTCAGGCCAATATTGTTTCTTATTTGAATAAATGATTTATTTCATCGTGTATTCAATGGATAATAACATCATTTGTTGATGATACACAGCCTCAAATACTCATGATCTACGGTCGCAAATACAAAGTGATCTTGATCTATGAAGATTTTGGTTTAGTGCAAACAATATGATAATTAGTGCTAAAACTCAATGTTTAATATTCAATTTAAGTAAAACATGCATTGAAAAAAACAGTAGTTACCATGGTTGTTCATTGTACAATAGTGGAAGTTTAATTGTAAAATGCATAAAGATTGAACGTGTAAATTTGGGTTTCTTTATTGATTAAAATCTCAATCGGAAAATCGGAATATAAATAAAATGAAACGAGATAATTTAAATATTTAAATAAAATGTTCTATTGCGTTACATATGTCCGCTATCGGTCATTCCTTCTGTTTATTTCGCGCTTTTACAATATGGCATAACTTGGTGGGGTGGAGCCTATACCTCAAATATCCAGCCATTATATATTGCCCAAAAGAAGATGACTAGAGTAATTCTTTACAAAGGAAAATCCGAGCATTCCTTTCCCCTATTTAAAGACCTCGATATATATTACCCTTGAGACATTTTTTTGTTCATAAGGTTTTCAATTTTTTAAATAATAGAGAGAGAAATAGAGTAGGGCCGAGTGAATATGACAGCAAATTGCGAGGAAAATTTGGTAGTAGAACAATACCAAAACCTAATAAGCAAAATTTTAAAGCCTTACAAATACTTTGTCCCCAAACTGTTCTGTTCCCTACCTTTGGAGTTGATAACTTTTTCCACTATTACATAAAACACTTAATGAAATAGCATACGTGATTATATTTAATATTTGACTGTATTGATTATATACGTATTTGTTGATGCTGTAATATTGTATCAGCTTTTGTAAACTGTCAAAAAGTATTGTTTTTTTATTTATTTTTTATCTTTTAATCTTTGAAAATTTTTTGTTAGTTGCATGGGCACATCAAGATTGTACGTGAGTGATTTGCTGGGACGTGTGTGAGTTGTAAAGATGAGTACCTGCCTCATGGAATATGCTATGATGGTAATCCCAAAACGGATTATAAACGGATTGGGGTACTTAATCTCACATTGGGAATTTGGTAAAATGATGTATTGATTAAGTTGTGTCACCAATGGTGACGCAACTTTATTATTTTTTTATTATTTTAAGATGGGGTGTGATTTTGGGAACCTGTGTTGCGATTTAGGGAACCTGTTATGTGCCTAAATCGCACTCTTCGTGCAAGGGTTGAATTATCTTGTTTATTCAATAGTTTAATCTGAAATAAAACTTCCAAATTAATTTTGAAAAAGGGAAAAAGATTCCTTTATATGTTGGAACGCAAAAACTTTATCACATGTTTTTTTGGTAAGGTCCTTTTATTTTTTAAACTCGTGCGATTTAGGCCACCCTGCCCTAACGCTTTCATTCTCTCCACATTTTACGATAATTTACTTACATTTTGTTTATTTCTATTCTTTTGCTGACTAAATGGAATCGTTAGTGCACCTAAATGTCCACGCTTACTTCTTACAGGAGGAATTGTTGCTTTAAGTATTCTATGCTTTTTCGTGCTCATTTGAATTTATCCATCTGATCTTCTAAACTGCACCAATTACTTTTAATAAAAAAGATAGTATGTTCAATTATAGTTGTATTTTATTGGGATATCAATATTTACATTCACGTTGAATTCACAGTGCACAAACTTGGCAAAAACAATTCTGCAAACGCTCTCGTTGGCCTACCAAGACCCAATGAATACGTGCGTTGATTTACTTATGCGTTGGAGACGTCACTTCCTTCAGTAACTCCCTTCCTTTCTCACAAGAGGGCAAGACATCGGTCTTGCCCTCGTGTGAGAAATATGCGCGGTAAGCACATATTCATCGTATTGGGTGATTTGGCTGTTTCAGTAATCATCTATACAGCTTTTTGGCAAGAAAAGCTCCTTAAGACTTTTTTATAAATTATTTAAGGAAAAATATTCTCTTAACCATCATTCTTTGAAGTGTGTTCAACTATTTACTACAAGTATGTGGAATAATGTTTTCTTCGGGGCTAGCTTATCTCTAACAAGCGCGTACGCCGGATTGGAGATGGTGGGTGGTTTGAACTGTAGATAAGCAACATACTAAGCGAGTTTACTGGTCGGATAAGCAGTCTTTGACAAAATACGGCGGTACCTAGGGGATGCAGGATTCTTTTTTCCCAATTCTTGGAGAAGATGGCAGAAAAATGCCACTAAACCCTGGGAAGAAGCCGAGACCTGGCGAATGGCTGCCACCAGCTAAAACGCAGCAAGTAATCCGGAGGGGGCAGTAGCCCTCCTTCACACGAGTGAAGGTGAAGGAGACGGTATGTATCGGTACAGCGACACTACTTACGTTATAAGGGCGGTAAGGAATTTACTTAAACGGCTGTAGTACAGCAAGGTGGAAGCCAACGGGAAATCAACAGCTTATTATCCCGAGGAGAAGCAGAAATTCAACTATTTCTCTGATATGTTTCATAATGAAAGACGTGATTGAATTCTCTCGAGTAAAATATTCCAGAGGTGAAATGGTCACCCATTCTGAACGGGGACTACTCGAGAGGATACATCAGTCAAAAACGGTGACCAGCATTTGAGGATTGGTACTTGGAGTGTAAAGATCCCTTTGGGGCTGTGGACGACTTGAAAACCTGAAAATGGAGATGAGAAGAATGGGTCTGGATGTTTTAGGCATCAACAAAATAATATGGCCCGGAGAAGGGGACTTCTAGAGCGGCAGATACCGAACTGTCAACTCTCAATCTATGAACAAAAACGCAGGCGAAGGATTGGTAGTAACTTTGGAAAAGTCGCGGTATGCAAGTGAAAGGCTACCTTCTATAAATCTTGGAAAGACTAGAAACGAAAGCTATGGACACATTTATTGACACAGTTATACATGCCCAAATTCTTTTACGAAGACGACGAAGTAGAAGACATTTATGACGAAATGGAAGTGATATGGAGTGTAAAAGGGAAGAAAAACTTGATTATTCTTGGAAACTGGTATGCGATTGTAGATGAAGGCCAAGAAGGTAAGACAGTCGGGAAGTCTGGTTTGGAAAACGGTACGATAGGAGAGAGATACTGCTTGATTTCTGCATACAAGGCAGCCTTGTTATCACAAATATATTTTTGGTCTCTACCGACAAAAAGGATACACGCGGTTAACTCTGGGAAACTGAAAAAGATTAGAGTCATGATGAGAGATCAGCCTAAGTTTTAAAAACTAAATAGATCAATGAAGAATCGCTGACAGTTGGAATTACTGGCGGAAGCAGAACACAGATTGGCTTATCGGAATATTCTAGGTAAACCAGAAGAAGACGGCAAAAAGGCACGAACAATCAGAGAAAGAGGTTCAGAAATAAAAAAAGTACTTGTTACAGTTGAAGAGAAAGCAGAAAAGAGAAAAGCTGAGAGTCGGAAACCAGGAATTGATTTAACAGGAATTCCTGGGATTTTTAGTTGAAAGAAGAAAGTACAAAAACTGGAAAACAAAACAAGGACAGCAGATTTATTGAGAATAATACAAGAAGAACTTATATAGAGGTGGAAGGAAATCTCAAAAGGAAAAGGAGACGCTATTTGTATAAAGTCAGAGAAAATGTTATTCGGAATGAAAAAATTAAGTTCTCATTGAAACAGAAGATTATAGCGAAGAGATGGAAAGTGCATCTGGAGACAATTTACTGCGACAAAGCATTAAATTGCAGGGTACTAGCGGATGAAGACACTGCGGATGAAGACGAAAAAGGATATCCCAATCTATTATCAGAGTTTGATGCTGCAGTTAAGGATCTGAGAGAGGAAGAAGTTCACCGGGAGTTGATGAAATTCCGTCAGAGTTCCTTAAGGGTATGCATGAGTATGAGACCCTGAATAAATTATAAATATACAAGCCCAGATAGCTCAGACGATAGTCCAGAGTTGCGAAGATTTGAGAACAATTAGCCTTACTGTACATGTATCGAAAATTATAACGAGAAATTATCTACAGGAGGATGGAACAGAAGATGGAAGAATTCCTGGATGAAGGCATGTGGTTTCAGGAAAAGTAGGGTAAAGAGAGACTCACAGAGCGTTTTCGCCTTGATGCTCATCGTAGAGAAAAGGATTCAGAAGGACCACCCAACATATCATTTTACCTTCATCACCCTTAAGAAAGTATTTGACAATGTTGATTGGAACAGAATGCTGACTACATTGAAGACCATAGGAGTGTCTTGAAATGTCAGAAGAGTAATATGCTGGCTATATGAAAGCAAACTGGCTGTGATTAAATGTGACGGTCACGTGGAGGAAGAAAAGTGAGGAAAGGAGTACCACAGGGATCCGCTTTGTTGTCCATGATCTTCAATATAGACATAGAAAGAGCCATAAATGAAATAAAGGAAAAATTAAAAACAGGAATACAAATGCATGGAGAAAAAATCAACCTGCTACCCTGATGTCAAAGCAATTCTAGCAGGGAAGAATGAAGATCTAGCGAGAAAGCTTCCTTGTTCCTCTCTGCTCGGACGTTGCAGACTTTTGGATGTTTTCCTAGGATCCTCCTCGATCCACCCGTCTCGACTCTTCTCCTTCTTGCCCTTGCATGCCATTGGCGTCGAGCCAACTCCTTCCACCGATCGTCCGTCATTCTCTTCATCTCCGTCTCAGTCCTCTTCTTATTCGAGACTATTCGATTGCTTACATTTTACGTCTCTTGCGGCAGACCTCTATTTCTTCACCCATCGAGTTTTGCTTCCAATACTTTCCCATTTTGGTCCCTTCTTTTGAAATTTCCATAGCACCATAGTCGATTTTTATTTATTTTTGTCATTAAGCGCTCTCGCTTGAGTTTTCTCCAGCTGGCGTGTTTCTTTCCAGATATATTTTCGTTCTATTTCATATTCCACTCAAGAGTTTCATTTCTGCTGCTGTTATTTTGCTTTGTGTTCTGATTGTAGTAGAACAGCAGTCAGAGCCATACGTTGGAATAAGTAAGTAAATAGTTTTATGTATTTTTACTGTTGCTTTTGGGTCTATATCTCTTTTTTTACGATTGCATTATCTATCTGGTACTTAATACGCTGCTAAATATTTTATTCCATGCTGAATTTCTTTAGTAATTTTCCATTTTTTGCACAAAATACTCCTATGATTGTTATTGTAGTAGTTTGCTTTTCTTAGGGTTTGTTGACCTCCTATGAATGTTCTTTCTCCTATGAATGAATATTCTTGGTCGCACGTAACGCCTGTATCCTCTACTCCAATGTCTTTTCTATTTCCCAGTCATTCTTTCTATCTTTAGCCCATGGCTTCCCTTGCTTCCCGTCTTTATCCCTCGGAACCGTGTTTACGACTGGCATGCCCACGCCTACTTCTGCATCTGTTTCCACCTTCTTCTCTCCTTTCTAGATTTGTTTTCCCGTTATGCTATACTTTTTTATTTTGGCTTTCACTTCATTTCTTATTTGCCGAACCATATTAAATATATTCTAAAATTCTATAAATTAAACGAAATCCCTTTCATTTTAATTTTATTTCCCCTTTCGTTTGCTGTTGCAATTACCCTGTCGATTTTTATTATTCGTCTAACCTACAGATATCGCCACACGGTTGGTCATACTGACACGTCACAAGTAGGAAGCAGAAGAGTGTTTAGGTCTGTCGGAGAATGCATAATGTTGAGCATGCGTGGAAGAAGAAATTCTCAGCAAGCAAGGAAGAGAGCAAACATGAGCAAAGAGCTGAGGAGGTAGACGTTTAGAATATTCCTGGTAATCCGTGTAACGCGAGGGCGTGGTGTGGTAGAGATTTGTATAAACCCTCATTAGTCTCTCAAAACACTTACTAATGAATTTACTCAGCTCATCGGCAATATATGAGAAATATGAGTAACCTACGTCTTATACTACGTAATATATTGATTAAGTGCTATGCTTCAGGATGGTTCACAGTCTTAAAGCATTTTTATCGCCGAAAATGGCTAAGTTCATCAATTTATCAGTAAAAATTGACTCTCCAACAGTCAGTATATCGATTGGTTAAATCATTCCGTGGTAATAATTCATAGCCCTGCAGTGATAAATACGGAGGTCTCATATCTCAATATGTTGATGACATTGGTGGATACGCTGCAAATAAAGCGCGGAACGTGGCTTTTAATAAAACTGGCAATTAGGTTTCACAATGTTTATAAGTTGTAACACGCCATTTTGGCCGTGTTGGCATAAGTATACGATTAAGGACGCCATTGTGTATATATTTGGGAACACGTACTACCGCGAGGCAACAATATCGTCTATGTTATGAAAACAACTTTAAACAATACCATTTTCTGTTTACGTAAACAAACTAAAACAATTCCGTCTATGTTATGAAAACAACTTTAAACAATACCATTTTCTGTTTACGTAAACAAACTTATAATAATGAAAGGGAAATAGCCTATCAGATACGAGAGAAGGGGAGAAAACCTGGAATGTTCTAGAACATACAGGAGGGGAGGAGAGATAGTATAAAAGGGATTGTCAAACAAGGAACGAGGCTTTTTCTTCTTAACAAGGGAGTCACAAGAGACGTTTATCGAGTGAAAGTCATACGAGAGTTTTTGCAGTGATAATTTGCCGGGAGTAAGCAGCTTTGGACAGCAATTACCAACGCCAGTGTCCTGTGTTAAGGAAGGATCCAGGAATCCGATAAACAGATACTGGGGCATAGAGTATCGGCGGAATTCACTTTGTACAATATCCGGTGAGGTAGAACAAACATTATAAATTAATACGAATATATTTGAGAAGGGAACATATATTGATTAATTGAGTAACTAAAGTGAATTTGTTTCATAAGTGAAGAATAAAAGGGTTATTATAAATATATGTACTGTTCAAGTGTATCATTTTAGTGCATGAATTAATCCATTAACCTTTGCCGCCAAGGACTACCAAAAGGATCTCTCTCAAGGTAAGAAGTGATAAAGTGAAGGGTACCTTTGGTGTGTCGGGCTGATACAAGTATATAACGTCGCGTGTTTAGGACCGCGTGAAAGAATAATTATTAGAACCCCTGTGATAAGGAAATTGATAAGGGGGGAGCTAGTACAAAGTATTTCTTACTTAGGTTTCTAAAATTGCCATCGGACGTCTGGAATACCGGGGGAAAAACCGCGACTCCCGCTTTTGGTCACGAGTTCCGCATTAGAATACGTAAAAATATCTTTCCACGCCAATGTGACATTAGCCATACATAAGATATCGTATTTTAAAAATGACTTTCAAGAAAATGTAGCAAATACAAAATAGGTGAATATCAGGCTACTTCGCTTGAGTGCCTTGATTTCGCAACTTATCTGAAATTGACGTTGATTATAAATGTCTAAGATTAAAGAAGAATTTTAGTAAAGTACGGCGAGGGTCACTCCAGGTTAGAATCGCTCTTTTTCAACTTGTGCTGTTCATGCTTTAGGTTTTTCTCTCTATACCTCCCCACCGAATACTGTTCAATATAAACACCCTGCAAAGTGGGTGCCTTCGATGCTGTAATATAAAAATGAGTAAGGGCGATTATACTTTGCTAGCATCTTCAGTAAATGCATCTTCACGAGAGGTTTATTATTGCTTCATTTGCACTTCTAGAGCAATATGTATTGTGAAGGTTTCATCCTTTACAACGTGGAAATTCATTCAACTTTGCACCTGAAAATGACGCCTTCTGGTCAAAAATAGTTGTGCATTGTAACTTCTATAGTTTAATATTGGTGGAATTATACGTTTTTTTGTCTCTAATTTTCAGTATAAATCTTTCAAATCTACTTCTTCTTTCATGGTCACTCATCTTTTCTACACATATCTCATTCCAGTGTACATTCCTTAGAATCCTAACATCGTCAATTCTTCGCGCAGCGTCTCCGTTGATATTTTTTGGACGCTTACCTGAAACAAAATATTTTACCAGTCTTCATCGGTCAATTTACATTAATTTTGATAAGCTGATATTTGTTTCCTTCCATTGTCTATGGTAAATGCGAGAAAATGCCCTGAAACGGGCTGCAAAAATCCTATTCTAGTTTAATGAGATTCACTGGGCAAATGCCTGGAAAGTAAGGGACCATTCCTCTCGACTTTCATCGCCAACGTCATTTGCTCCAGGTCTTTCGGTATCCACAACGTTCTTGTGTAAAAATATAAAATTTTATTTTTTCAATACTTTCCATTAAACAGTTCCTTATTCTGTTACATTATCACGGAAGATATAGAATCGTATAGTGAGTGAATTAAATTTTAGCGAATAACAGATACGTTCGGACTCAAGTTGTCATCTAATTCTTCTTTGCGCGTGCTTCTTTTTGAAAGTTCTTCCCCTCATCTTGTAGGCTTTCACGCTTCTAGATGAGCGAGGGTTTTTCATCGCACGCACATGGTGCAGTGTCACTAACCGCCACACGACGTGTGGCGGTTTTGCCAACGTCGTTCCAATGCATACTTGATGAGTGTCCTGGTCGGAGCGTGAGTAAGGGGGATGAAATATGAGAAGAGGGGTTGGGGGAGGAGAGGAGGATGAAGGGGAGGGGAGGGTCTTGAAGAAGAATCACGCTCGATTTTTTCGCTCGCTTGCTCGCTTTTTTCCGTACAAGAGCGTTGACGAAAAAAATAATCCCTGCAAAAATATATATATATATTGCCAACCGCACCGAGCAGTGCCAAACGGATGAATAGGACGAGAGGGGGGAGGGGTAAGGGAGGAAGCATCTGCTTTTCAGGGAAAAATAAACCGGAAAAAAGGGATAAACGCGTGTGGCTTTCCTTCCACCCTGGCTCCGCTCTCCCACTTTCATAAAATATGTCGTGTCAACAGAAACGCGGCGCTGTGTGATCGCAGCAGTCAAAGCGGAAACGAGGGGAGGGTTGGTGGAGCGGGGGCGGGGGATGGGGCGGTGTGAGGGGGAGGGGAGGGTTGGCTGGGAAGTGAAAACACGAACGATTGAAATTCCGTCACCTCGTAAACACCGCGCGTTGTGTATCCGGTGAATGAGAGCGGGTTTGAGGTAAGGTGGGGGTGGGGGGAGGGGGAGAAATTGGCGGGAGTGGGATAGAGAGAGAGCGTGGAAGCGGGGGAGAGTGGGAGGGAGATGAGGTGGATGCTGTGTTTGCATGACAACCAACGCCGTGCAACCATCGATCGCATTTTTGGCCCCGCATAAGAGTATAAGAACCCGCGACACCATATTCCGCATTCTGGCGGATCGTCATTCAGATATAATATCGCCGCAAGTTGTACTCATTTATCGCGTGCGTGATTGTAGTCCGATGTGGGTGTACGCCGGTATCGCTGGCGGTGAGGTCGTCATGTAAGGTGACCGAAGGTCACGACTTTGAATACTGCATGCGGTGGTCTCCCACCATCCCGACCATCTTTATGTGCTCATCCAAAGGATTTAACTTGGCCCTAATTAGAATCAGCTGAGGTCAATAAAGAAAATTTAGTAGTTGTAACGTAGCTTATATGACGGCCATTGATAATATGGGACTTAACCAGAGGCGAAGTTGCTTCTTTGAAGCCTCTCTTCCATGAGAATGTCGTCCTTGATTTAGCAGTTTCAACGCCATGGTATTATGATTTCTGATGGTATTTAAAGTTGAATTTTCAG
Organism: Pyrrhosoma nymphula; assembly: GCA_963573305.1. Lineage (NCBI taxonomy): Eukaryota > Metazoa > Arthropoda > Insecta > Odonata > Coenagrionidae > Pyrrhosoma > Pyrrhosoma nymphula. Next base: position 123,887,192 of record OY754331.1, on the reverse strand, counting down.
CAGTGGAAATCGAATCCATCAATCAAGCCGAATCATGGTCAATTTTTTTGGATATATGGGTAATGAATTATATCTATTAAATAGACTGTACTCACAGGGTATTTTCTACATTCCTGCCATATGAGTGGTTTACTTGTGACTGCATTTTGTACTATGCAGTGAGTTCTAGTAAATGTTCCATTCTAATGCAGACTAATTTTATTTTACTTTATGAGAAGTGCTGCGTATGCAAAGGTTTTGCTCATTTACAGTTTGCGAGAATGATTCAAGCTAGGGGGTGGTTAGCTCAAGACAGGGCAAAAGCTAGCGTTATTTATTGTTAATATTAGGTGACAGTAACCCTCTTAGAGTTAAGGGGTGATATATCGGAGTTTGCTTCTCTGGCGAAAAGTGCCGCGGGCCGATATATCGGCTCGCAAATAGAATATATTTCAATTTTTTAACACCGAAATAATGATATTCATTCTTCAAACGATGTAAAAGAATAGCGTCATTAATAATTAATTCAATTTTTATAAAATTTGAAAAAACCACTATGGATATCTAAAACAATGACTTCATAACGTTTTTTTCCCTAGGGTAACACAGTGTATAAAATAACCCATCGCATTTCTCCGAAGTAACACTGGCAGAAGGCAGCACCTAATGGGTTAATCTATTTTTTCTTAAGCAATTCAGATTCAGCTGACTTATTTCAACCTATTCTAATTGACAATGGTTGATTGATATATATAGAAGAGTACACACATTTTTGCAACTATCAGGTTGACCATCATTTGACGATATTATTCTTTATCAACGAGAAATTTCTTCAATGATTAACCTCAGCTTTTATATCACGCAAGATAATGTCCATATCTTACCTGATGTCCCTCTGATACAGTGTTCTATTTTATATTAACGCCTTAAGACCCCGTTTTATCCGACGTAAAAATGGAGCAACTTAACGATGTTTTCATTTCACCAACATTCACTAACCAGAGGGGTTATTATGTAATCTCACCTTTTTAGTGACTCTTAGTGGAAAGGCGGGAGATCCGTTTCCCTCTCTTAATGATCGGCTCACGAACGGTTCGTGAATTGTCGAAACTTCAATTACCTTATATCAAATAAAAGATGCCGAGACTAGCGAATACCCAGATTGCTCAACATCTTACGGAAGATATCTTACACTGTACATACCACGAAAATCTAAATACAGTCAAATTACAAGCGACATGTAAGCGATCACTCAATATTTAAAAAAAATTAAGTGCATCTAATTATTGTTCGATTCACAAGCACGGGAAATATTTATCAAGAACGTAGATTTTAAGGCAATATTTTTTAAAATTATGAAATTATGGTATAAATAACTGAATTCCATTCTCCATACACTGGCGGATAGGCACACGAAAATAAAGGTATCAGCAACATTGTTTGGGAAATATTGATATGAAATATATACACATAATTCAAGCTAATAATAACATAAGCATTTCAAACAAAGCATACCATCAAGTGCCCAATATATTGGAGTTGACAATGCTGAAGTTCTTCACGTTTAGCAAATTACAACAATACGATTTAAAAACGTATCTTTCGCGCCCTAGTTTATTTTCCAACTCAAGCTTCAAGTGGAAACTATGGTGGCTCCATGTCACGTTCTTTATGACAGGTGAGATGGAACTAATGGCAGGAGGAGATAATGAAACGGATCAAGAGTCGAAAGATACGGATCAGAGCGGATGAATCGTCTAAAAGACCAGCACATGACCGGCAGTTCACAGCTTGAGATCCGAAGATGGTCACGCTGCCTGGGTGGCGGAGATGAACTACGAAAAAGTGATATTTTATGACGTATTCTCACTGAAGTGAGATTACAAAATAACCCCCCAGAGGGTCAACGATCACCCATCTTACGCCACGGTCACTTCTTCCTCTCTCACACACACACTATTTAATAATGAAGTGTTTCATTATGATTATACCATCGCTGAAGTAGTTAATAAAACGTGGTTCTATTCTTAATCTCTTTTGACAGGCTACGATAAAATATCCTCAGTCATGCTTAAAAAATCGCACCCCGTCATTCTGCTTATTATTTTAAAAATATTAAATCATTCTCTCTGGTATTCTCCGTTTTTCACGGTATGGAAATGATCGCTGTTTACTTTACAAGAGGGAAAACCTATGAAAAAAGTTACTAAAGGCCTATTTTAATTCTGTTGTATGTACTATCTCTAAATGGCTAGAGCGCATTATTTAGTATCAAACTGTAGAATTTATTTGGTCCTAAGGTTTTATGAACCCATATTCATCCGACTTTCACCAGGGCTTTGGTGCACAAACTGCCATGATAAAAATAACTGATGAAATTCACAAGTCTATATATTTAAAAATTGTTAAGGTGGTTTGAGCGAGATAGTTCCCTAGTCATAATTGAGTCCATATCCAAAGTTTTTTTTATTTCAGCGTCTTGAAGAAGTATGAAATAAATATTGAAGTATTATTGGTGCAAAGATATAGATATATATGACCAAAATACTCAGTAATTAAATAAATAAAGCTACATAAGTCTCTAACTTGACTCATTTTTTCCCGCCGTACGGCTGAAAACCCTTCAAAACAGCAGGTTTTTTTGCGATTCTGTATAAATTACTGTGGTGAGTAATAAATTATTTTTTATAAATAGTTGATAAAACATGCAATATACACACCGTTAGTTTTTTTTTACGAAATCTAGGTGCTAGAAGTTCCTAATTTTTTAATTATTCTCCCTCTGGATCGCATAGCCGTAAGCTATCCCATGTAAAACAGCTTATATTTTCAGACAAATCGCTCGAAAAGTAGTTCGGCAAGAGGTTGATATTTTTATATCACTAGAAAGATGAGTTTTTTCTTTGAAGTGAGGCCAAATTCATCAAATTCTAGGTGAAGTGATTTTTCGCTCAAACTACCTTAAAATTCTTTTTATGCGCGACTTCAGTAAAGCATGTATATCACCATCTTCTATTAAGATAAATGAAGGAGTTAAAATGTTCCTTGGAGGAATTAGATTAGTTTCATTTCTATCCAGTAGGTCGTAGACAGGCCGACACGAACTCGAGTGGGACTATTTCCAGCTAGCTTTCTGTACCGAGCGGGGTCCAGCAAGGATCCATCCTTGGTCCTTTGTTGTTTTCCTAGCGCGTTTGATCTCTCTCAAAATGTGATGTTTTGTAAATATATGTCCTACGTGGATGATCTTTAAATTTCTTTACTCTGTACACGGAGTGAATTTAATACAACTATTGGAAAAATCAACATTGATATTGATGCAATTTTTGACTGGTCCGAAAGGCATTCTTTTATTCTTACTACTAACAAGACTCAATCAATCATCTTTGGTAGTAGTTCACTCACTAAAAAATTGATCCCAAAAATTCTCGGAAAGCCATATTTGGGAATACACCAGTGCGTTTCTCTAGTAATTTCATAACCTTGGGGCACGGATAAATAAACAGGATAGGAATGTCAACAAAGAAATGCGTTCCCTTAGTGTACGGTTACCTACCTCCGCCACAAGTTATCGCTAGCATCGAGCGCTGCTAGCTTTTAAGCGTTGCACTGAAAGAATCTAATTTAAAGAGATGTAGAAATGACAATATGATTCCCAGAAATTTGAAACTCATACGAAGTATACCTTATCTACTCGTACTAATTTCGTCCACCATCTCGATTTCCATCCACCGCGATATAATGAATTTTACTTAAAAAAGCGTGGATGATAACAGCACACATCTTGAAACTATATTTGCATTTTTGGAACAAAATATGATGATGGTTTTGAAATTATAGCGGCTCCTTTCATCATAATTCAGAGAAGTGTTTGAGCATTGCTATGCTTGGTTCTTATTCGTTCTACGTTTCACATTGATACGTATAATTAGCCCTTAGTAGGCGAGCCAATTTTGGTGATGTTTATAGCTGGTGCATACGGGGGTTAGCGGTATCCCTAAAAATCAAAGTAATTTTAACAACAGGGGATATTAACAACGGAACGACATTTAATTTTTATATTTAATATCACATAATCAGCAAACTCGAGTAAAAAGCATGTTTACCTAGTAAATTGCAATTATTTAAATTCGATCATTTACGGAAAAGTTGGCAGGCGCTTATGTGGATTTAATTTAAACCATAGTAACGCCAATTAGAAGTGTAATACCTAATCAGAACATAAGCTTGGGTTTTGTCTTGAAAATGCGTGATAGTTTATTTACATTACTTTGATAAATAATATCCTTTTATCAATTTAAGGACTTCATACTTTGAGGCGTATTACCTCTTTAGCTCGTCTCTACATTCACAGCACTTCGATGACATTAAAAAACTATTCCAGCATTTTAGCAATATTAGCATTCAGAAGTTAATAACAATGCATAAATCCTTCAAAATACGTAAAAGCATTAACTCATTATTCTAATAACTTATATATTTACCGTTTCAAGCTCAATTAATATATTTCAGATAATTCCTACGGGAATACAGACAGTAAATATGCTTTTTCAGCATTGTCCCTGCTTAGTAACAAAAATTATGGTATGCTATATCAGTGAAGTTTAGGGGAACACAATAATAAAATTCACGTTTTTCACTTTTTTGCCTCAGAAACTATGCAAGGATAGATAGAAAGGGAAAAAGGTCGAGGATATCAGGATTTATTCTACACTTGTACTGTATCATATTCCTAGCTGGAGCATTCCAACAAATCAGGGACAAGACTCATGAGATTTAAAACAAAGTAAATTTTGTCAATATTTTGCATTGTGCAGGCGTTTATACATTATGAAGGGAATATTTTTTGCCATTAAGAATAATACTTTGCTGTAAGTGTTGCTCGACCTATTCATACTAACATATCGAAAAATATGAAAAACAAAAATAACTTCCATTGTAAACATTAGTCAGCTGAATTAGTTCACAGTGATTAAAAATTAGCATTGTGTTGCTTATTAAGTAAGTTTGTTATAATTTTCATTCTGGCAGAAAGGTATTATTCTGAAGTAGGCGTTTATATGATCAGACATAAGAAAATACATGATTTAGAGAAGATATAGATTTTTTTTTACTGTCCCACACAAAACATTTAGTAGTGATTTTTTTCATGTTATTTCTGTCATTTGTTGAATTAAAAATATAATACAGTATTTTAATTTCATCATGTATCATGAAAATGAGAGGATTTTTGTCAGATTGATTTTTTAAATAAAGTCAGCATTTATTCTTTTGTACTGCTGCCTAAGTCTCATTAAAATGAAACAAAGTAAAATGTGTGTTATCATATCTGTCCCATGCGTTTCGCAGGGAAATGTAAAAAATACCTTGTCCTAACATAACCATAACTCTAATGTTCTTGCATACCAATCTGGAATCATTATATTGCTCTTCATTAAAACTTTCGCAGCTCATAATGACTAGTAAAATATGAAACGGGTGTATGCCGCGTGTTGTTTTCGGTTGGCCCGACGTTTCGTGACTCACTGCTGGTCACTTCTTCTTGGGAATCCATGGCATTCCCATGAAGAAAGTAGTATACAGTGGGTCACGAAACGTCGGACTAACCGAAAACAACACGCGGCATACACCCGTTTCATATTTGATTAGTCATTTTATTGCTCATTAGGATATGCTCTACTTCCCAAGCAGCATCATATGTCAGTTTTATATCGACCCAATGTCATTTCGATATCACCAACGTCCTTTTAACATCGGGTGATATTGCCGATATAAAACTGACTATGATATCTTTCCCCGATGTAAAAGTGATATCGTCGAACTGATGTTAAAGTGACATTTAATAGATATAGTTTATAATACGATGCCAGTGGAGCTGACAAATTAAGGATATAAAATTGATATTTTTTCCAACCTCTTTGGCACTAACTAATTACCTAGCCCGATGTGAATCCCGAGAAAACCTAAGACTTTTGCTTTTCTTACGCTACACTCAAAACTTGCTTCAAATACGCTGTCCTATTCTTAATACTCCTAATAATCCTCCTATTTAGAGTCTCTTCTACCAAATTCACCCTTAACTTTTGCGGTCTACCTCTTCCTCTCACGCCATTCACTCTATTATACATTATATAACAAATGTCATTTTTATGCCGGCAAATTTTATCACTTTTGACCATCTGCTGATATCGGCAGCCGATATCGGATTGACTAATAAATGATATGTGACGATGTAAAAATGATTTTGGGTCGATATCAGGATGCTGTTAGGGTTGACTCAGGATAATGTAAAGTTTATTATACGGCTACTATGAGACTAGATTGCCAGTTTGCTTGTCCACTGCTTTCCATTTACGAATCAAATCACTTGATTCGAAGTGGTTTTCGCGAACTACAAAAGTTTTCCTCAACCCTACACGAGGTATCACTCTTTCCCGTTTTTTAAACTATTCCTCACTTAGTGGCAGTGAATATGAGGGCACCTTTTCCTTCGCACTTATGTATCCTGAATCACACCCGGTGACAAAACTAGTCCTTGATCTGTAATTCGGTGAATTACCTTCTCGGCGTTCTCGGCCATCAATACCGGAGATATCTCTGTCTCCATCCATTTCTACATTAATTTACTTGGATTATACATAATACAAATACGATGAATCATTATGTATGGTTATATATACGTGAAATGCAAAGAAGTAATATGGTTGCAATACGTAATAAAACGAAGCTGAAGATGGAGCCTGTTGTGACAATACTACATCACACTGACGTAATATGCAATTTTCTGTATGTATTATTCTGGTTTTCATTGATAAAAAACCCACATTGGCAATGGTTCAAGAGTTCGAAATGTTTGTTTGCTTCTAAATACAAACTAAATCACGCTAACTGGCCCCTGAATAAATAAACAATTTATTACTAACCGATGTTTTAACATGCAAGCAATGCATCAAGAAAAATGTCTAGCAGCGCTAGGTAGTAGCGACAACTGGTGGCGAAACACTGAAACCGTACACGTTTGTTACGCTTTCGCTAGAAGGTGATAGCGGGGAGGTTCAGGGGGCTGCCTTGGGGTTAATCTTACTCCCACGCTATCTCGAAATTATCACGCTGATTTGACCTAAAACAAAACCTCAATAGTTAGTTCTATGCCTGATGAATGTCTAAAGGATCTATCTATTAGCATAAAAAACTAGTACTATATATGTATCCACTCTTGTATTCCCTCTAATTGATAATTGATGTTTAGTGTGGACCCTGATTTACCCATTGAATTGAATAACAAGCCTCAAAGGAATAGAAATTCATTCATCAAATTCATATTTACCTGCGTAAGAACGAACACATTACTTCTCACCCCAATGAACTAAGGTGGCTAAACGTATAAAAATACTCGTTGAAAGTACTTCTTGGGAGTGTTTTAAATGTTAACGTATCGAAAGGAAAAATCCAAAATACCTGCTTGAAATTTTCCATTTCAAAAACCCATGAACCTGATTCATTTCACCCGATCGAATGCAGATCTCTTTCGTCACCCTAGTTACCGTACCACCACTTTTTAAAACTCATTCCAAACTCAATCATTCCAATTCATTCATTCATTTTACTATCTCAAAATTTTGGAACTCCTTTCCTACGTGTATGAAACAAAGTTCGTCGGGTCACTATTTTTATAATAAATAATACGAATATCTTATGCAACGACCAACTCTTTTTTCTTTGAAGTTTTATGTGTTCATATCACCTCAAATATTATTTATTAGCGTAAAATTATTTTTCAAAGTGTGCATTTTATTTATATTGACTTTATAAATAAATGAATGCATGTTAAATGTAATTAAGTATTATTGACTGGATGTTTTGATAATTTTGTACTTGTATACATGTGTAAATGGCACACTTAATAAATATAGTGTAAATAAGCAATTAAATTAAAATAGGTAATATGCCTTTGATTTGAAATGAAATTTTGAGTAGTTATAGGCATTTTTTAATCTTTACCTGCTTTAGTATTGAACGCTTTACTTCTCTGCATTTCTACTTTTTATTTTTACTCATCTGGTATTCCTTTTCATTAAATATTCGGTAAAACAGACGTAAAAATCCGAGCTAAGATTTTCGCTGCAATGCACTTGTTTTTATAGGGCGTTCCCGAAGACAATAATTGTATATCTCTCTAGCTCCCTCTTGGAATCGTCGGGAGCCCTGGAATTTCCCTCCAATGCAGGGCAACAATCCTTTTATCTCAGAAAGTCAGTGAGGACGAAGTCGAGTCCGAGTTATATTCTTAGTCGTGTCAATTGCTAAAATGTCTTCTTAGAACCCTGAGATTTGATTCAAGAGGCATACTTTGGCAATTTTCAACGACAAATTGAGCTATATATTTTTCATTCTTTGAATTCAGCTGGTGCCGAGAGTAAGAGCGTTATCTGCGGCCACGGGGGATTGCCATCAGATTAAGGGAACCATCTCGAAACCAGAGGGAGCAAACAAACGAAGTGGAAGAATGGTGAAAAACCTACCACATGGTTGCAAAACCTTGAGAAAATATTCTTACATAAATCATTCTCAGTCACTGGCACAAGCACACACGCCACATCAGAAGATGTCTGGGACTTGGTTGTTGTGCGGAAACGGAGGTTATTCTCCTATTTTTAGCTTTACTCTCATTATGCCGACAGATGTTTAACGGCTTCGACCGGCATGCCTCGAGAATAACATTCACGGCGAAGTAAACCAGCTCGGCGGAGTCAGTCGTGCGCGTCAGTCCGTTGTCGTGACACGGTAAGTCGGCCGTGTTGACAGAATTCTCGCGCGGCGTGGAACATAAATTTTGGGCCCGGTTCCTTCCGCGCGGGGAAAGTTCGGCCCCGGGACGAAGCGAGGCATTCTAGATGCAAGGGGTGGGGAGTCAAGAAGTCCGGGAGTAGTTTTGCGATGAGGGGTCTTCGTCTTAGAACGGAGAGTGGTGGGTGGGGGCGGTGGGGGGGGGGGAGGGGGAAGGCACCCCTGTTTGCGACCTTCTCCGGGGCACACCCAGAAGTAAACAGGGCCGGGCGGGAAGCAAACTCTAACAAAGCATCCGCTTCGCATCCTCTCTTCCCTTCATCGGCGAAGACCGAGCGGTGGGAGGGGAGGGCATGTAAATTCGCAGAGGGGGATGGGCGAGGAGGGGGGGGGAGAGGTTCTGCCGCTCGCTACGTGAAGGGCTTTGACGACAACGATGGCTCACTCCTGCCTGGTCGATCGGGCGACCCTCGTCTCCGACGACCGCAACGCCCCCTTCTCCTACGCCGCTATTCTGGTCTTTGCGAGCGATCGATAGTGAAGGTGAATTGACGAGTCCCGGTTCTCGAACGGAGGACACTCGTTGGAAATGCCCTCCAACCGAATCGAGGGGACATTGGAGTGTGGCCTCGGCGTCCTCTTCTGAAAACTTGAGAATCGTCTGGACGACTTCGCGCGGACAGAGACGAGTTACATCTGTGGTAGCCTTGGAGATCGGCAGTCTCTACGACACGTTGTTCCGTCGCTACGCGCCTGCTTGTGCTTGTGTTGTCCCTTAGTACGACAACGCTCCGTCCTTCAGTTTGCTACCGAAGTCCCAATGGCCGTGTCTCAGGCGATACTTCGGTTTTCTGCCTCTTTGTCCTCTTGAAGTGATGTTAATGACGAACGCTCTTCCTCTAAACTCACGGCCGTTCGTTTTTCCTTCGAGCATCACTAGGCATTACAATAGTCCACAGTTTATGCATTTCTTCTCCCTTAATTAAAGGGAGGGTAGAGGAAAAGCACAGGATTTTTGGAGGAGAGGTTTATAAATGAGGATGGGACACGTCTTGTATCTAGGGCGATGGCATGGGTTGGGTGGCGTTTTCATCTTAATGATGGATGTGGAAGTGAGATTGGTAGTTTTAAGAATACTAGAGGAATACTAGAGAGGTTTGGGGGGCGTCTGAAGGTGAGGGAGGGGCATTCAGGGAAGATCTTTTTAGCTGTGAGATTGTCAGGGAGGGTAGGAAAAAGGATTTAAAGGTTCGTATGAGTGAATGAACGCTAGGGAAGTAGGTAGTTCACAAGGAAAGGTTGCAACAACTCTGAATCCCTTGATGAATTCCTATCTAACCTACACACACTATCCCTTCTCCGACGAGGCTATCCAGAAGTTCTCCTTGAAAAGGATATCCTTAAAAATTCCTATTCCCCGAAATCATCTCCCAGTTATAACCGCTATATATTACATATATATACTCTATTTATAACCACTATATATATATATATATATACCTTATATTCGACTGTTGTTTCAACGTAGGCGTCCTTGCTTCTCTCCGCGCTATGAAAAGTCGGAAAAGATGGTCAAAATTCAAAAAGTATAGAATTGATTTGAAAATTTGTATCTATAGACTTTTGAGGTCTTTAAATAAGAGTACGTTGTCCAAATAAAAAAAATATTCTGTTAAAGTGTAATAGCCGATTCAAAAGGGCGGAAAACAGCATATTCTAAATGGTGTAAATACTTTCGTCAGTATATTTTTTCCTAGCGCTTTTTCACAGTATTTACTTAAGAAATAAATTAACAATTAATAGTAATGATAAAATCAATATTAATATATAAACGTAATTAATGAATATAATATTATGCAATGACAATTGAACATTTGGATCATGTAAGTCATCGGGATGTCCTTACTGACTGGCAGATTCATTCACCCATCAACGCAGAGCCCATAATACTGGTGATAAAACGTGAAATTTAGAGCATATGTTTCTATCATGGTGAAGGAACGCGCAAAAAAAGGACTTTTCCAAATAGCAATTTTTGAGATTGTGTTCACCCGATTATTGCTAACTTTTACTCCGGTAAGAAAATTAATTTCGGTGCACATGTTTCTACCTTTTCTCTTTTAAAGTATTTGCACTCCCGATGTTGGATGGACATTTTCATCGTTGGGTGCTCCAACGAATGTTGTACTTTGTCCTTTTATTCAGTTTGCTTATACGTTTCGTCGCCTGAATGTTTGCGTTTTCAGCTTCATATTATCGATTTTGCTCTCATTTCAACAATAAGAAATTCACTGAAGAGTTGTAGCTGCCACGATGTCATCAATTTTACAAGTCACAAATAGAACTTCCGCTTACTTGATTACCCCAGAATGCATTCAGCAACATGTCCCTTCGGCAGTCTGCAATCTATTGCATTCAACCCACGAGAGGTCATGAGTCAGTCCGACTCAGAGCAAAGCTACACAACAAAGTAAGTGAATTCCAAGTCACTGCTCCGTAGGCAATAAGTGTTCTGAGGATTTTCCTTCTTTTCCGAAAATTCATAGTTAAGTACTTCGCCAAATTTTATTTTCACATCCATGTGCAACTTCACTCTTGGATACTTATCGATTTTTATGACCAAATGTTTTCCTGTTTACGACTGCATCATATTCAAATAGTCAAAGCGCACTGACAACCCCTCATTCACGTAGGGCAAAGCTATGTTAAAAGAGCAAAATAAATAATGAAGTTACATTTTGTATCGATCAGTCCGGCAGTGCATCACTTTGACTCTTCTATCACTAATAGAGGCTTCGTGGGGCTGAAATAACGTTCTCCCAGTCATATTGAAGCTCACCTCGTTACGAAGGCTAAGGCTATTCTTAGTAATATATTTGTTTCACGAATTGAATAATTATGTGCAAAGTCCCAAACGCTTGTGGTGGACTTAAAATATGGCCAAATAGAGCGAAATAGCATATACAATTTCCGTTTTCACCCGAGGACCTTCGTACTATTTGCTTGATAACTTCTAGTTAATATAATGCAGTGCCGTAAAAATTTCGAATTATTCACCCCCAGGTAAATTCAGTTCACCACTTTCTCACACTCTTGAGGTAGCATGCTAGGCAATACATGTATGTTGACCCTGCTGTACATTGGTTAGATCTGTTGCTTAAGTTTAAAGTAGACTATTTCTCAAAAGATGAAAATTCTCGGGTGAAAATTTACCCGGAAGTTACCTTGTGTGCGACGAAAATGCTTTCGAGTTTCATTAAAATAACATGGAGGAGAATGAATGTCCATATTTTTTTATGACCTTTGAACAATTTCATATTCTCTTGTCATTAAATCCATCGTTATTTAACCGGACGTTGAGGTGTTTTGAAACAGGGTACGTAAAATGCTCGTTCTTCGGCGCAGGTAAATAAAACATTCCTACTTGCAATTGCTGGCTTTTATTATAGCAAGGAGCACCGGAATGAATCTTTCAGTGTCACTCCACGGGTACTTTAATTTTGGTTATTTGTATCCTTTTCAATACAGAATCTCCTGATGCTTTTACCGTCGCCCATATTCCGTTACGCTCGCTGACGCCGTCCACACTATCAACGAATCGCAAGCAGCCAATATTTATTTATATCCTCTGGATGTTTTTTAAATCGCTTACCACGTAATTGGTGAGAACTCAATACCTCCCACAAATCCTTTAGTTGGCTCTACAGGGTACAATGCAGAGGTACCCACATACAGGATTTACATCAGGACCTGAAGATAAATGCCTGCAGAATCTAGGCGTTTATTTCCATTGCAGTTTATAGTGTTGTGGTATATTGTATAGAAAATATGCGAAGGAGAGTTTTAATCACACTCCATTGGTTCTTAGTCAATAAATACAGCATTAGACATCACTTCTCGACGCCAAATAAGAGAGATTTTTGGTGAATTCGGGACGCGTGCTCACAAAATGCGTTTTAATTTCCTTCATCCACCCTAATTTCACTGCGAAGTTGCCATTTTTCCGGCCTCTAATCACAGAATTCTTGATTATATTTTTAATCGTTATTTCTCCTCGTAGAATTTTGATGAAAAGACGTGCACTCTCTAAATTATAAGGAGTACGATGTGCGAATTTATTTGTTATTATATACCGTAGTTGCTAAAGTTTAAATTATACTGTATACGTTTTAGTTTCCCAGCTAAACCCCCCGCCATGTGCACCACTCTGGATTAAGACTCGAAGCTCCACGAATTGTCCACTTTTGGGCCCTCTTAATGACTTCCTACCTGGATCTTTTCTACCTGTGTCTTTTCTTCCTGTGTCCCGTATAACTACCATGAACCGAATATCACATTCGGTGCCTCGTGAATCACATGCACTTTCTGTTAAAATATGTGAGGCTAAACTGAGAAGTAGTAATGATTCACGAAGGAAACTTAAATATTATATATAAGCACGCCCTTGCTCTTTTCAAGCGAGGAATATGTTCTTTCTCGTAATGCAAATCATTTCATATTTTGTGTCCATGACATTTCTGGTTTCTGTATTATTATCCTTTTTTTAGATATTTTCTACTATAGTCACTCCATCGCATTAATCCTTTATTCCATCTTATTTCTTCCAGGGAATAGGGCACCCAGCCATTGCATCTGAAAAGGCAGACCGAAGTTCTCTACCTAGGATAAAAAGTAAGCACTAATATTTCAGTTATACCTTCTCAAGATTTAGTAATTGCTTCCGTGTATGCCGTATTTTATCTGTAGGGCATTTGTATCACTGTTTTTTTAAACTATGTACTACATGAGTAAGAAAACTATTTGTGTTTATGATTCCTACGGTCAGCTAAAGTAGTCATTGCGTCATTTTATTATAATATCTTTTGCTATCCTATGTGTGGATATGTATGAATTGAATGGAAAATGCGACGAATGTATAACTCATTCCAAGCACCTTGAAACAAGCATATAATTCCATATCAGTTAAAGAGATGAGGATTAATCTTTTTACATTGTTTTAGGAAACATTTGAGATTTCAACTTCTGATAGCACTTTTTTTTAACTTCAATCGTTCAGATAAACGCAACCCTTTAATCCTTTCATCGCTCGGCTATCGTGCAAGGGCTTTGAGGACGAAAGAGAAGTGTTTCATTCAATTTCAGAGTACTACTGTAAACTAGAAGGCTGATTTATCACATCGCCATCGTCCTTCATCAAAATAATCAACGTATGAGGCGTTCATCTTCAGTCCCAGAAATGCATTTAAAATCGTAGCTTATTACTGGATGCTTATACCAAATATATAAGTCGGTTGAAATGTAGTCGTACATCAGTTCTTAATTATATCATCATTCCACAGTTGAAGAGTGAATATTCTGCCCAAAATCTGTCGGTTTCTCCATTAATCAAAGCCTTTATACCTGTAGATATTTTAAAGTAGGTCTTCTCTGACAAGAGACTTGTCCTCCTCTAATTCCCTTCGTATATTAAGTATTTTCTCATTAGCAGTTGCCTAGTTAGATTCTTTTCAATATGCCTCTGAGCTCATATCTACAAACATAATTAAAACGGGCAATGGCCTGCCACACCATAGAAACACAGAATTCCGATCAGTCACCGAATTAAAGCATCGTTGGGCTCGGCTCGGGTTTGGAGGGGTGATCCTCCGATTCGTCCGAGGGCTGTTGCCCCTGTCTGCGCGTGGCAGACAGTTTAAATGCGAAATGACCTTAGCCGTCGAAGCACGTTAAACAAAAATACTACTACCATTAAAACCTTAACTGAACCACTGGAAAAAAGTCTGTTTTACCTCCTCTAGACGTGTAGTATAGGCATGTTTTTAAACACTTTTGAAAGACAGCTATTTCAGTTTTGTTTCTTCTTGCCGAATTAGATCGACATGAGGTACATCTGAGAACTTTATTCTTTATTAAAAAACTTTTCTCTTGGTTGAGTCATTAAGTTCTTCTTGAAGTAAGTTCTGGGAGTGAGTAGGAAACTGTTACTCTTTAAACACAAAGCAGTTTCCCATATCTGCTAAGACGCACTTAGAGGCATAACGCCTCCCGTAGAAGTGCTGCTGATGGCAATCCTTAGAAACATCCCACCTTCCTCGGAGGATAATCCCTCCTTCATTTGTTGTTCAGCTGCATCACCAGCACCAGACCACACACACCTCGTCCTCTCCCCACCCTCGCCCTTGCATGGCTACCCCTACTCCTACCCAACCACCCCCCACGCAGCCCCTCGACACATGGCATTACAGCTTACGGCTTCGTCTACCGCACTCCGTCGCTCTAACAGCTTAATGGTGAAATGCAATAACGGTGTTTATCCGGCGTTCATTGGAAACCTCTTCCTAACCTCCTCCGCAATCACTAGCGAGACCAATTTCCTCCCCTTAGCCATTGACATGGTGTGTTACAAGGAACTGCGTCCCTGTTTGCGCCATGTTAGAGAATTATTTATTGGGTACACTAGACATGTCGTCTAATAGTAAAATTACGAGGGACGAAATTAATTCACTTTTATCTCTTCTGTTTTTAGCTATTGATTCTCCACAATCAATTGTATTGAAGCATTATGCACGGCCTATCAGGATACAGCTTGAAAATGAACGGAGGGATTAAATACTTTACAGAAATTATTGCCCAAGCAATTTAACTTTAACAATTACCAATTACCTAAATATAAGCTGATTTCATCCTATTTGAATTATTAAAAATGTATAGTTATCGTTGCACTTATGGATTTAAGAGATGCTAAATTAAATTATTGTAACTAGTTTTTGTTGCGGCTTTTCCGAGGGTGAGTAAATAGAAATGTAGTAGTGAGATAATTATTTTTAAATCAATACAAAAAAAGAGTGAAGCGTTGAAAGCGTTTTGTTTACTTTTAATTCTCCTTTCTCGCAGCAACCTAGTATAGTTTTAATAAGAGTACGTACATATCAAGGTCATATTACACTGTAATAAACTATTTTTCTGAGTTGCTCCAAAAATGCGACTGTTAGTCTCTTCTCTCTTTTTATATTCCATAGATGTCCCCTGTTGTTTGAAGAGTTAAATATAGCTTCGTAAAATCTATTCTATCTACTTTTTAATTCCAAAATATTTTATTTCTCTCCTCAAAATATTTTATTTTGGAATTTCGTTTTCTGAAAGTTATCAGTATCTCAAAAAGTACTTTTCGTACCTCACCGAACTTGGTGAATAGCCTCCTTCAAAGTAATTTTTTCCTAATTTAGTATCTTTGGAAATTTTCGGATAAATATTTCTTAAAAATGAAAATTTTGTTTCGTTGAAACCCCTGTTGCAATTATCATGGTATGGAATGTTTTAAGAGTACGCGTTGTTACCAGCTTTAAGCGTCATAAGAAGAGGATACACATGGAAACTGTTTAATTGCGCACTTCTCAGGTTTTTATTTTTATCACGAGGACAGACTGCTTCCCAACCACTGATGTCCAATTTAGCCGCTCTCTTTCTTCTCTCGCTCTTGAAGTAATTGCAAGAGGTGCAGCTCGGTTGTAGGCAGGGAGTTCATTCATTCTCAGTCTTGCGTAAGTCGGTAAACATTCGTTTTTGCCGATTTGAAGAGGGCATTGTTATTCCCTGAGTCACTAAACTATTTTGTTTCCATCTTTTAGTGATAAGAATTCATTATAAATTAATTTAATTAAGATATAATGCTAAAGTTGTGGCTTCTCTTACCTATGGTGTTGACACATTTGAGAAAGGCCGGTTGCATGAGATGCCCGAGGAATGACAGACCTGTTTCAACCGCAAGACCCCTTCCGAGCCTGTGAGTGACGGAGATCCTGGAAGTTAGGCTCTCGGCGTGCTCAACTGTATATGCTGCTGCCGTCCTCCAAGGCGCTCTGCCTTCTCCATTCTCAATGGCTCTTCGTATTCGGTCGGTCTTCCCACCGTATTATGTACTTCACTGCGGCAACTACTCGGTCCCGTGTGTGTTTCCGTGTCTATAAATACATTTCCTGAGATTTCATAGAATAATTATGGAAATTCAAAGCGTTTCCGTTAGCCAAGCCGGGCTGAGGGGGGACTAACTCCGTGTCGAACATCTGCCTCCGAGAGCTGGGCAATGCGTTCAATAATAACATTGAAGACCGCTTCTCAGCTAGGCAGCGACTTGCGTCCGATTTGCTAAGAAGGTTTGGTAGATGTTTTTTGGTTCTCAAGTCAATTTTGTTGTTAGTTTTCCAATTGGAACAAATGGAAATATCTGAATTTTACCTTTAACCCATTTAGCTTCAACTCGAAAGTAAGCATGGAGATCTAACATCGCATGAAAATTGATACTAATACTCATAAATTGTAACATGCTTTACACTCCCTACTCCATTTATGGTTAGACCGTTTATTCTGAAGTCGAGTAATTTGATAACGAAAAACAAAAAATATATACAGTCGCAGTTCACAAACCTATAGATTACTAATTGTGAGGCTTAAGTAATAAACAAGATTACTTACTTTGGATGCTCGGAATATTTGATTTCTGTAATGTGGTTCATTTATAGAAAAATTGCTTCAGAAGAGCATATAGATATTTATTAGCTACTTGTGCGTCTACAAGGTACTAATGATTGAACTGCGTATATCGAACAAAGGTATCTCTGTCATGCTAAACATTTCCTTCATTTGACGTTGAAAGTCCTTGTTCATGACATTTAAAATGAGCTTCTTACGCGAGAGAAAGTCTCTTAGTAAAGAAAATAATCAATTTATTTCCCGATATTTGAATCGGTTTCCTCTTTCTATTTTTTTCAGTGAGTAGCTATCTCTCCTATTTTCTTTGCTCTTTCTCTTAGTTATCTTTGAATAAGGAACATGCGGAAGTTGTGAAATTACTCTTTATATTCATGTTTAATATTCGGACGCGTTCTAAGGAAAAACTTACTCTCCGTTTTCTACTTCATACTTCGGGTTGCCATTATTCCTAGAGGTATTTCATGCCGCAAACTTTTCACGCCGCGAGCGACGCCAGCTTCCCGGCTTCTCCTATTTTCTTCGCATAACCCCACAATTGATGGGAGCGGTGGCGCGCCTGAGTCGAGTGGATGCCGTGGAGTGCAGTAATCCCGTCATAATACGCAGTATTACGCCCTTTCGCCCGGAGGCGCGCCTTGGAGAGTGGGGGAGCGGCTGGGAGGGAGGGAGTTGGGGTGTGGGCCCTCGTTAAGTCTTTGACTCGAGCCGGAGGAGGAGGATCATGCGACGAGGAGGATCAGGCGAGTCGTGCCGGAGGATAACTGAAGGGGGCGTGGGGCAGGGAGCGTGGGGCAGGGGGTGGGGCGGGGGGTGGAGAGGGGGGGAGCGCGGGTTGGTCGTAGTTGTGTTGTTATGGGGATGAGGGTTGTCTTTCGGAGGAGAGAGAGAGGATATTCCGAGTGACGGGTCCTTAGGCACGCCCCTTGCACCCTCTGCAGGGGTGGCAATGGTCCTTGAGGGACGCTTCCTTGAAAGAGGGTTGGATGGCGGGCGGGTGGTTCCTCAAGGAGGGGGGGAGGCAAGGAAGATGCCAGGTCGCCTTCAGCAAAACACTTCGTTGGAGGGGAAGGCGAGCGACTTACTGCTTGCCTCATCTGTGCCTACGTCACAGACAGACGGCCAGCCTAACGCCGCAATGTAGTAGTAGATGTAGTAGTAGTAGTAGAGTAGCTGCACACGTCACACAGAGTGAAATTACCAGCTGTTGCGGAAGAAAACCCGGAAAAAATGCAGAGATGAAATTACTTTGGTGCAGTTAGTCCCGCCGCTATAAATTTAAATTTGCATATTTTGAACTAGGCACTCATTTTTTAAATTCGCGTTATTTCAAACCTAATTCTACTCAATTTTGAATGAAAGTGTGGCCTCTTATATCGGGATATTGAAAAACTCTCGATACTGTGTGTTTTCGGAGACATCCCAGCTTAAAGCTTCATAGCTATCGAAAAAGAGTAACTGTGAAATACATGTGTAAAACTCGTGCTGCCTCTCCTAAATATTGATCTTTTGACCCAAAATTGATAAGTATAACATTCTTTTTGTAAAAAAAAATATTTTTATTGAACTAGAGGAAAAAGAGTTTTTGCAGAAATATCTATTGCATTTGTGCGAAATACATGCAGAAATATATTAAATATTCATGAACTCTTTCAATAGTCACTGACCCGAAAATTGTTTCATTGCAGCTCTCCTTCCATTCCAGTCCCCTTGCTGTCATCAGCTTCATTCCTACATAGTTATTTGCTTTGACGTCGTTCATGATTTTCTTAGTGTATTCCATTCTCGGTCTTCCTGTATAATTCTTTCCATTTATTTCTCTTTTGAAAACTGTTTTCATTAGTATTTTGTGTCGAAAAACGTGTCCTACAAGTTTTTATCTCTTTCTTCGCTGAGTTCTCATTATTCTTCTTTTATCTCCAGCTCTTCGTCGGACTTCTTCGTTAGTCATTCTCACCGTCCATTTATTCTACATAATTCTTTGGTAACACCACATCTCCATTGCTTCCAATTTCCTTTTGCTCCACGGCTATAATGGTCCAGGCTTCACTGCCATATAAGAGCATGCTCCAAACATATGTTTTGATAAATTGCTTCCTTACTTCCGGGCTACTTGTGTTACCTGCTGTCATAACATCCCTCTTCAGGTAGAATGCCTTCTTTGCTTGGCCTATTCTACTCACAATGTCTTTCTTACTTCTTCCATCGCCGCTGGTGACCCTGCTTCCCAGATAGCAAAATTCTTTCACTTGCGCAAGTTTTTGATGTCCAAATTTGAAGGTTATTCGGTCTTCTAGAGTTATTCCACGTGTCCTAAACTTGGTTTTCTTAACTTTTTTGTACTTCTTCAGAGTTTTGTCCATAAAGTTCAGCATTCTTACCAAATCTTCTATCTTCTCAGCAAGCATTGTTACGTCATCTGCAAAGGGTAGCATGCTGATTTGTTCTCCATGCATTTGTATTCCTGTTTTTAATCTTTCCTTTATTTCATTTATGTCTCCTTCAATGTATACATTGAAGATCATTGGCAACAACGCACATCCTTGTCGTACTTCTTTCCTCACTTCTGCTTTCTTTTCATTTTCGCCACATTTTATCGCTGCCTGCAGTTCCTCAATAAACCTGCATATTGCTCTTCTGTCTTTAAATGACACTCCTATTCTCTTCAGGGTTGTTAGCATTCTATTCCAATCTACATTGTCAAATACTTTCTATAGATGGATGAAGCAAATATACGTTGGGTGGTCCTTTTGAATCGTCTTCTATATGATAAGTCTCAGAGCTAAAATGGCTTCCCTCGTTCCCCTACTTTTCCTGAAACCGAATTTGTCTTCATCCAGAAATTCTTCCATATTCTGTTCCATGCTCCTGTAGTTGATTCTGGTGAGAATTTTTGAGGTATGTGCTGTTCTAATCTCTTCGCATCTCTCGGTTCTTTTCGTCTTCGGGAAAAAAATAATTACTCTTTCTAAAGTCCATTTGCATGTGTTTACCTGAATAAATGTCACATATCAACCCGCGTAGCTTATCCGGTGTCCTCACTCATACATACTAATGGAACTGTGTGGGAATTTCATTTACTCCTGGCACTTTTATCTCTTTCTAATCCTTTCCTGCAGCATACATTTCTGAATTAGAGAGGGGTATCCTTTTTCATTTTTATCCACAGTGTCTTCATCCTCTGCTAGTCAGTTATTTTCAGTGGTAAAGTTTCTCCAGGCAGTCTTTCCATTTTTTCGCTTTGTCCTCCCTTTCAATTAGAATTTATTTTCCTTCTCTCCGAATAACACGACCTTTGTTTGGATGTTATTGAAAGAAACGTTTTACAGTTCCGTAAGCAGCAAGGTCTCACAAAGGAGGGGGAAGCCTCAAGGCGATCGTACGTTCTGGGTAACAATCCTCAAATGCTGCTCACCGTTTTTGACTTATGTATAATCCTATCGAGTAGTCCCCATCCAGAATGGGTGACCATTTCACCTCTGGAATATTTTACTCGAGAGAATTCAATCACGTCTTTCATTATGAAACATATCAGAGAAATAGTTGAATTTCTACTTCTCCTCGGGATAATAAGCTGTTGCTTTCCCGTTGGCTTCCACCTTGCTGTACTACAGCCGTTTAAGTAAATTCCTTACCGCGCTTATCAAGTAGTTAGTTTCGCTGTACCGATCAATGCGGTCTCCACCATGTGAAGGAAGGCTGCTGCCCCATCCGCTGGGTTACTGGCTGTCTTTTAGTGGTCGGCAGCCATTCGCCAAGTCACGGCATCTTCACTGGTTTTCGTAGAATTTTTCAGCCATCTTCCCCAAGAATGGTCACCTACACTATATAGATACTGCCGCTTTTATCTATCTATCTATCTTTTTTTCCATAACTGCTTATTAATCGAGCAAACTCGCTTATTTTGCAGCTAATCTCCATACCTAAAAGGTTGACCCATCATTCGTAACCCGGTGGACGCACTTAGAGCGGTAAAGTAGCCTCGAGAACGTTTTCATTGATATTTATTATAAATTTTCCGTTCCTTGTTTCAATATTTTTGTATGTAACATTATCATTGGCCGCATTGCTAACAACCGTGATACAAGGTGGATAGAACTGGCTTAACTATGACTATTATTTTATTTCCTATTATCCAAAACTATAGCAGGCAGAGTCATGACTCTAAGTAACCTCCATTTACAAAAAATGTCCCGGTAAGAATAAATACTTACAAATGTAACAATAAGCCCATCTTCGGAAAATTAATATGCCGATAAAAATAACTTTGTAAGCTACATAAATATTTTTATTGATACAACCAGGTTTCGCCTGTTACGGCATCTTCAGGTATGATTATGCCGTAACTTTTTGCCGTATTTTTATCTGTTCACTATGCAGTGGTTCCACCAAGTAAAACCAGAAATTATTGAATTAATTAATATGCCGTTTACATTTTTATACCATCTCTCAGTAGTGATCAGGATTTCGTCGGACGCAATGCAATTTTATCGCAGAATTGAAATGCTACTTGCAGGCAGAATTTAAGCCATTCTAATTTTGGTGCAAATGATAACCATGGCTGATAGTATACCAATTCATACTGTCATTGAGGTCCGTGATTTCACACAGAAGCATTACTTGCAACTGACTTCTGGAATTTCTTCTATACAAGTAATTTCCATGTGTGTAGACGCCTTCATTATCGGTGTACAATCGTATTTACAATGTTTTGAATGTCCCTTACAAACAATGCTTGGTAAGAACTGGCTCAAGTGCACTTGGAAATGGAATTAGGGATATAGAAGTTTAGGAAGAGTAGGGAAGAAAAAGTAACAAGGTCTCGTTCGTTCGCGGGTCGGGAAGCTGGGCTCGGAGAGTGGATTCTGGAAAAAGATTTTACAGTTCAAAATAATAGTAGCATTTTACAAAGTGTTACTTTTTCACCTTGATGGAACAAGATAGAAAAGCACCATAGTATAAATTTAATGATGTTTTGAGTTGAAGATGGAGAGATCTTGATGTTTACGTTTGCACTACTCACTTATCTCACTTATGGCAATATCCTTCGCTGGAACACACCAATCTCCAGTCTCAGGTGTTTATTTAAGTAACATAATGATGTTCAACATGGTGCAAAAGAAATACATTTACTACTACACAGTTGTTCAGTTATTTTCAAATTTGAATTATTTCCTTGGAACCCGCTCCCCATTGTCCGACCTCCAGAGAATACATACGCCATCCGCGGCCTTCTCCTGTTTGCCTCGAAATTCTTTCTTCGTAAGCTCTTAATTCCCTTACTGGTTTATCCCCAATTTCAATGTTTTCAGCGAGTTTTGTTCATGATCATTCCTTTGGATGTGGGGTTCAAACATGGCGCAGGGTATCTGGGTAGAGTCACGTTGTGGAACTGAATGGTGAGGGCTACACCTCGGTGATTCAACGGTACTGGTTGGCTCTAGCTGCCACTACTACTTTTCAGAAACGCTTAGAGACACCTAAAAACTGACAAATATTCACCCCTTTAAGACTGTAATTTTGCGATATACAGAGGTAGAGCGCTTATATGATTTATTGTATGATTATTTTTGTAACTGACAGCTGCTGAACTACAGCCAATTTATTCAAAGAATGGCAACCCCAAAACAAGAAACTATTTCTTCTGGGGTGCCTAGTTTCACCCTCATTTTGATTTGTTAAAATTGTGTATATGTTTTGGGTGAAATAAACTTTATTCTTCTTCTTTTTCCGCCCATAAACCGCATATTTAGTTTCAAGATAATTACGGCCCTTGGGGCATGGATCACCGGCAAATAACAGTGACGGTAACTTAATACGTGAATTAACGTACGTTAATTCCATAGCGGTCATTTTTAGAGGTGGCAAGGATTATTTATCTCAATTTCGAAAAGTAAGTCCCATGTTGTCAGTTCCTCCTTCATGGCACCCTCGATCTTCTTCGGCCTCTTTGTTGGTTGTGTTCCTATTTACCAACATTAGGAAGAGGACCTCATTAATGAAGGTTCCCATAGGCCAGACTTCGAGCGATAAGGGCTTCTCCAAATTGTTTACAAATGGCGGAGGGCTGGAATTACACGATGATTTATTGGATTATATTTGCAGCAACTCCCATAATTTGCGACACTTGAGAGATGACAAAAAGTGGTGGAAAGTTCAGATAGGTTTTTGTGACTTGGATCAGGTTTTATGGGAGATAGAAATTTCTACTGCCCATATTTTCGTTAGTGGACAGCAATTGCCGGGGGGTGCCTTTGCCACCGATCTTGAAGATATAGACATCTCTGTGATTTGGTGGTTCTTCGGGTTTCGCTACACGCCGAGAAAGCCTTAGCTCTGACATATCTGTGGTTTATCTACAACCTGCAGCTTTCGGGTAGACGAAAAGTTATCTTTTTTAATATTATTAACCATAGTTTATATTGACATAAATTCAATGTGACCTTTACGCTGTATACAAATATAATCCAAACGGTATTGCTACCCACATGTTGTTTGCATTTTCCTTTGTGTCTAATATTATCCTGATCTACGTTTGTCCTAGAATAGCACGTAAATGTAAGACACTGTCTCTGGCTCTGCTTAATGGAATTGTTCCATTGTGTCACGATGAAAAAATTTAACTTTGCAATCCCACACACATTTTTTGGAAAGACCGGTTTCGTAGCAGAGTTATATCTTTCGGTGATTTTCAGGAAATTTTCGTCGTGAGGGGTTTTGAATTTAGAGGGATGGGGGTTCTTCACAGGTGGAGTGTCCTTGGATCACGTAAGGTTGACCTGGTGCACCTTGGTGGTGAGTTTCCGGTGTGCTCCACTGCTGATGGCGGTGATGGTGGTGAGCGGGGAAGGGATATCGGATACAGTGGAGGGTAGTTATAGAGGGGGGAGGCGTTAGCTCGAAGAAGGCAGTTGCAAGAGGGGAGGGAGTTGGAGGGGTACAATTGTTCATTTGTTATGTGCTTCTTTGAGTTGAGAAATATCTCAAGATTCTCCAGGGCGTCGACCCGGGGGCCCTTTATTTCCCGGTGTAAAATCCTTGGGACGAACGTCACTCTTGTGACGGCTTTGCGGGAGATGCTTGGCGAAGAGGGAGTTGGGGTTGTTGTTCTTGAAGCATGCTCGGTGTTCTTTGATTCTGCTCTCGAAACTTCTTCCCATCTGCCCCACTCATAAGGGCGTCAAATTCAGAGCACGGTTATTGATAGACACCGTTTAGATGAAGTAAATTTATCGGGTCCTTATATTTTCAAGGGAGGTTATGCACGTTTCATTTGTTGTAGAAGACGGCTCTCACTTATTTTCTGGGACTCGTAATTTCAGGGAAAATTAGATTCGCCTCCACGGTGACTCGGAGTCGTTGGGTTGCTGAGCGCTGTAAATTGCTGCATGGGATTTTTTTCTATGATGAAGAGTGTAAATTATATTTTCCGGGTAACCGTTGTTGGTAGTGATTTGTTTTGTGGTTATTAGTTCGTTTTGTTTGCTTGTTTCTTTAGTGAGGATATTGATTAGACTGTGCAACATCGAGTGGAAGTATGAGAGCTTTTGGTAAATGTAGTGCCTTGTGCTCAAATGGATTATTTGATCCGTGTAGTACTGTTTTCTGAAGATGGAGAAGTCACCCCCCTTCCAGCCCCTTCACCTCTTAACCCACTCCCCTCCCTATCAACCACTAATACCTATTCCTTCAGTTGATAAGGGAAGGCAAAATCGAAGGCAGAAGGGGAGTTTGAAGAAAGAAGAAGTCTTTGATGCAAAACATAAAGAAATGGATGCTGCAGGATGCTCGGTCGCTGATGCACTGGAAGAAGGAGAAAGGCAGTTCAAACAACCATCTCACGCAACTTGATTGAGAAAAGCCAGTTTTCCAAATCATCATTGATTTCTTTCTGTCAAAAGTTCGACTTATTATACCTGCCAAAATTATCTGTAATGTGTGCACAAGATAAAATGCATATTAGTCAAGGAAAATAGGAGTTTGGGAGATGATGCAAAAGCAGGAGAAGGTAAGAGCTGAGAGGCTGCTACAAACCCGTGACCAACAATGTTTTCCGAGTATCGGAAAGTTTTTAATGTATCAATTCATCCTCAAGCTTTTCCAATTAACTCTCTATGCAATTTTCCTTAATGTGTCTACCAGTGCACAAATCTACCCAATCCGTCGATAGCATTATAACGACGATCTTTAAGCATTCTTCGTCTGAATCGCCGCCAATTACTCCCACTATGACGGGCTGTCGACGCGGCATCGCAAAGTGGACGACGGGAGACGCGGGGGAGCGGACGGAAGGGGGGGAGAGGAAGGAGAGAGGAAGAACGACGCTCGCGAAGGGAATGAAAGAGCAACAAAGAAAGACAACAAAGAGAGTCGCTTCCATTTATAAATGGAAATACGTCTCGGAAATGGATTTTGCCTTTCACTTGCAAATGAGTCTCGCCGTCCGACCTCCACCCACTTCCGCCATTGTCCCTCCCCCCCCCCCCTCCCCCCCCGCCCGCCCTCCCGCCCACCTCCTTCCCCACCCCCACTCTCACCTCTCACCCCATAACGCTTCGAATTATCTCCTGGAAGTCTTTTGACGTTTGAATTTCCCCCGCGCGCCCCGGGACTGCTATCTGTGGGGGCGCCAACAACCTACACTCCCATCCTGCCACCACCTGCTACGACGGCGGGGGGAGTGAACGCCTTCTGAGCGCTGTAGCGCCGCAAAAAAAAGGAGCCACCCCTCCGTGAGTTTTTCTCTCTCCCCCCCCTCCCCGCCCCTTTCCCTTCTCCCCCACCTACTTCCCGTGCGAGAGAGCGGAAGTTTGCACACAGCAAAAAATACGATACGGAGAGGATCACATGCATTCTAAGTTTGTATTTTACATAATATAAGTTGATTCCCGGCCTGAAATATTCACTCGAGGAAAGAAGAGAAGTGGTTCCGCGGCATAAAAGGCTACTTGCTTACATATCTCCCTCGAGCTACTCTATAAAGGGATGGGAAATTATTCCGCTTTCCTTTTGCCCAAATAATAAAAATAATAATCCACAAGAAATATACCCCTGCGAAGCGTAACCGCTCGTCCCTCTCTGCACCGAGGAGCACCAAACTGCACGCTTCAAAGGCCTTTTCCTTTATCTCAATGTTCCCTCACCTATACACTACCCCGCATAGTCGACGCAAATTCTTCGAAATACGTCATTTATTTATAACGACTGTAGAGGATTTCCGCGCTGGATTGGAACTTTACGGAGTCCTCTGAGCCGCAATCGGAATACTCTTTGGCTACTGACATTATTTTTCAGAAGAGTATTTCTTCTTCGGGTGAACAAGCGGCTAGTTCCCCATCTCTATCCGCGAGAGCTCGGGATGATTCCCACGGCGTCCGCCGCGGCGCTGGAATCGCTCGCACAAACTCAGTAGTCTCTAGGCAATCCATTAAGAGTAGTATTAGGAGAGAGAGAGATGCGTGCTTGAGGGCTCTTTGGAAGTTCATCTGTTGGCGATTCGCGAAATCTCTCCACCATGTGATGCGCTCGGGGCGGCGCGAGCGGCAATGCTTCAAACCACTCTGGTGATTGCGGATGTGATTTAAAAAATTTATTTGAGAGAGGAAAATACTTGAGAGTAAGTCAAGAAAAAAAATAGACTTCACCGCGACATGTAGTTTGGGGGTCGAGGGCGGTGTTCGGGGTGTGGCGCCGTTCGGCAAGAGGTACTTCCAAATGTTCGCAGCCATATTTTGTCCAGGGATGTAAGTTTTGTAACAACCCTGAACAAAATTCTTCGAAGGGTGGAGGAAGACTGTAGCGTTTGAACAGTACCTCGGTATTTGGTTTTAGTTTGTTTAATTTGGTATAGTTTTTGTTTAAATGTTTTAATTTATTTTTGTGTTGATTGTTCAAATGTTTATAATATATAATGAATGTTTGATTTCACTCGTTATCCACCTTATTGTTACAGTTTTGGGTTCTTCATTCTGTCATTGTTATTCGTGCATTTTTAAGATCTGTTTGTTTCCGAGTGAAAAGTGGCAATGCAACGATACAAAATGCGACAACCTGAGTCCTTCTGTTTAATGTCTTGTAATGGAATCGAATAATAACCCCCTACGAGTTACAACTTACCATGTAGTCACAATTTATTAGCATGAATAGGCGACTGCTCGTCGAAGAAATTCGTGTTTTCCTTCATTCAATTTCGTCTGCGTAGGCCGTTATTTCGAGTATGCAATTGCATTTTTTGATCAGAGACATGGAGCTTCAACTGCATTGGTTTTCCCCATTGCGTTCCGTAAAGCGTAAGTGTGACGCGGTTCCGATAATTGCCGCTCCGCCTTCCTTGCCGCACCCGCCGTTGTCATCTTGTCCTTCCCCAACTCCCTCCATCCCTCTTACTTAAACCCCAACCCCCGTTCTTTACGTTATCTCTCTTCTCTGCTTCTGCTTCATTCTTTACTTCGTTCTCACCGCCTATCTGCTGCTGGGCGTGCAATGTAATTACTTCGTTCCTTCTTTTGTGTTGTCGTTGTGTGTGTGGTTACGTACGCTATCGAAATATATCAAGTGTTTTGGTGCAGAATTTTCATAAGGTTTTCTTTCTTTCCCGTGAAATAACTTGGATTATATCTATCCATGGATTATCTATGTAATGCATATTCTATACACTTGTTGCACTTGCTAATCTGTGTACATATTGAGACATTGTGTCATCAGCTAAATTGCAGAGTAAATTTGTGGAATGATATAATGTAAAGTAAATTAAATGTGCTGTGTAAACTGTCGATAAAGTAAGGTGTTGAAAATAATCGAGTATATCACCCGAGGTGTACATGATTCAAGTTAGAAAATTACTAATATGATGATTCATAAGCTCTGGGGAAAGTTAGAGGTTCAATTCGGTGATGTTCTTTTATCATGTAATCATTCAAGGGGAAATATTTTGTAATTGAAAATCATATTTTGTCGACCTCAATCGATCAATTGTGAAACAACATCATTTTTCTCTTTCTACTTCTCATTCACTCTGGTGTCCTTTCCCATCTTCTCGCTGTACCTGCACTGTATGTTATAAAAGTCACTGTAACGTCGTATGATTACACATCGAGGTGGTCAGGGAGAATAGAAGGAATAATTATTGTGAAAAATACACCCAAATATATTTTTACCTACTTCCAGGCGTAATTCTCCACGCTGTGTAGCCATTGCGTCATTGTTCTTCACATTTCGAGCCTCTTTTGGAAGTGGAGTGTTCCTCAGTCGTGCATTTATTAATGAATTAGTGAATGCGGAGGAGGGTCGCTAGGTCTCCAGTGACGAATCACCTCTTCTCGTCCATCACTTCGTTCTCGTGGTGACGAACACCAGAAAGGGACGAGTGGGCGCGGCTTGACATGCGGCATCCAGGGCCGGCCGGTGCCAATGCCGGGGGAAACTCCCCTCCCCGAGCGACATTCTGCGGCGTGATTATGCTCCCACACATTTAAACACGCGCGGATCCGGGATTTTAATCCCACCTCCACGGGAGGGGAGAAGGAAGACGTGGTTGGGCCTTGTTCCGCGAGGAGGAGCTGAATTAGTGAGGAGAAGAGGGTAGGTTGAGAAGCGATGGGCGCACATATGTGCCTGTGTGTATATATATTGCTAGTAATTCCAAATCCCTCCCCCCTGACGCCCCCACTCCTCCAAGCGTCGTCGTGGTGGTGGTCGTTACGTTTTCCTTCCCCCGCGGGTCGCGAGGGAAAAGGGAATGATATCCTCCTCGGCCTTAATGCGCTGCAGCGAGAGCCTTCCAAGGGCTCATCCACCCCCCCTGCTCTTCCTCTTCCTCCCTCCCTATTCCCCTCCACCTTCCCATCTCCCGTGTGAATTTCCTTATCTCTTGGTACCCCGTTGGGGTCGCAAGACCCGCGTCCATATCTTGTCATTCATGCTTCAGCATGGAGGATGTTAGCTCACCAGCCGTGAGATGAAGGAGATTTTGAAATGTGTAGACGGCGGTGGACTTTTTAATACTCGAAAGCTTCCGTATTACTTGGTTATAGTTTTCCATGGGAAAAAATATTCTTCAATGCTCTTGCCCATATCCTTATTTAGTCGCTATTTCCTCTCACTGAATATTTTGAGGTTTGGTTTGTTTCTCCGGTTTCTCTGGTGACATGTTATTGCTAGATGGACCTTCAAGAGCAGTAGGTATTCATTCCATTTCCTGAGGCGTTTAAAAGGTTCTTACCGTATTTTGCCGAGAGCAGGGTAATTCCAACGAAGGTGTTCACGCCTGCATTTCACTCCTATCCATGCGTACACATGTCCTTCTGGTTCGATGGGCGGGTTGGACAGACTCGGAATACAGCGATGAATACTCTTGGTCACTGGGTTATTCTCTCTCGTTTTATTTTGCCGTTTAGTGTTTGCAACTCCAGAAATGTGTCGTATTAAGCTGGGCTTTTTCTCTTGCGGTGATATTTTTAATGTGCTCTGGGAGTTTATCCGTCGTCTTAAGCCCTTAAAGGAGAAGAGACAGTAATCCCTCGTATGGATCTAAGGCCGCCTCGGACACTGTGTCCCACGTCTCAGAGGGACTTCCCCCCCCCTTCCCCAGGAACTGGGCGTTAGCTGGGGCCAACCCGTGCACCCTCACCCTAAGGGTGACTTTGTTTCATCCCATTTCGGCAGTTACCCCTTCCCATCTGTACTTCTATCCTCTCCCCTTCCCCCGTTAGATATACCCTCCCACCTCTCCTTTGCTTCCTCCACGTCTTTCCCGACTTTCCCAAGACCCCAGCAGAGAGTAGGAAGATGAAGAGAGAGAGAGAGGTAGGAATATTTACATATATATAAATATATATGCATGTAAGTTGTATGTATATAAATATATGCATATGTAAGTTGTATGTATATATATTTATATGTATACATCATGATGATGAGCTAGTCTCTTTGGTGTCGATGATGACGGCATGGCTGCCGAAACGAGCGTAGATTTTTGGGAGTGTCCTTTCAATTTATCTTCGTGTATCTGTGTTTTCAAAATATATTTATTTTCGTGTATACCTGTAAATTTATATTTATTCGTATTTTGGGCCGAAAATGCTCTCGTTGTGGGGAAGGAGAGAGTGGCATCGACGACGATGATACGGTTAATCTCCTAAGGTGCATTTCATTTCTAAAACGTAGGCATCGGTGGTCTCCTCTCGATTTGGGACTCACCACCCTCCCTCCTTATCATCCAATTTCGTCCTCCCCTCCCCCCCTTCTCTCCCTCCCCCCAGACTAATCCCTTCTTTTCCCTAATGAACCCTCTGCATGCGCAATTGCATGCCGTGTGCATTGCGTATGCGTGTTGAAGGGAATACTTCCCTCTCACATGCTCAAAGATCCATTTGTGAACCCACGTCGATATTTATGATCTCTCGATACCATTTTTTGAGCTATCGAAATGCCAATCCTATCCCGAACTCCAGGGTTCTTTTTCCAACATTTTAAACTGTTTTTACCACAATTATGTATCTACAAATTTTTTCTTCGATTCGTCTCTAATTCCGTTTTTCCATTTGTACTCTGCCGACCTTTGATCTCTTCCCTTCATATTACCACCAGGTGAATTACGGAAGACAAAGTAACATTTATATTAAAAGCGTCGGTTTTTATTCTAACTTCTGATGAAACAAGATACTAGTTATAAATGTCCTTATGAGTAATTTCCTTTAATTAATTCAAATTTAATACGAGTAATCATTTGGTCATAACGATTAGCAGTTTCAATCATGTACCGGATGCACATAATGGGAGAATTTTTCATGACGTTACTTGATATCACAACGAAGGAAATAGTTGCATAACTCAATATTTGCCCAATAACATGGACACAACGTCTTGGTGGTCATAATAATTTGATTTAATTAATGGTTTTGGAGAACTTTAAAAGTGGTAGTAATATAAGTAAAAACTTTCAAAACGATATATTTTGGTGCTTGGTGAGCATTGTCATGTGTAAATTACATAAATTGAAGTGCCTTCCTAAATATAAGTACCTATCCGTTCTCTATTGCAATGTCTCTTCAAAGGCGCTTTGATGTTTCTTTTCCATTTGCCAAAACCATTAGTGTAGATTTCAAGTTCTTCAAGTTAAGAGTCCCATTTTCTTGTCTATTCAAGGATTAGGAAAATAGGGATACATACGCTTTACGATCTTCGAAGGTATTTGGAAACCGTATTTGAATTACAAGAAATCTTTCTATGAACCTTTGTAGACAAAGGTGTCAAATATATGGCAAACCCTTGACCAAATATTCAATTTTTTCTCTGCCCACTCTGGAGCGGTTAAGGGTTTGGGTTAGTTCTTATGTTTACATGAGAAGTTGATCTCAACCTCCGTTTTTTATGCCTGCTCAAATATTTGCGGCGGGATATCGAGAGCTGCTCCTCTTCCTCCTCCTAAGGGTCCCGTCGCTCCGTCCGCTCGGCGTAACAACGGTGCCTCGGGCCTCCAATGAATGTCTCTCTCTTTTTTGCAAAACAGGGAGTGCGACTCGAGTCCGAAGGCGGTTGCTTCCGTTACTGACTTCCTTTGGCCACCTCCTGGTGGCTCAACGCGCTAGTCGAAAGTTTGCCGAATGAACGCAAGTGAGTGCCAACCCTAAGGAGCTGTTTTGACTTCAGCCATAAGACTATATTCTGGCGCTGGTTCCTTGATTCTGTTATGCGTGTGAACTTAATTTAGTTTAAAAAAATTGGTAAAATTGAAAAGATATCTCAAAAATAGAAATATAGGGAACCGTTTTACCTGGGAGTAGGCGGACGCTCTGACGGAGTGACATTCTATGTAATGGTTAGAGTTCTTAACCCCTGGCCACTTCTGAGTTCTTTGGCATCTACACGGATGGTAATTTAGGTGTGTAAACGCCAGTCAAATTATGGTCGTCATATTTACCATCTCTTAATACTAATAATTGAATGCGTTGATGAATAATAATTCAAATGCTGAGTTGCCCGAGGGTCAGGGGTAGAATTCTGGGTGTGATAGATATATTTTTAGTAAAATAATTCAGCCTACTTGGGTGCTACAGTATAGGAATCACCTCAAGTGTTGCACACCGTCTTTCGGACGGACGAAAAACCATCCATACTTTGGTCAATAGACAAAGTGAAGAAGATAAAGAAGGAGATAAAATGAACAAGGCATGTGGACTTCTTAATGATGAAGAGATCGTAAGCGAGCAAGTTTACTAAGGGCATACGTGCAGTCTGTTGCCTAATAATTGTAATTTCGGCCTGCAGCGAAACATACATGGAATTCGTTCAAAAGTTCAGGCGTGTGCTCTCGGGAATCGGAAACCCAGCCATATAAAACAAATTAGCGTTTATCAACAATCTCTTCCAGGCAGGCATTCTATATTGCACGATTGACATTATACATGTAGCAATGAAAGAAGTTGCTTGAAATGATTTTCATTTTTCTCACTTGATGACGTCGAACATGTGTAAGAAAAAGTGCAACTATGTGTAACATGTGTAAGTGTGTGTGTAACAATGGAAATATCCGTCATATTGCTTTCCTCTTAAAGGAAAGCGTCGTATATGATAACTGGTGGACGAGTCGGCTTTGCCCTAATGCACAGACACAACACGAAAGGGCTGATAGCCTGCGGATTAACCTTGAAACATTGCAATTGGTACCTACGCAAACAGTTATCTTACTCGGAAGTATAGGCACATGGAATTTTGAAAGCCACGGATTCAAGACACCTCTGCAAAAACACAACACTATCCCTCCTTCTTCCTATCCAAATTTTAAATATCTCATTTCAGGAACATTATTTCAAATACTCATTTTTCTCTCATCGTCGGCAGATGGAAATGAATC
Source organism: Pyrrhosoma nymphula (assembly GCA_963573305.1). Lineage (NCBI taxonomy): Eukaryota > Metazoa > Arthropoda > Insecta > Odonata > Coenagrionidae > Pyrrhosoma > Pyrrhosoma nymphula. Next base: position 123,854,086 of record OY754331.1, on the reverse strand, counting down.
TCGGTATGCACTCAAGTGAGCAGATACCTTCGAAGGAATTATGCTCCGACGGAAATGAATACGCTTCAAAATCTATTGCGAGTCGATAAATCAAACTGCGCAAATGTTTCATGCATGCGTACGTGCACGATGCTTTCTTACTTAGCGGCTCCGTGACTATTCTTTCACATTTTGGTGAATAACCTTTCGAGAGACAGTGGATGCTGTGCTATACGTGCGTGTTCCCATGAGAGCGAAAAGAGGAAGCATCACTGGAGGATCCTTCGCCTTCTTCTCCATCCTTGGGAGGTTTTAAGGGGTTGAGTGGGTGGCGGCGAGGAGGGGTGAAGGGCGGGGGTTGGTTCGACACCAAATAAAGGAAACCTTTCGCTCCCATTCGCCCGGGGATTCGAAAGGGGGGTTCGGGCCGGGAGAAGGTGGAACCCCCACCCCTCTTTCCATCGAAAATCATTCCTCCCTTCCTCCTTTACCCCCTTTCACCCTCCCCCCTCAAACCCCTTTTGCGGTTGCCCCAACCCTCCCCTTCTTCTCCAACCCCCCTCGCCCCCGGAGGCGAATATGCCTGCCTGCCGGGTGCGTGGGCGGAACGATAGCTTTTCTTTCTCCTCACGGAAGACGCAGAGGGCGGGTGCGCGCCCAGGAGCACCATCCCTCTTACTTGCGACTTGAAGAGGTGCGGTCTGGGAAATCCAGCATCACCTCCGAACTATGCGAGTACCATATGGTGCGGAAACTTTAAGGAACCGCACCGTGAAGAAGGCCCTTTATATGATATTCCAAACATGAAAGTGAATGCGGTTTCAATTCCCTTTACCTACGAATGCTGTTTAGAGGTTTTGCTCGGTACGATGACCTTCGCACTAATCGAGCTGTTAGTAATAATCTTCAGGAAATAAAATATTTGGTCCCAATTAGTAGAGTGAATCTGACATCTGATCTATAAGACATAAATGAATTTTATATTTGACGTCTTCGACACGATCAAGATGGAATATATTTGGTTCTTGCACTTATATCGCAGCCAATGGATTTTAAAGATCTTAAAAAGACGGTTGCGTTTTTTAACCATACAGCCATAATTAATGCAAAATTAGTGCTTTCCTAATCATCCTCGAAAAACATTTTCTTCAACTTTCCCTTAGGAACTGGTTCTTAAAATTCAGCTTAAAATTCAGTTCTTGCTCTCTCCTGGCAATCCAATCGCAATGATAACTTTAAATTTGAATAATTCAATGGGATTGCCATTCTCCAACGGAAACTAAATCTTTTCACGTATAAATAGATAAATTTACTCAAGATGTGCGAAGTTGTGAGGAGAAAACCCTTTTATTTCATTCTCAATTCCTCAAAGTTTATTTTCTCAAATTCTTTCACTTTTACTTACATCCGTGAAATTAGTATTTCTTCGTGAGCAATGACAGAACAGTTTCACCGAAATTAGATAGTTTTAAAGTTTTAAGTACAACTGTAGGTTTTAACTGTTTAAGAAATTCAATTTAACACATTATCTCATTATGAAAATATAAATCGATTTAAGCCAAATTCACATGTTTTACTTCAAAGGTTATCCTCCTTTCACTCATTCAATTAACAAACTAAAGTTAGGATAGATAATGAAAAATACCGATCTTCATTTAATTTCCCGACAAATGACACCATTTTGTCAGAAAAGAGCATACTGATGAATCAAATATGGGCTACTTATAATTTATTAAGGGACGTCAGGTTTAATATGAATTTCTGAAGCCTACGCTATTTTCAATGGATCTTATTCTCAGAAACCTAGAATTTTCCAGTGTAAATTGTAATCTCTCAAGTCTGATAATGTGGGTGGAAAAAACATTCCTTTCTTTAATAATAATAATAATCCTTTACTAATATACAAGTATCTAATGGAGTCTGTCTGTCTCAATCTTAGAAATTTTGCGTGTGGATAATGAAGTGCACTGGAACGAACACGGGCCAAATTAAAATTTCCTTAGGGCCCCAAGGGCCCCTAGATTTTCCTCCAATAAGAAAATTATTGGAATCAATGCAGAGGTTAATTTTTTACTTTTTTAAAAATTACTTGCATTTATGATAGAGGGTTGAAATGTTTAATATTGGTTGGCTGAAAGAACGACGTATTTTATTATTGCATTTGAGTATGTTTAAAGTTTCGTCTTTGCTTACAATTTGATTTGATTTGATTTATTTAAACATTCAAAAACAGCCGATGTCGGCCTTTACATTGAACATTTACAACTTAGAATCTGCAGCATTAACAAAATAAAATATGAAAAAAAAACATGTGTTGGTAAATAGTATCAAATAAAAACAAAGAGACAATCACATAAGCAATACACTACAACAACATGGAAAGTTAGGGAATCAGGGGGAAAGCGCTTTTCTAAGCTGGCGCTTGAATGATTCGAAGGGAGCAGAGAGATCGAGGGAAGGGCAGGCAGATGAAATGGTGTTATACAAGGCAGGAAGCCTGTAAAAAAGGGATCGCTGGGAGAGAGCAAGACGGAATTTAGGTTTGTGTATAAGGTGATTGTTGCGCAAGGCACGGCCGGGGATGTGACGTGACAAGTATGGGAGTATTTCAGTGGATCGGTACTGACCATTTAACGCAGTGTAAATAAATGTAAGGTCAATGATATTCCTACGGGTGGCCAGTGGGGTCAATGATAGAGCAGACATGATTTCAGTACGAGAAGAATTACGGAGGTGCGGTACGCGGTGACGGACTACGGAAATGAAGAAATTAACTCAAGAATTTTCAAGTTGGAGGGACATGCAGTGGAGTAGATAACGGAGCAGTATTCGAGAATTGGGAGAATGTAGCCAGTGAATATGGTTTTCAGGGCAATGGGGTTTGTGACATAGGTGAATCTATAGAGCACACCAACGACTGACATAGCCTTAGATTTTATATTATTGAGGTGCGGGACGAAAGACAGTTTGGGATCGAAAGTAATACCCAGGTCATTATGTGAGGAGGCAAATTGAACAATTTCGTTAAATATAGTGTAGTTTTTAGGAGTTACGGTGTGTTTTAAAGAAAAAGGTATGTACTTTGATTTGAGAGTATTAATTCTAAGTTGCCACTGCAAGCACCAGGCCTCAAGGGAGTTGAGTGAAGTGAGTTGAACAATTACCTTTTGAATACCTAAATTACCAATTTTTCTCCTATTTCAGCAATATTTCCTTGCCAGCCTGAGCAATGGCTATGAACGGGAAATTTCGCCCGGGCCTTTTGTGGCTTACATTGTATTGGGTAAATAATGAAAGCAAATTTCGGTGAGATTTCAGTTTGGGTATTTTTTACCTCAACCTCTCTCTACGTGCGTTTAACAGCTTTAACAGAGTATCTCCATTTCGCAAGTAACATTGATTCTTATAATATGGTGCAAGCGGTATGCGTAGTGTATCGTTAACTACGTAGAATTTTACAATTTTACAATAGTACATGATACTTATTTCAAATGAAAATTCAAATATTCACCCTGGAAAAAAATCTCGCTCAAACTCACTGAGGGGAAAATATGCTCGAAGTTTACGGCGATCTTCCCCTTATCCCCATTACGAAACTGGAATACTTTTTTAGTTTTACTGTTTAAAGAATACAGAATTTCAGTAAAATGGCTTAATACTATGCATCATTTAGCGACAAAACGGATAATTTCCACAACGTTAAAAAAAAATTAAAATGATAAATGAGAATTCATATTATCTTCTGTTTGAACATAAATTTTATATTATTTCTTACTTTTATCTCAGCCGTTGAGAATCAACGGGCATTTCTGCTAGTATAAAATATTTAAGTAGGTATCGTTGCAATGAAAGAGTTTTCTTAATCCTTGAATGTTGCACAATCGATAACATAGCAGTTAAAACACAAGTTGGAAGGTTTTTTCAACATGAATTTAATTGGAATACATATTAATTTTCTTGTTGACTAATCATAATCTCAAAGCTATTTTACTACCTGTCTTCATTCCCTGAAGTGGACCGACGATTTTATGCTCAGTCAACCTACACGGTACTTGTGAGAGTTTTTGCGGATGCATAGGCCAAATTCCCCGAGGAAGTCAAAAATAGGATTCACATGAAATATTCCCCATTTCGTTGGCTTTAGTGATTTGTAGTATGTTGCATGAATTTATAGTGTCCATACGAGTTGCTAAATCCGAAACAAGTTTTTTTAATTGCAGCAGGGGTCCAATTAAGAGTAACAATTTGCATCGGATTAAGCCCAATTGCCAAACTAGAGGAAGGGATGATGGTATTGTTATCGCTGAAGATTCCCGTGCCAGGCTCCACACATTCGTGTTAAGTCCATCCCCTCCATTCCTTCTCCCCCTTTCCACCCCCCCACTCAATATTCGCCCCCCCCCCTCCGTTACGACACTCTCCAATTGTTTTCGCGTCTTGGCCATGACGACGTCGAAACCCGCGCGTCCATCATTGGCCACAATTTTTGTCCACTCTTGCCAGGCTCTGTCTCACGTTGGAAATCAATCCGGTGCTCCCCTCTGCTTTCGAAAATCCGAATTGAAAGCACCCTCAGTGGGTACTCTCTTGGTATCAGGGGCCTGATTCTGATGCTTTCTAAATGTTCAACTTTTCCACCAAAACGTCATTAGTTTCCACCAAAACGTCATGACTTTCCGACACTACGTCATAATGTTCCACCTTCCACCATAGCATCGTTCGCTACATCGTTCACTACATCGTTCATCGTTCAATGACTGGTGGAAAGTCAAGCTTCCCTTCCACCCGTCATCCACTTGGTGTAACAGCGCTAGTGTCGCGGTGGAAACTTTCCGACGGAAGTAAGCGTGCGGAAGGTAGACATTGTTTTGTTCGCGTTTTCGAGGTAAGTTGGAAATCGGCATAAGTTTGTGACGTTCGTCTCTCCAGAGGGGGTCATTGAGCCGTTCATTAAACGGATCAAGAGTAGTTCAATGAACGAGTGATGGAACTTTCCACCAGTCGTTGACTGGTGGAAGATCAGAATCGGGCCCCAGATCGCACAGTTCAAAATGCCTAAAAAATGCTTAACTATGTAGAAGGGGGAATCTCTTTTTGGAACCTGTATTTCCCCATCGTTATCAGCGTTCACTATTTCAGGCGTAAGGTATTAAATGGAGGAAATGGAGATCAAACTTCACTTTTGCATTTGCCAAAAATTATACATTTTTGTGACGTTTGAAGCTAATTTATTTTTGTAAATGTTAGGTATGCATGACTAGAATTGTTTTTATTGTTATTTTTCGCTTATAATATGCTGTTTCAATATATCTTCGTTCTATTTCATTCGTCTAGTTGTATTTCTACGTTTTATTTATTTCCGTTTTTGAGTATTGAATGAATGGAAGCCTAAATATGAATGAATTCATTCAAATGCATCAAAACCTGTAAAAGCGTAACGCGCGGAATAAAAACCAGTTAATTATATTAGGACAATTTTGGATAGTTGGTCGTCAATGAATAGATCACATGTTTCCACCTCTTTCCACCTCGAGCTCTGAAGATGAAAATATAAATTTTCGTCACGTTGGCAAGATGTACACACGTGATCCATTTATTGATGGACAACTCTCCAAAAACATCCTTTCATAATTAATGCGCGTTTATCGGGTGAAATCGCCCTTTGTAGACCATGCAAGGTGACATTGTATTGCATACGTTCTTTAAAAGGACCCTACGACCTAGGTATACATGATATACATGGGGTCGGCAAAAACTTGAAAAGTTTGCCAATTGCTTCATGGAAGAAATCAAGTGGACTGTTCTTTACAAAGATAAAAGACATTGCGAACCATAATTATTTATTGGTTAGCTGCTATTATTTACAAAAACGTAACTTTGAGATTCAGAATCCAAAATATACGTAATTTAGTATACATCTACATCTACAAAATACCCTGCAAGCCACCTCAGGGGTGTGTGGCAGGGGGTGAGTAATCACCAACATGCATTACACTATACCCTAAAGTTAGTGTAACTACGACTAATTATGCATTAGCATAAATCGCTAATGCTTGTCATGAGGCGAAGCCTCACAAGCATGCAACACTACACTACCGATGTCATCAAAATGGAGAGTGAAATCAATATACATGCATTCTACAACTACACAGATGGACAGGGACTCAAGACCCATGTAGAAAACATTCTAGGCGTGCTGTTAGTATGTAATCTAACTATATTTAAAATCTATCTTTTCTTTTCTGTAAACTTTGAATGATTTAGGAATAAGCTTCTATGACATCTAATTGTTATTTAGTAATTTTGCTTTTAGTTAAACTTCTTCTTCTATCGAATAACCCATTTGAGGGTGCGATAAATCACTTCTGGATATCCCTTTTTTGATTCAATTTTCTTTCTGTCCATATTTCCTTCATCCTTTGAGAGTGCCTTTCCTTTTGTTCTTGCGTCCATTTTCTTCCGTCCCTCGATTTTTTCTTTCCGGAAATTTTGCCGTGTGAATTACTTCTCGAAAAAGAGTTCGGTCATCTAGTGTGTCAATCTTTTTTCCCAAGTTTTCCATATCTTTTTGAGTTTCAATGAACCAAGTAGGTTTGGATTTGTAGCTGTTTAGTAGGTTGAAGATCTTCTTGGTTAGTCTGGAGTTACTCATTCGAAATATGTGATCATAAAACTGCATTCGTTTTTTTCTCATTACATCGACTAATTTTTCAACTTTTAGATATAGCTCTCTGTTTGGTCTTAATTTGTATTCTGCATTACTGTTACTTATAGGTCCCAATATTTTCCTCAAAATTCTTCTTTCATCCTTTTCTAATTTTTCGAGATCCCCCATTCTTGTTAGTTAAGTGTTTCTGCTGCATAAAGCGTTTCAGGACTAACCACTGTTTGGTAGTGTCTTAGTTTAGTGTTCCAAGATAAGGTTTTTTTTATTATACCTATATGTTTTTTGCCATACAAAATGCCCTTTCTAGTAATTAAACTAGTATGTAAATATGATAATCATGTGAGCATACTGATTTGCGACAAAACCTGCGTCGTAAAAATTGAACGTGAAATAGACAATGGGAGTGATCATCTGATCGAGGTGACTTCTTGAGGAGCTTGAGAGCAATCACGTAAAGGTTTCGGGGGAAGTGAGAAGCGACGAGAGGGTGAGATCCGACGATCAAAGGGACGCCCGGGGATGAATAAACCGCTCAATGGGTCCCACGTCAAGAACACTCGGACCCCTCGCGCGGGAGGACAGCACCGGCGACGACCACTCAACGTGGGCGCGAGCGGCGAGAGGATGTAGGGGGCGTTGAGCACATCCACTCGGCGGCTGAAGGGAGTCGTGAGCCAAACGGAGGTTTGCGGAGGAGGAGGAACAACACGGTAGGAGAGACGCATGAATAATTCAAGCCTCCTCCCCCCAGGAAGGGATGAGGGACCTCTCCCCCACTCCACCCACCCCGAATATAAACATAAAAATAAAAAAGGCCCCCCCGTCTTACCCCTCCCACCCACGCAACCACTCCCTAAGGGGAATGTGTGCTCTTTTCCGGCGATACCCTTTCCGTGCGTTCCCCTCAATTAGACGCAGCCTTGGAGATGCCAGACTCTCCCTTTGGATACATCCGTGTGTGAGCGTGTGTGAAATCATGCGAAGTCCTCTGAGGTCAGTGAGATTTGGCGACGGTGACGAAAGCAACGGACACTTGACACGACCTCTCTCGTTTGACAGCGATGAGACATTCACGGCTCCATCGACACCCTTGTTTTATTCAAATGAAGTGGTACTTTTCTACGAAAATACTTGATTGGCGCGACGCGTTTCGGCTTATGAGTAACCCGAGCGGTCTCCTGGTTATTGCTAAGTAATCGGAAACGCGTCGTGTCGATAGAATTTCTTCGTGGAAAAGTGCAATTTCATTTTAATAACACGGAAGCCTACGGCTGCATCTCGCCTGAGACGGTCAGTTCCGTCCGTCTGTACTCGACGTCCTGTGAATGCTTTTTTTTCATCGCGGGCTGCACTGCCACCTAACAACGTTGAAATGCATGGCTTTCCATGACTTGACTATAAGCGGAAATGAGAAAAAGATATCTTAGAATTCATTGTTCTCTCCTCCTCTTAACTCCATCTCTCTCGGCGAATTTCATCACTCGGTCACTTAACGGGACGGGAAAAATTTATAAAGAATGCACATAATAAGTACTTATTACTCCTCTCCTTCACGTAGCCGTTAATTTGTCATTGGAAATTCCTGAAGCTTTTGATCACTGCCCTGTCGTTTCCGGATTAAGGGCCACCTCATTCTCATGCCTGCATTGAGCGTTTCTCTAGAAATCTTATTAACGATATTCTTTTTACATCTACTAGCTGATAATGTCTTTTTTGCGCGCAACATCTCGAATTAACATGCGTTACAGGGAAGTTTCCATCTATTGCGTTGAAGTAAAACGCATTTTACAGCAGATGACCGACGATGATTAGAACGATGTGCGCTGCTAAAGCGATTGGAAACTTGCCAAATCTGTTGTTACGGAATTGTCACAGCCGATTGTTTTGTGTACAGTGATTGAATTATATATAAATATTTAAAAAGCGTAAGCTTCTCACCACAAATTAACTAAAGACTGCATAACCCATGTTTGACGCTTTGACTGAAAAATAAGATACTAATACAATAATTCGGTTGCGATTATCGAAATTCTTTTATTTTTTTAGCTCACGTCAACTCAGCTCCCGATATGCTATGAAGTGCGCTACCTAGTGCGCAAAAGAAATTTGCGTCACAAAGAAAGTAAGTACTCGAGCAACTCGAGCGAATTATAAACGCCTAAAATCACACTATGGATAAGAAACAATTTTGATCCCTTCATCTCCGCATAAATATGTGCTTACGTAATGAAAAAGTTCTTATTGCCACCTTCCCATGATAGGCAGCAGATTACTGCTTCATATATAGTCATCAACTTTAAATGAAACCTTTTTTGCAGACGCAAATTATTGTTATACCTTGTGTTACAGCCCCAAATTATTAGTTGGTACTGTTTAGAAAATACTGCGATATTCCCATTCATCCCATTGAAGAGTGAAATGCTACATATTTGGGATAGCTTTGGTTTCTTCAACTCATTTCGTCAGCTCTACATATATTATTACCCCTTATATTATTACATATTTAATATTACCCCTTCTATCTGTCTGGTAAACTATTCTTTGGCAGAAAGATTAATAATAGCATATGTGTTCAGCTGTAGTCTTCTTGAGGAACAAGTCGCGGTTTCCATTTTACAGTCGTACAAGTTCATCATAAATGTTGTCTAACGAAGGGCTAATAATAATCCTTTAAAAAAAATACAAGACTTCATTATGTAGTGTTAACTTAATTTATCACATAACTTTTATAGGTGGGAATACTTCATCCATCTCCGTGAAACACAGAGGAAACATCTTAGGAAGAGTCTAGAACTTCGTAAAACTGCACTTGCCGCCGAAACATTTTGTGTTCCTATTTTGTCCCTCTCAAGTCAAACCGGCGTGGCGGCGTCCGTGCAAGAATAACAGGGCACCATTGGACGAGCCTCGGGAGTGTTTTTCACGGCCGTGCCTGCCGTCTAGCAGCCACAATGAGTGCGTTATGAGCGGCTGCGGATGTAATGAAAGGTTTCGTCAGTTTGCCTTCGTCCCGACGGGGTCCAAGTCTCGCCTGGGCCTCTTTCATATTGTTCCGCCGTGGGTCCAGCGACATGAATGAGTGCAAGCTTTATTAATGCTCTGTGGTGACCCATTAGAGCAAGTAAACTAGAAACAATTGATACATTCTGCTCAAATAATCGCAATTCATACCATAAATAAAAACGAATTTAACCAATCTTACACCAGTTTGTCAAACTAAGTTAATTACAATACATTAACCAAATTTTCGCTCATTTAATGTTGTGTTTTTAAATTAGCATATATAGTTTTTCTTTGAATGGTTGAAGTGATGAGGTGGAGGAGATATTATGTGAGAGGGTAACGAGTTCCAAAACTTGGAAGCAGTGATAAGGAAGAAGTTAAGATAGAGAGGCTTGGGGAATATGAAGGAAGCAAGGGTCTGATCGGGTTAACCTTTGGGAAACACTTCTTCTACGAGTAAACAGATCATAGAAGGGAGGCAGCGGGCGGTAGGGTTGGCAGTACTGCTACCAGGGCATCATCCAGCTTCACCAACAGACTCATCCCTGCCCCACCCCCTCGCCTTCTCTTCGAACCCGTTCCCCTCCCCCCCTCCTCCCCCTTATCACATTTAACATACTCAATCCCACTAATTGTATTCACGAAGTACGTATATTTTGCATCCTCCTGCCCTCTCTCCTGCTCTTCACTCTCTCCTTCGTGTGGTCCTTCCCCCTCCCCCCCTCTCTCTCTTGGCTAAATATTGACAACAAACGCAAACATTCGGCTATATTACTTCTCAAAAAATACTTCTAAAAAAAATACTTCTAACGAACTCCCCTGAATATTTCTCTACCAAACTCCGCCTTTCCAATACCATCCATAATCGTAATCTAAGAGCTAGTAACTCCATGCTCCGTGTACCATATCATCGTACAGTTAAGTTTAGAGGGGCATTTTGGATATTTGCTCCTATAATATGGAATACTGTACCTGAAACCATATGCACGATAAACAACTACTACTTTTTTAAATCCCGTTTACGTGACTACCTCACTAAATTACAGCATGGTATCACTGCTCACTTGTAGGTTTATTTACTTATATATTTTTGGTTGTTAATTTGTCACAATTCATTTGTTTATTTGATAATGTATTCGCGTTCTATCTCTTGTGAGATGCACTAAACTGACATTGTATTTTGTATTAATTGAATTTGTTAATGGTACTCTCGCAGGACTTTTTAGTCCTTTTGTACCTTCGATGAAATAAAGAAATATCAAATATCTCTCGTTTCCCTCCCTCCCACCCCCTCTTCTCTGAATCCTCTCTTTTCTCTCCTCCCGTTCCTCTATTCACCCCCTCCCTTCTACCCTCCGCACATCCAACCCTCCGCACATCCGCTCTGTGCGTGAGTGCCTTCGTTTCGCCGCGCCCTCGGACGAGCGGAAGAACATTCCGCGCCTCAAAGTGAGAGACGCGCCTTCAGAGGGTGCCGCCAAGTGTGCAGGACGACCACGACATCTAGAAGAGATAATACACACTTATGTTTCGGTGAATTCCTCTCCATGCCCCCCCCCCACACACTCCAGCCTCCTCACATTTGTCCTCAGCCCCACCCACGGTTTAAACGAGGCTTCAGGATCTTTGGAGGCACGATGGGTCGGTTACTTCTCCAAGACACCTTCTTCAATCTGTTCGTTGCCGGTGCGGCCTCTCTTGACACACCCACCCACCTCTCCTTACCGATGGGTACCTTTTAGCCTTGCCCTGGCTGCTCTGTACTATCAATTCCGAACACACGGATAACGTTTACAAATAAATGTATTCACCAACTTAAACACATGAAAAATACTCTGTTTGACTTGAAGGATTAATCCTTTGAGTACTTGACTCTTGACTATTATCAAATATTATCGAATGCGACTCTTTCTAAGTTAACTTTACAAACAATTTAAGTTCAAATACGAACTCTTGAACAAATACAAAGAAATACCTAACACAAAAAACACCCTTTCAATTTAGTTGATAAACATAGGAGGGTCCATTGGACGATTACGGCCACACACGGGACGATTTACATGTCTGGGGCCGTTGATTGACGTCAGAGTCCTCTGGATTGCCGATAATACACTACATAGTACACTACCCTATGAGGGAGTAGTGTTGAGAACGGCCATCCAGAGGACTCTGATTGACGTAAGGGGTGTGCGACCGGCGTCGGACGCAGTCTGTGCCTGGCGCCACTTGGTCTCCTTTCTCAGAGGGCCATGTTATTTTTCACAGCTGTGTTATCTCGGTGTAAAGTGAAAACTGGCTGACGGCATTCAAATGCCGAGCTGACGTGGAAACGTTCGACGAAAGTCAGCGGTTGTTAAGGAAAGACTCGCGAGGCGTCATGTTTAAAAATACCAAACAGCCAAATGCATCGTCATCACCCACGTGGTGTCTGGAATGTTCTGCTGAATGAATGAATACATGTGCTCGTCTCTCTCATGTATTGTTAAGTAACGTGATAGGTGCTCCCTGATATTCGCGTGGTTCGATTCGCTCGTTATGTTTAAACTAGTAGAGCTGGGCTGCGATTGGCCGGTTTCGTACTCCGAGACTCCCAATTCGCTCGCATTGCCTGCAAACCTCTCACCGGCACCCGATATATGTACATTTACGTGGCTTTATTCTATTTGTATCAGATTTTTTGTTTCAACCTAGGTGAGCGTTCTGGAGAAGTCAATCTAGTCCTAGAATCCCAATCGTCATGGTTTGAATTTTGAACCATTTCTCAGAAATGGAAATTGGGTTTAAAGATTAAAAAACAAAAGTGTCAATGCAAATATTAATTTTTTAATATTGGAAGAGTGGATCTGATTTAAATAAGGCTATTAGTGATGTAAAGGAGACCAAAAATACATGCTTGGGAACTTAATTAATTAAAAAGAAAAATTAATATAATAACTTTACCATTCCACTGAGAAAATATTTATTTGGTAAATTAACATGTTTCGCAAATCTGTAAAATCATCAGGCTTCTGAAGAATCCTGAAGGCGATGAAGTGTAGATGAACAAGTTGATTTAATGTTTATGTGTTTTGAGAAATCACTACGTGACTCAATTCATTTAAAAGATTAAGTCTGGATGCTTTTGTTTCTTATTTGCATTAATATAATTCATAGTTTATTACATAGATTATATTGGATAAATTATATAAATTGGTTATCAACCAATGATTTTCCCGTAATGTTTGTATATTTAACTCTGACGCTGATCATTGTAGTCATGAAACCTTATCGATGTAAAATAGTTACACCACTGTTCCAATATCCGTACGTTTCGTAGAGCCTGACTTTAAGCACTTTTTTTTTCACTTTAAGCTATTTTTATGACAAGTGTGTATAAAAACCTCCATATTAGCCTATTAAATGCTCCATTTATTCTTACTGTCATTATGAAATTACTTACGGTGAATCTAGTTGATTGCTTATTCTCCTGATTTCCCAGCCGACTATTCCTTAACACCTGCCACTTTTTTCATATATTTCCTATTCAATTTGAAAGAATACATCTAGTTTACTTTTTTCAAGAATTAAGATGATCAAACAGTAATCTGAAAAGGTGGTGCGTCATCAATTCTGGTTAATTACGTAAGGCATTTTCATTTCATCTAAAAATTCTCAATTCTCAATTCGTACTTTGCTCTGCTCAGCAATAGGTTTGCTCCAAGCTCTCTTCTTGGCTAGTTCGGGAATATTCTTGCTAGTCCTATTCTCTCCCGTATTCTTGTTCGATGTCTTGTTTTCCAACTTCAAATCATTTCCCAGTGAAGTGCATCATTTACTAAATATGGTGGTGAAACCCATGAAGTTCTTGCTGTGCTCAGAATACAAACCAATATTCAATTTTGCTTCCAATGTTTCCTCTCAAAGTAAACGGCAAAGTAAAACCGTAAATTGGAAGAAAAAGACGGATGACCAGGGGAGAACTACCGGACAAAAAATTCGTGAATTGAAATCCATAAACCCACTCACCCTGAGTGTCAAAAGTGTTGCATTTCGTTTCGCATTGGCTTTTCCATTTTGAGTAATCGACCATCGTTGGAAATATTGTGGTCCATTTCACATTCCTCAAGAATCGAATTATTAATAATCATTCTTGTGGTTACATAGGACATCTATTTTGCCATTGAGTATTGCCTATGAGTGAGTGAGATTTGAGTGGTGGTGTCCTGACTTTATTGCATTTACAGTTCGTTTATAATGTCGTCCAAGTCTTTCACTGGGACGCAAGCGTAGGCTCGGACCTAGCACTAAAATTATGTAAAAACATTAATCCTCTTTGAATCGACTTGTACGGCTACTTGAAGTGCTCAAAGGGCACCGAATCGGTGAATATCGACGAACCTGCTTCCAAGGGTTACCTCAGCGGTGTGGAATAATTTAAATATACTTGCGCTTGCAATTCTTCTGGTGACACTGAAAATCTACCCACTGAATAGTAGAAGGACCCTCATATTCGTACCAGTTGAACCAGCGTCGATTTCATCCGATCAACTAACGAATGTCGAAAAAGTTAAAGAACCGCTGAATTACCATCGCGAAATATTGTCCTAATTTTCGTCTTTATTTTACGAGCAAACGGAGAATGTACGCAGTTGATAGAAGGATTAGTTTGGGTGACACTAGAGACTCTGCGTCTACACTCTAGTCTAAGATTACTTGAAAAGTTAATATTTCACGATTTTTAGTGCGACGTAGGATATTATGTAAACACAACACCATATCCCCAAATCTGACAGTTGCGGAAAAAATAAGACTTTTTTGGTTCAAAAATATTGTCTTCCCACACGCTATTAAAGGATAAGTGGAGACAATAAAATAACAGATCGAGGCACGAATCTGTCAGAGCATAAAGTTCGCCCTTTTTCTCTTCCAATCCCTTTGCCCCAACCCCAGCTCTTGTTCACACACCCACTCCAACACACTCCTGCAGTGCCTCTACGTGCAATGTGTATGGTCGGAGACGCGTCCACATATGAATCGATTGATTGCAAATATTTCTATCGAATGGAGAAAGTATCGATTCGTTTCAGAGAAATTTTTCAAAATCGAATGGCTCTTAATTTTACCCCATGTATACCCTCTTTTCCCTCCACCCCGACCAACAATGCCATCCTCTCAGCGCGTGCAACCACCTCCAATCATAACCAATTTATCCCCCTCCCTTCCACCCCCCCTCCCCAACCCCCCAAGGATCAAGCGAGAGGGCTGTCACCCCTCCCCTCTACCCTCCCCGCCCACCCCCCGAAGACCACGAAGAAGAAGGGGCTGGGGTGTCACATCACTGCTCGCTCGCATATATATGTACAAACACCACCCCCCTCCACTCTGTCTCCGTGGGCAGGAGGGCGTGTCGGGACAGCCGTCGTTGGAATATGAAGGGAAGAGCGGTTTGTGTGTTGGTGGGTGAGGTGGAGGAATGGAAGGGGGGGGGAAGGGGAATGGAGAAAAGGATAGCGTTGTTCTGGTGTACAGGAACACACCGCCCGGGACACACCGGAACAAGGGCACACGAGGGCGCGAATTATCGGGTCGTTGTGTGCGAAGGGGGGGGGAGGGAGTGCACAAATGACTTTGTCTCGAACCTCCCGTCCCTTAGTGATCGCTCTCCGCCTCCGGCGAGAGGATGAGTTCTCAAAATCTCCATTCATGAAAAACTGTATTCCTCTCGGAGCATAGGAAAGTCCCGTCCCCAAATTTGAGGCTAAGATGAAAGCACAAATCTGGTAGTGAAGGCTGCTCGGGTGCTCCACCGGGTAATCTCCTCCATGGCTGCCGACGTTTCGGGGTGCGAGTCGTACCCCATCCTCAGGGCTGAATGTCGTGTCTCAGAAAGTGGCCGCCTTATATAGCGGTGTCGAGGCCTCAAGTTCCCTCTGATTGGTCCTTGGTTTTAGCCAATCGGATTCTTCGCAGGACGGGTTTCCAGGTGTTGCTGAGGGAGTAACCGCCATCTCTATTGATGTTATTGTCCACTAGCCACTTTCTGAGACATGACATTCAGCCCTGAGGATGGAGTACGACTCGTACCCCGAAACGTCGGCAGCCATGGAGGAGATTACCCGGTGGAGCACCCGATCAACCTTCACTACCAGCATACGCCGGGTAAGTATCAGATCTTTTTTCAAAGCACAAATCTGTTTACGAAATCTCCGTTTTTCGGGATAGAATTAACGCAGTTCATGTGCGATTTAAACATCTCTCACAGTTCATGAAATTTGGATAGTTAATATTTATATCAATTGTTTTAATGTTCTCAAACGAACTTTAGTGAGAAATTGATTACCGGTAAAAAGAGTTGCTTTTAATTCTGAATAACAAAAGTAAAAATAAAAAATGTTACTTCGCTTGTGGTGGTAAAAGCCGATGAAAACCACGCTTTGGACTATTTATTTTTACATACACCTACATGTGTTCCTTTGAATCTAACGATTTTAAATCAGAGAGAAATCACTTATCCGCATTTTATTTTATAATATTTGGATAAAACTACCCCGGCTTCGGTGGTGGCAGACTTAAGTTCTTCTCGAGGGAGCCAATGCTAAATATCCCATGATATATTTATTTTCTAGATTTGCGCCATAGTATTTATATTAACTTCTGCTGTTGTACAATCACCTAGTTAAGTGACGAAATCGGTAATTTAAGTCACCAGTCGGAGAGATTAACGGTGACTTTGTGAGTGAAAGGGTGGATTGGGGGTGTCTGGGTGTGGATTCGTTAAGAGGATGTTCTTGGATATAAATTTAAAAATTAATTGCCGAAGGGAAAGTTGACACAAGTTACAAGGCAAGAGAGTCACTTAATTGGAAATCGACCGATGTAATCCAAACCGCGTCTCAGCTTTCGACCCAAACTAGGCGCAATTGTATTCACAGTTGTTTCATTTTCGCAGTTGTATCATACGCAGTTGCATTACTGGATTTCTACACTAATAACTCGAACGCTATTAATAATTTCGCCGTGTGAACGCAAGTTACCACTACTGCTGGTAAACTTGATTACCATGTTAGAGTTACTAGGGTTACTTGCATTTGAAAAGGCAGGTGAATGGAAGTTAACGGAGAAATTGCCGTAGGAAAAAACAGGCATGGACCGACATTCGAACCACGGACCTTCGGCTTGCCTTTGGCCAATGCCCTGCAGGCCACTACGCTACCCCCAGGCTTCCTAACTCCAGAAAAAAAACAGCAATATTCTCTGAATAGGTTTATTTTTTGTTTATGTAGTTTTCTCAAAAATCGATAATATTAACTTCTAATTTTCAAGTGTTTTAACTGTTCTCGTCAAATGTGTATTTAGATTGTAAATTGATTAGGATTTGAGATTGAAAACTGTTATTTAAATTTGTATAAATTGATGCTTAAATGTTTCTTGAGTGACGCTAAATTAAAATAAATTTAAACTTCTTTACCTCATTGTTTATTTTTATTTTTGGAAATAATATATGCGCACCTGTCAGCCTGGTTTATCGGAACCCCCATCAAAATCCAGTAGAAGAGTTTAGTTTGTCGATTAAAGCCATTTTTTATATATTAATGCATGCATATCAACACAGGTTCTTAAACTAGATACTGTACCTTTGTAAGCATGTATGTTGAGTATCATCACATTCCCTTGTTTACCTTCAAATTAAGTGAAACGGCTTTTGAAAGATAGAACCAAACGACGAATACTTTAAATAATATTTATCACGCATGGTTTAATTCAGTAATATACACTAATGGCTGAAGTGAATATGTTCTTAATGATTATATTATCATTTAATACTTTCACAATTAAAATTGAAAGGTAAAACATTGTTTCTAAAAATAATTATGATATTTACATCTGATACTTCAAAACGTTTATATAACATGTACTGCACGGGAAAATATTTCGCGGGTTAAGGTAGTTCCTCTAAATTATGTACGTGTCGTTTTTTATTTTAAAAAGTGAGACAAAACAGTTAAGTCGAGCATCGTTTGAATAAAAAGGGCGCTTGAAGTCCATATGCTATTATGCACAAATTATGAAGCAGTCCTTCATCACCATTTCAATTAGAGAAAGATAATAACTCAGCTTTTAAGAGTAAAAAAATGAATCCCGCGAATGCTTAGCATAAGATTAACTAACCGTTTTACCTGCATTGTCCACGTTTTCTTTTTTATGTACGAGCGTCAGAGGATAAAAATTTATTTGGCCTGCGATGCGCATTTTTGTATTCGGAGTATTTTAATCGAAACGGCATATTTGATTACTGCGTCCTTAATCATCCCGTTGTGACAGTTTATTGGGAAGAACTTTCGAGTTTCATCGAATTCCTCAACAGCATAATTAATTAATTATTTTTTTTTTTTAATAGTACTTTCATTTATTACGATTCATAAAAATAATTACATTTTTTTATGCATATTAATACCATTCACAAAAACACTTTAGGCCCCGCTAAGTCTCAAGGACTTGTCAGCGGGTTCCACGACATCATAAAAAAATATATGGCAACGACACCTTTATATATACATACATTTTTCCCTGTTTACATAACATATATATATTTACACATAAATACTCAATTAAATTCAGTAAAGTACAAATGGACACACAACACATTTTTATATATATATTCAAATATCCAGTATATTTATGAAGCTTTTAGTAAACAATATAATACATGATTACACGGTTTCTATTACCCATCATTTTGATCTTCTAGCAACCATTTTTTAATTTTAACCTTAACTTCATTTCTTGTAGTTAATGTACTTATACTATATGGTATTTGATTAAATTCTTTTGGTACAACCACTTTAAATGTATTATTACCATACCTTGTGTATTGCAGAGGTACAATAAAATTAATATGCAAATGAGGAAGTTCATTTTAAAAACAGTCATTACACATCCTTTTGAGAAATATTTTCACTAAGTAACTGTTGATTAATTGGTTGTTATTGATTTTTATGGATTTTTCCTTTAAAAAATAATATAAAATTTGATTTTGTTAAAAACACATCCTTTTAGGGTTTATTGCCATATTTATTGGAGATGGAGCTGAAAAGTGAGAGTTATATCTCTCTATTTTCGCTGAAACGCGTATTTGGCTTGAAGAGTATCGAACAAAATCTTTTGTTGACTTATCGACAACAATTGCGAAAATATGGCGCAAAAACAAATGTTTTAATCGCGAACCGTTAAATTCCTCTTTTTTCCAGCGGCTTTCTGCGAGAATAATATTCCACTTTCTGCTAAATACAACCATAATCAGACAATTCCTCACGAAAAAAGTGTTATTGACATATCACATACTTTTCGAACTCTTTCAGTATGATGCTGTTGATGATTATGCTCTCAAGATAAATAAAAGATTCTCTTCATCGTTTTAAAGAAGAAATCGCTAGCATTTACTTTTCATACTTGCACAAAAAAGTTATCGCTCCCGGTGGACATGTAAAGTGAATTTGGTTAAAAATTATATTTTCCAATAAAATACAGTTGGTAACTTCATCAAATTATTTCTTTGAAAGCCAGCCTAGAATTTCATAGGCAGCATAAATATTTTCGTGATAAAACATCATCTCTCATTAAAAGGGTTCCTATTTCATACAAAGAGGTAATATTAATTTCGTTGATTATTCTTCATCTCTTGTCTCTTTGAACATTCCCCATTATTGCTGGCACTGCTTTACTTTTAAATCAGGGAACTCCGCTTAAACGGCTTCATGGTGAATTTCGCGAGAACGTTTAAGAATTAATGAGGGACTAGTATTGGCCCAAGTTAATTTTGGCGATATTTTAGTGCACTGAAAATTGTAGTGGCTAATTGTGGGGGGTATTCGTGAGCAGGCGGCCGGAAGGAAGGTTGGTTTTGACGTCACGTTGATTCCCGATTCCCTTTTGCCAATTGTTCGTTTGAGTGTACCTACTTGATGAACCATTGCGCCCTTTGATTATTTACCCATGTTCAAATTGTACAAACTCTTTGTAAATATGTATGTACGTTACCACCACAAGCAACTGATTTAGACATTTTATGTATTTGAGAAGCTATTTTCTGGCGTTCTTTTTAAGGAAGACGGAATGTAATTTAGGTTTGACCTGTTTTTCAACGTCCTCACCATCGTGTATAACATCCATATTCTCCGAGCTGAAACTACTCCGTCAGGGTCACATATACCACGCGCCGAATAGGAGGAGAATATCCCGCGTTGCAACGCGGTTTTTCTTGTTCAAATTGTAGTAGAAATTTCATTCTTTAATATGGTCGATGTATCTTAGGGGAGCTGAAATTCTAAAGTTATGGTCCACATTTTGGAAATAATCAAGGGAAACATACTGTATTTCAATTGTTTATCAAATATTAACTCCGATTATTTAAATTTAATCGCTAAACATCTTTTGAAAAATATTGACTTTAATGTTTAGTTTTTAAATAGATTTTAAACTGATGAACACCGCACAAACAAAAAGTACGAACAGGATTTCTCGAAAAACCAGCGGCTTCGTCTTTTCACAATTTTTCTCAACTTTTACAGCCACTGCTTTAAATCTAAAAAAATCTCAAATATAAAAATGTTTTCGTTCTTCATTACGACATCGTATGGTTCATCTTTGACCATACTTTGATTTTATAACAGCGTAGTTCTTTTTCGCTTTCATCCGACGACGGTGCGTCGCACCTTTTGCTTCTCTTGCCTCTCTTTCCGCTCCGGTCGTAGCTGACTTTCAAATGTCGTCTCTGTTTGCCGTGAATCGGTGGTGATGGTCCTGGAGGAGATGAACCCTTCCCTTGGTGCTCCGCGCGCGAATCTCCGTGCCCCTCTGCATTTGCCGAATGGCGCCCGGGTTGAGTGGCGCCTCTGTGAATGGCACCATCTCCCATCCCCTGAGCCGCGAATTCCCCTTTCTCCCCACGGTTGATGCGAAGGCTGACTAAATTTGAAGTTGTCTTCAAAGCTACGAGAACAGCCATGAAAGGCTTTTCTCTCTAACGGTAAACACAAAAAAATGCTTCGGTCATGATATTTTTCGGATATTTGTCTTGTTTTAAAAAAATGTAATTTTAAAAATATTAATTTCAAATGTTGTAATCAGAAAGGCATTGCATATTTTTGCAAAAACCATTACCTATTCTTCCCGTAGAATAATATCTCTTTGGTCTTGAACTTTAGGTTGATGATTAGTGTAAATTCTGAAGATAGAACAAGAGAGTCATTTGTTGTTTTGGCGAGTTAAGTCAACTTATTTGTCGCGAAATATGATGCACCCGAAAATGCTTCTGCACGTGAATATTACAAAGGCAGAATGCATAACGTTTTTTTAAATTCATTTAGGCTTTAACATTTATGGCGATGTGTGGAAAGTGTGTGTGTTGCCGGCCCCGGTGGCGGCGGGGTAAAGTTCTCGCCTTCCAAGGTCGATAGATATCTCGATTCTCTTCGCAATCGAAGATGCAAATATATCGACCCTGCTCGCCTCCGAGGGTCGCGGGTTCGAGTCCCACCTGGGTCGGTTTTTCACATGCCCAGGGCATGGTATTTCTGTCAAATGCTGGTGGTTCGGCCCCTGGGAAACCTGATGACAAATAAATGGCTTATTGGGATCGTAGGGGAATCCAGAATCGTCCGAGGAAGCAAAAACATTTAGGTTTTCATATTCATGGTGATGTGTGGAAAGTGTGAAAAAGTAAAAAGAGTTTTAATCACCAAGGATCTCACACCAACTTCCACAGAGTTCACTCACCGACCTTCAACTTGTTTCTATTTCTGAAACGGTGCTCAAGGTATCATGAAACATATATTCGGACATTTCTTGTCTGAAGATGATGTAACAACCTGACAGTTGAAAACCTGAAGATGATGTATTCACATTGAAACCCAGGTCGGAAGTAATTTTATTTTTGAGGAAAATTGCACGCATTATTTCTTCTCTCTTCTTTTTGGGGAAAATCGACATCATTGCCTATCAATCCAAGATGACCGGTTGAGTGGTCTCAGGAGACCGAACTCCTATTCCATTTAACCGATGAGAGAATGTATGCCCCCTGTGTTCAGAGTGAAACTGAAAGAGATTTAGAATGGGAATGAATGTGAGCTTTAGGGATGTGTGGTATATAAAAATATACCGGTTTATTGGGATCCGTTATTTTTTAAATATACCGATTCACCAATAGCTATATCGATAAAAAATATACCGGTATATCGGTACTATTTATATAATATAGAATTATGCTACTATTTTTGCTGGTATTTACTATCTACTTGAACCAACTTACCAGCTATCTTTCGCTAATCTTATTTAGTTCTCAGAATACTAGAAAGTAAAATAGAATCGTGTCAACTATTAACGATATTGAGGAAAAGAGCAATAAATAGGTAATTTACGTTTTTTATTAAAACGTATATTTATTAGAAAATATTTCCGAGGAAATATTTTTCAATACTTTTGTTCGATTCATTGTGGTTTCCAGTCCAAGAATATGCGGAATAAATTCACAAATGGTATATTATAAACTTGCTTTTTTCAGATGGGTACAATTAAGAAAAAACGTTTTTTTATGAAGAAAGTACATATTTTGATAATTACGAAATGATATATTCATCATTCTTAGGGTACAGTTTTCCATGCGCGATGGCTTCTTTAAAAGCAGAAGAAGAGACTTAGGATTAAGCCTAAAACAACTTCATAATCGTATTATAATAGATTATGAATATATTAGATGTTATCAAGGCAAATACATACAGTCCACAAGTCTCAACAAAGTATTCAGAATTAAAATGTGCCATGCATTGATGCAATATTTACAGGAGTGTGGATTTGGCTTAACACATTCCTAGCTTGGCTGATGATATAGTGACAAGGCAAATGTGACTGATCTCAAATGGCAATCATGGAAACCAATACTTTTTCCAATTGATCCCAAAATCACCAGGTAGTTAATATGATCACCAGCCAATCTGTTCCGATCATCAGATGCAACATTGTTGGCCAATGAGACGATGCGCTCAGATGGTACTAAGGATCCCAACAACCATGAATTTAAGGGCCACTCCGGCTAAAGCAGGGAAGGCCGATCTACTGCCATGCCAAAACTTCAAAGGATTCATTGCTCTGAATGATAACGCCTGGCTGAGATGTAATTGCAGCTCATTCGGTATCGAATGTGAAGTGCTGTATTCGCTCTCTTGCCCTATTACCCGAGCTACATGTATTTCATAATGATTCGCCGAATTGGATATAGTTTTCATGAAGACCCTGTGGGGGTGATAAGACTTGACCAAGGCGATGAAGGTCAGCGTTTACTTCTATGCTTATGTCAGCTATGGCGTTAGATACAACTGAAGGAATAGAAAGATAAATATAATATATTATAATTCTGTGAACATATTTGTTTGAATGAATGTTAAGGAAATACGATTCCGGTAAGTGATGTATGATTAATCATCAAGGATGAATCTGAGTGAGATAAAGAGTCGAATACCTGACCGCTCGAGAAAGGTTTCAATAAGGCTCCCCCAGAAGAGCAAGAATAATAATATCGCGTCGCGTCGCGATAAAGAATCGCGATATAAAAGTTTTAATTGTGTTCATCGCTTGCGTTTACACGTGGACAATTATCACCCCAAACGTTTTTTGTAGCAATATTTTCGCGGAAAATTAACATTTTGAGATTGAAGCGAAAGGAAATATTTTTTTGTGAAAAGTGATTATTTTAGCAAGAGCAAAGACTAGAAAAAACAACTATATCAAAAAAATCTACATAATATATTAAAATTGAATAGGAAAAATACTTTATCCTTGCATGTAATCACATTACTCACATTTAAAGTTATTGTTGCATTACGACAATACAAAAAACCGTATCACTTTCCATAAGACAAGTGGTGCCATTGGTGGGAGCTTGAAAGGATAGCCGTAGCAACCATAATGGCTGCAGTCTCTTCAAATATTCCATGGGATCGGCTATGACGTTTCATAAGTGTGTTCTATAAATTCATTTTGAATCCAAGTTAGGGTAAATATCTGTTTCCATTGTGTGTATTGCGTGCGGAATGACGCGGATCGTTTTAATGGATGGAATAAAACGGATGTCATCATCCTACCTATTATTAGTACACGCAGAGAAAAACAGTGCGTGACCTTTTTTCCACGACTGTGATAATTTTTTAAAATTTTTGGATTTGGGAACATTAATTTTGTTCCACCAAATTCGGATTGAATTCTGTAAAAAAAATTAACATTTCGTTCAAAGAAAGGCCGTCTCATGGCCTATTTTTAAGGCACAGAGCTTTACAGAATACGCAGTAGCAGCTCTGAATAGGAGAAACACTTCATTAAGAGAATTCAAAACCAAGGTAAAACGTCTAAAATCATCACAAAACATCATAATTTATAAAAAAAACTTCGTAGTAAAACGGTAAAAACCATGAAATTTTACTTCCCATTTTCCTTTTCTTTAGATAATTGTCAATGACCCCACTCTCTAAAATCATTTCCCTAGCTTAATTACTGAACTTCGGTATGAAAATTTTCATTTTGAGCAATATATCGGGTACCGGTGTTTAGAAAATAACACCGAATATATACCGGTATATTGACTTGAAAAAAATATGCCGGTATATATCGATATATCGGCAAAAAAACCGGTATATCGGTATGTACCGCACATCCCTAGTATAAATATCTATATTTTTCCAGAGTTTTTTATGATTCCTTTCTTCGTAAAAATGTGACACACTCTTAATTGTGAAAGTGGACATTGTGGTTGTCGATATATCGCACCATATCGAGGGATGAAACGAGCACAACATTCAATCCGCGAGGTGCGTTCTGAGCTCTTGGCTGTCAAATGCGCTCCTTACCCTCCTGGACAACTCGGCCGGCCACTCCCAAGAATCCTCTTTTCGGTTCAACGAAAGAGATAGAGATGCAATCAGTTGATTCCAAGGCAACCTGCGCACATTCCATTCGACCGACACCTTTGCCCGGGTCACGTGCTGTATTTAACGGTGCTTTCGTGGCCAGAAAATGGAAACGAGAATATTTCTTTCAAGGATGCTTGAAGAGGCTTCTAAATCGCATTCGAGCTCGGAGCCCTCCCGGTGCAAATCCGAGCGGCCCACCCGCCAGGCTCCCGCACCATCTCCGGCAGAATAAATGATTCCATTTCCCAATTACTAGCGCCTCCAGCGGAGGGATGCCGAGGCGTACTTCATCCTGCGCGGAAAAACCTCTGCGCGCCACTCCTCGGCGCGTCAAAGCGGAGAAAGAGAGAAATGAGAGGTGTTTAAAGCGACGCCTGCTGGCGCGCAGATAACCACCCGGAAGGAGGGATTGCAGGGGAAACCACCCTTCTTTTGTCGTCATCCGTTTCTTCGTCCCACGCACCCTGTGCCACACTCCTTCATCATCGTTCTCAGAGTGGGAGGGGTCCTATCCTAACAGCCACCAAGCAGAAGAGGAGAGTGGCCAGCAGCCCTGTCTGCTCTCGTGGATTGAGACGCCCATAGAGAGAGAGTTCTGCTGATCCCTTGAAGAATGTGTGTCCGCCGAGAATGTATTTTATTTCTGAGCTGAACTCTGCGGGCTCCCTCTCCCTCCCGCACCGATAAGGAAAGCGAATATTTGGAAGAGGCGGCGGCGGCGACGCTAAGTAAGGGGCTCCGCTTTCTTCGCCCCCGACGGACGCGGCCACTCACCTACGGGGGGCGGAGGAAGTGAGGGGCGAGGAGGCGGTGTCTACATACATACATATATATATATATATATATATATATATATATATATATATATATATATATATTTATTTATTACTCTATACAATCTATTTAATCAATCTCTATTTTATTACTCTATACAATCCAGAAGATGGCAGTCGTGCTGCCGAAATATCAAAAAAACGTGTGTTTCCTTTTTTGTGTGTGCCTATATTTTTTTAGCTTGTCACGCCTGTGACACCTCAGTTAATTTATATATATATATATATATATATATATATATATATATATATATATATATATATATATATACATATATATATATATATATATATATATATATATACATATATATATATATATATATATATATATATATACACACACACACACCATTGTACTGTCCAATTTTATGTGTTTCCTATCCTCTTTCTTTCACCATCTGTCTGAGCAAAATATTTATTATTTACGCCTGTGAGCGGTTTGAGTGAATGAATGAATGGTTGTATGGCCGGAATGGCTCATTTTCTACTTCTTGGGCTCCGCGTGCCCCGAAACGCCTGTTTTGTTTCTTTACCACTGTCTATGTGCCTGATTCAAACTTTGCTTTCCTCTTCTGTGTACGTAATTTCTTCTCTGCCGGTGAGTAAAATTGCCCTGAGCATCTCTCGGCGACATTTACTGGCTACTCTTGGGGGTGTTTGGTTCATATAAACATCCCGCCGATTCCAGTATTTCTTAGAAGACTAGGTAGTTCGGTGGTCTGAGCATTCGGCGCTACATCGAAAGGTCCGTGGTTCAATTCCCGGCCTAGTGGAATTTTTTTCACTTGGAATTGGAGGAGATTCACTAAGGTCCCTTCTTCTGCTAGAGGAGATTCACTACTCTAGCTGAAGAAGGGTCCTTAGCCCGAAAGCTACCCTAAGCAGTGGACACCGGTTTCGTCATGGATCATCTGCCAGTGAGTGTCCACTGATTTACTTTCCTATCCTTCCCCAACCTCAACGTCTTGTTGCTAGCTTATACTTTTATATTTATTTCCTTTCTTTTTATATTTATATATATATATGTATAATATGTATACATATTTGGTTATATATATATATAATATGTATACATATTTGGTTATATATATAATATGTATACATATTCGTAACACATAACCGGTAACCATAACAAATAACCGGTGTCCCGATTAACCGGAATCTACTGTATAATATGTATACATATTTGGTTATATATATATATATATATATATATATAGGTATACATATTTGGTTATATATATAATATGTATACATATTCGTAACACATAGATACAGGTGTGAGAAGGAGGAGGAGGGGTGGTTGGTTGGTGGTTGGTCCAGGAGGGGCTGAGGGGGGGGGAGGGTCCATTCTCCCGTCAATCCACGTCTTACAAATCCCTTGCCCCCCTCATATTTCATCTCATCCTCTCAAAGATAAGACGGTGAAAGAGTTTCCAAGGAATCCATTGCTTTGAGCCCTTAGCTATCGACAGGACCAAATCTTTAAAGACTTGCTCCGCGACGGTTTCTTAAAGTCATTCTTCGTCGGCCTTCCTTACGAGCTGCACGATTTATCGATGCCTGCACCGGAGTGACCGTTTCTTTACTTTGAAGGCCCGCTTTTTGTAGTACAAATAATACATTCCTCGGCCTTACGAGACCTCGGAAGAAGGTCTTGAAGGAAGAAGAGAAAGTTTAGGAAGATGATCACGAGCCTAGCGATAATTTTTTTACATTCCATCTCCAAACTTCGATCTTCTCCTGAATTCAGTGACATATTTAATTATTTTGGAATGGTTATTTTATATTTATTAATTTTATTTATTTGTTGAAGTTTTACACCAGTGCAGATCAGCATAACAATTATTTACGTGATTAAAAGGGTGAGAGATGGCTCTTCTGAGGGGAGAATGTGGATATAGGTCTGTTCGAGGACATCTCGATCAGTTGGTATGTACCAGACTTATAGAATGGCCGTTCTGTTGAATAAGCGTTACTTCCTCACGTCGTCTTACTTAATCTCACCTTAATTATAAAGACGTCCCACTTTGTTTACTCACATATTTCCTCTTACGCTGCTGCTTAGTTCTCGGTTTGATGCTAAAAGCAAATCCCGAACGTACTTTGGGTGCTAGGAAAAACCTTCCCGTTGCAGGAAATGAAGAGGCCGTGGAGTATCTACGGAATTAGTTAACGAATCTGGTAGGCGCTGTTCAATAATTTATCTGTTAAACTCAAACATTCGACACGTTATTGATCTGCGGCTGTGATTGTGGGAGGGTGACAGAAACATTTTGTCCGTGAATAATTGATTCGTCGTTGCCAAATTGAACTTCTGAAAATTTGGGCGAAAGTGTACGAAATGGATTATTTATTTGAAATTCAAATTTGCATCACTGGTGATAAACACTGATAGATTAATTTTAAAATATTTACTTTTGCAATGTTGAATGTTTTTTGACCACCTACTTTAAATATATGGCCAAAAATAAATTATGTTTATGTCAGCTTCATACTTTCAACACCTTTGAGGGCATACATTCATAATAAAAAAGCGTGAGTAATTTTAACATGTTGCTTTTGTCTTTATTAACTTATCATTGACTTTGTTAATTGTGTCTGTGTTAACGTTCTATGGTTGTTTTTTGAAAATAATTGGCTAAGTTTACCTTTTATGGTCAAAGAGCCTTCATCCTTTCATTCTGAACCAAATATGTTCAACTTCATTATATATAAGAATTGCCTTGTGATCTTTATGGTGGGAGTGTTTGGAACAGAACCGTACTGAGAGCATTAACTAGTTTTTCCGCATTGAAAATGTTACTAAAAGGAGTATTTTGTGGTGAGGTGGAAAGAGGCCTGAGTGTTGAAGCTAGTTGGAACAAGAATTACGTTGTTTACAATACTAGAAGTGATCATCCCATGAAGAGGCGTTATTTCTTCGTGATTGTTTCCAAGAGATTAAAATAATCATTTTCTATATTTCGAAACAATTTATTTTGGAATGATTTTCATTAGATTTGTGATGATGATTTCGATGATTTTCGAACGCCAACTCCTTGACTTTTATCAAGAAAAAGGTGATGCATTTCCTCTACATCATGAAAGCAAAATGTTTCACGGAAAATATTATGTATGGGCTTTCAAATAAATAAATGGTTTATGCTTTTTATAATATTACCGTATAACTAGTTACTACGCAATTTAAATTCACCTGAATGTCTCTAACGAATCTATTTAATGCGTATGTTTTCAAGAATCAAGCGAGTGTGTTTAATCGCACTCATGTCGTACATCATAATACTCCGTGGTACAGAATCTTACTCGACTCAGCTGTACTGTGGGCTGCGTGAAGCGTCCATGAACGACGCGTAGTTTTTGTTGGATCCTTCGTCGTCGACAGTTCTCGAGGAAGAGTGTGTTAAGGATGAATCGATCACACCCAAGAGCGCTTAGGGAAAGAAAAAAAACTTTTGTTCGTTAATTGGCTAGTGAAATAACATCCTGTCGTATCATCGGCTCTCGTGGTTGCTTATTTGTTTACTTCCCCCTTGCAAAAACATGGCAACACTGTCGAAAGGACTTATTACGCTGGCGTGCATGCAGGTTAATCACACCTTCCAATTAAGGGAACGATCGCGTCAAGGGGTTAAAGGGCTTTCTAGTGGTCCAGGAGTGAGAAGAGTGAGCGGCCGTGTCCATGGAATCCGGACTCTGCTCTCGTGAATACTCTGGATCACTTGATCGTCGTTGATGTCCCGCCAAACGACATGTGTCAAGTGCGTATTTATTTTTTGCATTCACAAGCTCAAAAAAAGCTTTTTCTGCTGCTTTTGATCGTAAATATTGGATCATTTCAAATCAAATCCTCAAATTGGCTTTGGGTTTTATCTCAGAAAATAAATTTTCAAAAATTATATGATTTTATTAGAAACCTTATCAAAAAATCACCTTTTTCATATGCATGATGCATTATTAACGGTGCTTTGGACGCTGTTTTTCTCTCATGCTTCATTTGTTACGAAGAGTGGACGGCAACAGTCGAGGGATTATACAAAGTCAATGGAATTGTGGGAAGCTACGATTCATTCCCGCGACCAACTGTAAGTATTAAAAAGTACGGACGATCTACTTCCCCCATTCTTAGAGTTATCAAGTAGAATTTCATTTCACAGCATGTATCTGCTAAAATAGTTTTAAAAGCTTTTCTAAATGAATATGTCATAGTAATTCGTTTTTTCCTGAAAATTTGCTTTAACATACGTAATGTTTCCTTCAGCAGTCATGATACGTATGTGTGTATTCGTAAACTAGGATTCGCCTTCTCATCTTTGAAAAAAATAATAAAAATATGTACTTTTGGAATCACGAAAAATGACGAAAAAGTTAGAATTTCAATGCTGAATTTCCATTTTTGGCGAAGCATACCAAGCTTCAGCTTTTCAACGCTTAGATACAAGCTTTTGAGTAGATCTTTGTAAGCAGAGATTAGCACTCTCTACTACACCACTCCGGATATCGCAGTATCCGATTGATATTTCGTCTAAGCTTTAACTGGACTGTTTAAGCTGCAGAGTGATGCCGGATCCTGCCAACTTCTGCCGTCTCGCCTTTCGGAAAACTTTTGACGGCACGAAGAGAGAAAAATCTCTCAAATTTAGACGATGTCACACTGCAAGAGATATTCTTGTGCTATATTTTTCCCAGTACATTCATGTGGGGACTGTAGTCTTTGAATCACGACATAGTCACTCTTTCAATACCTTCTTCCTATCTCGCAGAAAACTGGGTCATGGTTCACTTTTTTCCTCATGTCTTCTTTTTGTTTTCTGTCTTATTACTTGACGACATGCGACAAAAAACTATGAATAGTGTTTTCCACGTTGCATTCAGAATATAACTAAGTGGTCAGTTAAGTGTTTATATTCCTGGTATAGACGTCCGGCGTGTTCGTGGTACATTGTAGACGGATCAGTCACGCCGTTCTACGCAGCCAACTTCATGGGTTCGTTCCGGGGGCAACCACAATTCAATTAGTACCTGATTAACTTATTGGTTTCCAGGAACATATGGTGACTCTGAGGGTTTTTTTTGTTGCATCGATTTGCGGAATTTTGTGGCAGTGGAGAAAATGAATCATTTCCCGAATGTTTGCATGAAATGACAATAATTTAATAAAAGAATTAACAAATTAATAATTTAAAATAAAAAATGAGAAAAGTTCGCTTTCATCATGCGTCAGAAAGGTACCAGAATTTTTCAGTTTATTACCTATTTACCAAAGTTATTCCTTATTAAAACATAAAATTTTAAGTGCTGTAATACCGTTAATTAGCTTGTTTCTCCAAGGCATATTTTTACTTGAATTTACTGAGAATAGGATGTAATATGATACAAATTTCTCGTGCTATATCCATATTTGTATCAAAGTATCCATGATATTTTAATATAAATTGCTAGACGGGTTATAGTAAATTAAGCAATAAACGTCGATAAGAAACCGCAAGATCAAAGAAAAATTGGTGAAGAAGGCATTGAAACGTAATGAAAAAGTCACAGAAAGATGGGAAAGTCACCGTTATACGCTTCGGTGAGAATGTTTTGTCGGTTGGTAAGAGGGCAGGGACGGACGGATGCGATACCAATATCGAGGAAAAGGCTGGGCAGATGCATAACGTGAAGAAATTCACGTAAGGTTAAGGTCATTGTTGAGGTTAAGGTCAATCATTGGAAGAACTATATGATAGAGAAAACAAGCCTGAGAACTTAGATATAGTGAAGGGAAGCTCGAAAAAAAAGCATAACCCCGGACCAGGGATAATAGACTACGAAATTGAGAAGGCTCGACGCGAAATGAAGGCAAGGAAACCTGTAGCAGTGGATAACATCCACTCCGAACTACAGAAGAATTTAGAAAATAATGAAGGAAGAAGATTTTTCGAACTTATTTGTTGGAGGAGGGAGTGTGGCCAGAGATTTTGATGCCTATTGCGATGACGAAGAAAGCGTCAGAATGCGAGATCTATATAGAACAGCAAGTTTAATTCCAAAAACGGCAAAGGTTATGCTTAGAGTTATTAACAGAAGGATGGAGACGTTAACGAAATCATTCTAGGGTGTCTACCGGTTTCTTGTTTAGGAAGGGGCAGGCAACTTGGGACTCCATTACGGTGATGAGAACACTTATAGAAAGGAACCTGGAGTAAAGAAAGTGGAAGAAGACGCTTTTACTTGTTTTGAGGATTCATAAAACGCATTTGGCAGAGTTAATTGAGAAAAACTAATTAAGACACTTACGTACATACATGCAATTAGAAAGTAGGAGTAAATTGAAAATATAAGTGACACGCACGGAACATATACAGCGCTAGTATATGGCGTAGAACGGCGCAGGTGAGGGCGGGTGAAATGAGAAACAGAGTGAGCCATCGGCGAAGTCATGCGGTGTAAGACAAGGTTCTCCCATTGCCTTTTTTATGTTTTTGCCTAGGAAATAGAAAAAATAGGCATGGGAAGTACTATGATTAGGAATCATGGAGTCTATCCATGGTAAGAATAAAAGGTAGGGAAGAAGTTGATTTAGTTGGTTAGATTCGTTGACGACGGCGGTTAGATTGGTTATCCAGTTATCCCAATGATTGCGAGAAGTGGTAGATGCAATAGAAAGTAGTACAGAAAACGAGGGATGAATATCAGTCATCAGAAAACTAAATTGACATTTTGTAAGATAGAGAGGGCAAGGCTGGCCATTTTAAGTAGGAGTGCACAAACTATAACCGGTAAAACGTTGCCTGAGTAGTACATTGGAGGTAAATGAGTGTCGTAGTGGAAGAGACATCAGAAGGAGAAAAGCGTTAGCGAAAGAGGCATTTACAAATAGGAGGGAATTAACAAAATGGACCTTCTGCAGTAAGGTGAAGGAAAGAGTTCGTAACACGTTAATATCTGATTCTCTTCAAGGGAATTCTCTTCGTTATCATACAATATACCCCTATGTTGAGATTACATTTTCCTAGACACCATGGACTCTTTGAACTCTAGGCGCCAACTGATTTTCTTGAGGAATCAACAGAACTGAACTAAGTTCATAGTGCCTGTGAAGTAGAATGTGGGTGCTTTGTCCTAACTTACCCAATTACGTCGTTTTTATCCTTTTCCATCTGGCACGCATCCTCTCATCCTAATTGCTATGCTAAACCCTAAGGACGCAAAAAGGACTCTCAGTCGCCCGTAATCAGTCAGCCATCCTCGAGTGAAATTTAATCACTGACGAGAAAACTTTTCTTCCGCAACTCGGGAGCAGCAACGATCTCCCGACATCTCTTAGCCGTGAGGTACGAGAGCGAGGGCGACTCGTGCTTCACGAAAGCCGCTTTCGTTGTTGTTATTCGCGACGAGGCGGAAGACGTAATGGACTCGAAGGGAATGCAGAGAGATGGGAATGCAGGAACTTTGTGGTTGTCCAAGTTCCATTGGCGATTTTTCAGATACATTTCCCTTATATATTTTGCACCTGTCGTGTAACGTGAATGTACTTGAAAAAATATTAAAACTATGCAGTATTTGCAAACGCGTCTGAAGAGGATAAATATAAACCCCTATTTTAATTACTCTACCTCTACCTATTCTGAACCAAATCTTTAATGTAACACACCGATATTTATTTTATAAATATAAAATCCACTGTTTGGAAATTTAAACTATCATTAGGAGTGTGATTAAGTTCAGTCAGTCATTGAATGACATCGATTCTTCAGAGAATCTAACTGTACTCCGGTGTACACCGACATGTTCTGGTTATTTTGTAAACAAAGGCAAACTGACTTGTAGGAAAGCTTTCCAATGTGCTACTCTTGGTGTTGTTGAATGCTTAGCGAATCTTGGTGCGTCACCAGATATTTCAGCGGAAACCGGGGCCATCTTAGATAAGTGTATTTTTAGCAAAACCTAACACTTTGTGGATATTGGCGAGGCAAAATGGTGGCTTTTCACCAAAAAGCAGATTTTTAATGAACGCTTACCACCAACAAGAGAAGCACTTCACCAGCAATTGAATTTAGCATTTTATTTAGTAATTTAAAATTTACATACTTGAGCGGAAATTTCGTACTTCTGACAGAATTTGAAACGAGAAAGAAATTCCAAGGGGAAGCGTTGAACTAATTGAACGTCGGAAAATGAGCCAGAAGCAGTGCTTCACGAAGATTATCGGCATTGGTGTAATCTAGAACCTTTGTCGTCAGCGGGATGCCCGATAACGAGCGTAACGAAATTCATCGTCGCGTAATTCGCAGTGCAGGGATTCGCAAGTGTGTGGCGGGTTGCCTTCCGAGGGCCAATAGAAGAGAACCCTGACGAATCTAGGAGACGTGCGGGAGGGGAGCGGGCGGCCCGCAAGGATCAGGGAGCGGTGGGATGGCCGGGAGGGTGAGTTTCTCAGCGACGGCTTTCCCCTCCTCCTTTTTTTATTCCTTTTATCACGGGATACACATGCGAGTGTATATTTCTAGAGAGAGAACACGCGCGAGGGAACTTTAACATCCTTTCAAAAAACGACCTTTCGTAAACAATTTATATTCAGCGGAGAAGGAAAAGAAGAGAAAAAAAGCGGTTCCATGAGGAACGGAGAGGAGGGGGCACTCTTTCCACTTCTTATTAAACGGCCGAATGGAGTCTGTGTGCCCTCCTTCCCCATCTGCCACTGAATGAGATGCCTCGGGGGGACGGAGGGGCGGGGCGCGTACCTACTTTTTATAAGGCCTTGTGTGTTTGCTGAACGGACTCCGCTCGGATATCGCCCCCGCGTCGCCTCACACGTTGCCATGGGAACGTAGCGGTTCGTAGTGGGGTGGTGTCAGTGCCGTTTAAAATGCCGCCAAGTGCTCGCTCCCTTCTCCTCTCCTCCTCCTCCTCGTCCTGCCAACTGCGCGAGAGGCACTTCCTCTTTGAATATTTCGCAAACTGCTCATGAAACACTGTACGTACAATTCCCGTGTTTCGAAATACCGCTTCCTGAGTGAAATTTCCCGCTGAGATATTTCCCGTTGGAGGAGAGATCGAATAGTCACAAAATTGGTGCATAGGAAAGACTCAATAATTATCCATAGTTACGGTCATTGGCTAGAGCAAGGTCTTCCAAGAACTCTGTTATACCCAGGCTGGAATTTTTTGTCCTTAATTTTCGCTTCCGACGTATGATTCTGGCGAAGTGTTCCCGTAGCTGATGTGCCTCGCAACTTCCCTCCGAAAACTCATCCGTTCAATCAAATTTGTTCATCTTTTTGTACATAATAACCTCCTCAAAGTTGTGAGGCAGGCTGTGAGTTCGCAGAATACCCCAACAAAGTTAATGAAACTACATTGATTAATGCATTTGCAAAAACTTGCAAATACTTGTCAGGAAGCGTAATTTCATTAATTTGCACTACACAACAGGTATGCTACCAATGTTAGAGGAACTCGTTGTAGTAATGTACTTAGCAACCACTTAAAAGCACAGAGATACTACAGTTTTACCGGAAATGTTAGTACCTACTACGTAGAAGATAAAGAAAATTTATCCCTCGCGCCATGGTGGACAGCTAGTTTCCCAGGAGGAGGCAGTGGAAATTATGTTAAGAAGAACCAGAAATTTTCTAATTTTTTTTCCTTACGTGCCAGGTCCATTGCTCACCTTAGAATTTGGCGTTCAGAGAAAGATTAGGTGGTGAACCCCTGGACATAAATAGCTTTTCTTTCGCACGGGGGCATTTCCTACGACACGTGGGAAACGACACGGGCACGTGGAGTCTTCAATCTTGTATCTAGTATCCTAGTATCTTTTAGCAGGTTAATTTTGTGATCTGTAGGTAAATTAATAAAATTATGATCTAGAGTTGCTAAGCCTTATTCAAATAGTTTTGAAAGTTCTTTATCCTCAATCTTAGCCATTTTTGCTTGTTAAGACATTTGCCTCATGTTGTTCTCACGCGATTTCATAGTTTTCAATCCCAAAACTCGCTGTCCTTGGTTAAGGCATCGACTTCTGTCATTTGATGTCCCGGCCTCATTCATAGGAAGAGGAGAGAAACTAGATAATCATCAAGTTACTAATCTTTTCTCCAGAAACAAGCAGGTGTTTGATGAGTCATTTTACCTCAGTTTTAGAGTTGTTGTTCTACTTCAAAGGGCAAGGCATTCTTTCTATTCTAGCAAGTATTTTCCAAAGAAACTTCTGCCAAAAGTTCTTTTCATTAATAAAATAATAATCATTGTTGAATATTTGTACTTCTTCAAGCATCAACGTTAGTTCATAAGCACCAAAGAAAAACGTCCGCCTTCACATTTCGCGTTCATGTTTTCATTCCTTGTCATAAATGGAGCACTGGACATGGTTTTATTTACCTCTTGTTTGTGCGGATCGATGCTTCATCTACATCTACATCTACAAAATACCCTGCAAGCCACCTCAGGGATGTGTGGCAGGGGGTGAGTAGTCACCAACATGCATTACACTATACCCTAGAGTTAGTGTAACTACGAATAATTATGCATTAGCATAAATCGCTAATGCTTGTCACGAGGCGAAGCCTCACAAGCATGCACTAGTACACTACAGATGTCATCAAAATGGAGAGAAACCATCAATGTACATGCATTCTACAACTACACAGATGGACAGAGACTCAAGGCCCATGTAGAAAACATGCTAGGCGTGCTGTTAGTATGTACTAGGTACATCGCAGGATTTAGCGCGCAGGATACTTGAGCACACTCGTCGAGTTTAACATAGGCGGTAGGCTACAGGGCAGGTCAAATAGTGGGGTCAATAATTATGTGTTGCCAGTTAGTAATTTAGCTTAGAGTACTCCGAATATAGGGTCCAAGAATAGCTTAATTAAAGATAGTAATCTTGAAATTTCCCCGAATCGCATAAACAATAATCATGAAGCATAGTCGTTTCAGTAGTGAACTGCCGTAGTTTAAAAAATAAGATTCCAGAATTTCACCACCTTATTCATAGCACGGAGTGTAACGTCATTATTGGCACAGAAAGTTGGCTGACGGACGATATTTCTGATAGTGAAATTTTTCCTAAATCATTCAAAGTTTACAGAAAAGATAGGTCCGACCGAACCGGAGGCGGAGTATTTATAGCTGTAAAGAAAACCATAGTCAACCGAGCGGAAACCGTCCCAGATACCAGCATAGAATCTGTATGGTGCTCTATTAGATGCCCTAAATCAAAAACAATATTCGTGTGCGCATACTACAGGCCACCTAACACCAACGTCACCTCAATTTTAGAACTCGAAACACAAATAAAGAACATCACATCCAGGAACACCGAAAGAAATTTAATCATAGGTGGAGATTTCAATACACCCTCTATAGATTGGAGGACCTACAGTTACATATCAGGAGGAAGAGACAAAGATATATGCGAGTCCCTGCTGCACACGTTCTCATCAAATGCCCTACATCAGATAGCTACGACGCCTAACAGAGGGGACAACATACTTGATTTATTGGCAACAAATATACCGCAACAAGTAATTAAGGTAAACACTGTTGAGGGCATTAGTGACCATAGAGTAGTTACCTCAATGTTCTCTTTGAATATCATTAAAAGTTTTAAACAAAGAAGAAAATTCTATATTTTTTTAAAAGCCGATTTCAATACGTTCAAGATTCATCTAAAAAATTCTCTTCCCGAATTCCAGGAATCAAGCTTAAAGTTGGTAGTAAAGCACACGGAGGGTAGTTGGAAAGCTTTTCTTTCGATCGTACATTCAGGGATCAGAAAATACATTCCAAGTAAAGTAAAAAAAGAGGGCAGCGAACCAAGATGGTACAATGCAGAAGTGAGAAAATCGTTAAGACGTCAGAGAGTATGCCACGCCAAGATGAAAAAACTCCGTAGAGATTTGTCCACTAGTGATCAAAATTTAATATTTGAAAAATACAAATTGTCTAGAGCCACTACAAAGGAAGCCTTTCGGAATGCATTCATGGATTTTAAAAGAAAAACATTAGTAGATTAGTAGACCCAGGACAACCCAAAGGCATTTTGGTCATACGTAAGGGAAGTTCAAGGCAATAGATCAACAGTTGTTCCACTACGAAACGAAAATGGCGAATTATTAACAAGCAGCTCGGACAAAGCCAACTTATTAAATTCTTATTTTCAAAGTGTGTTCACCAAGTCATCGCAGAGTACATCCGTAAAGTTAAATGATCACTTCCAGCAAAAGATGCCGCCTATCGACATTTGCACTCACGGAATAGAAAACTTGCTAAAATCTATAAGTCCAAATAAATCCCCAGGTCCTGAAGAAATTCCTGCCCGCGTGTATAGAGAATTAGCTTGTGAAATAGCACCCTACTTGCAGAATATATTTAGTAAATCCATCAACGAACACTAAGTACCCATGGACTGGAAAATTGCAAATGTCACTCCAATATTCAAAAGCGGCGATAAGGAACAGCCATCGAACTACAGACCGATATCTCTCACATCTATCTCTTGCAAAGTCCTTGAACATATAATTGTAAGTTCAGTTATGAGACACCTCGATATAGAGAACTTGTTAACAAAAACACAACACGGATTCAGAAAGGGAAGGTCTTGCGAAACTCAATTAGCACTTTTTGCTCACGATATTTTAGTCTCGGGTGAACATAACGCTCCATTTGATGCAATATTTCTTGACTTTAAAAAAGCATTTGATAAAGTTTCCCACAGTAAGCTACTCATGAAAATAAAATCCTACGGTTTAGACGACGACGTAATTCATCATCAATTTTGATTCACTGTTCGGGATCCTAGTCCAGTGAAGTCCAGTAGACATCCAGTAAAGTTCCCATGCTGTTTCATGTGGACAAGGCAAAAATAGCATTGTGATCAAAATTGAAGCCTCGACTTTGCGTCGTCATGAAAATACGTCAAAGAATTGCATTAATAGTAACGGCAGCCGGTATGTAGGTGTGTAGCCACAATTATACCCTTTGTAAAAATGATATCCTTTTCTGTTGGATTCCGTGCATCTACAATAAACATTATCTGGAAAGTAAGGCTTTTCAGCGGTAAAAATTATTTTTCCTCAACATTTGACTTTTTTAAATTATTGTTTTGGCTATTTTAGCTATTGGTCCGTTAGATTTTCTGCATGTTTCAAAAATATAGTGTATTTAATTTGGATAGTCGGATCACTCAACTCATTCTAACTGGGCAACACATCACCATTATAACCGAGTAGTCAATTACTTCCATCAGACTGTATCTATGTACCTCTGTTCAAAAGTCATCGATCACATTGGCCATTTCCCGGGTCCGCCTTTGAAGGAGAGATGTTTTCATTGGTCGCGAGGGAGTCGGCTGATAGAATTTCACGAAATGGAGGAGAGTGTTTCAGCCACACAAGAGCCGCCTTGCTTTTGAAAGAAGGGCCAGACACGATCTACGGCTCGCTTTTTCCTCCCTTAGAGAATATATATATCCATCGTCTTTCCGACGGAAGAGACTGGCTCTGAACGATGCAAGCCATGTTTCAGTAAGCGCTCTCTGCCGTAAATGTCTTCCTTTCTTGTTCGCTTATGATCAGTCTTCCTGCTCGCGGATTTTGTGGGTTTCGCCCTTATCCCGATATCTTTGGCTTCTGCATTCCGCGCAACGTTCCAACTCAGCGAAGGTTCCTTCGTTCATAACGACATTTCTCGTTGGGAAAGTGAAACCCGGTGTTTCTCATTTTTATAAATTTTCTTGCGTAGTTTATATATGAACATTGTGGTAAGTGAGTATGTATATAAAACCAACATTCGGTGTTCATACGCTCTATTCTTGGCGTAATACGTGGATCAATAGGTCAGTCATTAGATTCAGACCTGCATCAATGCAAATCACTCATCAAGACCCTGTTATGTTCCAAGCTGTACGCTTAGTGCGCTAATAAGTAACCAACCTTTCATCTTTCAAAATTATTTGATATAAATCAAATATTTTAGTCCATCATTTGATTCGAGCATTATAAAATCGACTTTACTTTAGGTGCTCGGTACTGGATGATTGGCTGCAATATGTGGAGTGGGGAGAGATTTATTGCATCCAGAAACTGGAGGATCACTGCGACCGACATTATGTGCGCGACATCTCCCTTCGAGGCGCTTTCCTGATGAACATATTTTGAAATACGGCAAATGGCTATGTCTCTTGTGAAGCAACTTAACCGCAGCGCTTCCAACAAACACGTGAGAAATTTCTGACGCAAGCGATGTAGAATCTGACGGCGAAAGCGTTCATCTAGTTAGCCGAGGTGACGTCACCGTCGGCATCCGCTCCCCAAAGTACAGCACCTAGAATCTCCATGCTGAAAATACTCATTGACTTCGTACACAAAATATTCTCCGCTCTGTGATTTTATCTTGGAAAAGTAATTGGTGCAGAAGTTCGATTAATTAGCCTACAACTTTTACCTACAAACCTATTCAGATTCTGTAGGCATGGATCACATAGGCATGGGTTGTGGGATCGCAGGAGGGGGGAGGGGAAGGGTAGGGGGTGATGGCGGAGACTGAAAGGGTCCCAGTCGGGGGTTGTATCGGGAATAGGGTTTTTCTAGGGGTTTGTTTCGGAAAGACGGCGCCGGGATGTTCAGGAGTGGAAGAGATGGCTATTTGGCGATGCTGTTCATCCTTTCTCCGCTCATTCGAATTAATTCCAATCTCCATTTGCTCCAGGACATCCGTCCACGTCCGTTCTTTCCTACGTAGGATTAACTTCTGGCTGAAGTCCACCAATTGTGGTATTCCTCGGGATGAGATGGGTTACGAAATGTGATTGGAATCTCCCTTGATACCATCGCGGGCCGGATGCTGAAGCATCTTCTACCTGTCTGCCCCGTGTGTGTATGATGCGTATCAGTTTCCAGACTCCATATTCCACGCTGGTCCTTTATTTTAGCTGGATCTTTCACTTTACGTATCGGCGACTTCAGGCTCCGACTCCTGTAATAGGCTGGGTTTATCTGGAGAGCTTTCAAGACTTTGGCTACATTCGTGGAAGGGGACCCGGTGTATGTTGCCACCGTAGCTTGTCCTCTGGTTGTGGGATTCTTCTAAGACCAATTTCTTCTCCTTCCTCGATTATAGGTGGTCGATGGGAGACCACTAGTCTTTTCTCGATTTCTTTCCAGAAGTCCTCCTTGGCCAAGGGAGTTTTCCGAATTTTTTTAGCATGCTGTAAAACGCAGCAAATTTTGGCTGGTTTTGTGTTGGGGTGGACTGAAAAAAAAGTGTAATTAAAATTACCAGACTGAATCTGGTTAAAACCCACTGTTGGTTAGAATAACGAGGATTCTGGTTAAAATTATCCGAATCCTAGTTTTAGGTACCAGACACTGTGTGGTAATTCCAACCGTTTGCTGGGTAGCCGCTGTTTGGTGGATTTTACCAGACAGCGGCTTGAAATAACTTTGAAGGCAGCCAGATTCCACTGATCGAGCAGTCGATCAACTTCTGCGTCTATGAATATATGATCTGAAGATGTCATTACGGATGAAGAAATGCGCGAGTACTAAACGTGTTTGGAATGAGGTTGAGGTAGGGGAACCTGGGGGACAAGACGAGGGTGCCGAAGAATCTACTCCACCGGAGTAGCTTCTTCGGCACCCACGTTGTATTATAAGTTGTAATAAGCGAAAATAAACAGTATGTAATAAGCGTTGAAGTTAGCGCACATCAGAACACAATATCAGTGCCCATTGGCGCACACGAAAGACGATTAGTGGAACGATGTGCGCTTGAGAAACATTTGGTAACCTGCCGTTGAGTGGCACTCTGTGGGTGAGCAACAGTAACGGCCGAATGTTTTGTTTGAAGTTCTTGAATTCGAACAAATAAGTATTTAAAAACGTAAGGTTTTTACCACGGAGTAATTAAAAGCTTTACAATATCCATTTTTGACGCCTTTACAGAAAATCAACATGAAAACCACAATCGCGGTTTGCGTTTATTGACGCTCTTTTGTTGTTTAGCGCACATCAAGTTTGGTCCCGATCTGTTTTGAAGTGCGCTTCCTAGTACGCAGGGTCTGAATCACGAATGGAAGGCAAGTGCGCTGTTGCATTGCGAAGTGATGAGCGCTCTATTAAACGAATTTAAATCTCCCACATGTCCATCCGTCCAAAATATCATCGCCTCTTTAAGTTCAAGTCCTATTAACCACTCTGCACTCAGAAAGCATTGAAACGAATTAAACGCTTCATAGAGTGTATTTTTTTGTGCCCATGGAGTGTATTTTTTTCACTGAAAATCGCGAATTATTCTGAAGTGTATCCTCTCCATTGTCCTCCCGGGGGAAGCCCTTTTCGCTTTGGGTCGCGAGCGTGTTTCTCGTCGCTCCGACGGGTGTGCGGGTGCGGCACGCCCGGTGCGAGCGGAGCGGCATCCGCCACTGGCGATTGGCAAGTGACTGCAATGGCATGGACGTTGAGCCGCTGTCGCCACGGCGCTGATGAGAGGGGTGGCGCGCGAGGTAGAGACGGACAGACACGAAAGCTCTTTCTTGTTCCCGCGGTGATTGTTCATACGGATGGCGGTGATTGTTCATACGGATATTGAGGGGGGTGGTACATTTTCCCACATAGAAGGCAGGGCAGAAATTGCAGGAAAGGCGGTAGATGATGTTGCTGGTGGTACAATTGGCCGTAGAGGAAGATCTTTTGAGGGAGGGGGTGGCGGAGGGGCGGAGGAGAGAGCAGCATTTGCACCTCGGGCGTCCGCATGTTGAGGAAAGTGGCGGAGGGGGGGCGGTGGGTTGCAGGGAGGGTCTAGTGGATTTTAAAATGTCCCGCAGATTTGAGGGACGCTTATAGGAAACTTTGGGACATGAAGGTAGGAGGAGGGAAGTAGAGGTATTGTTTTTTAAGATTGGATACAGGTCTTTCAATATGTTTTTGATCCTGTGTGCACCAGGGAAGAATGTGGTGACAAGGTTAAGTTGGTCAGGTTGGTGGGTCTTGGTCCGAGGGGTATATTTTGCAGTAGGAGACAGGATTTTATTTAAAAGCAACTTCTCTGGGTACTCTCGTTCTCTGAGGGAGTGATGGAGAGTTTCGATATATTGGCAACCGCCGACCGAGAGGTAATAAATCTCTCGTCCGTTTCACTGGGCGAAAACGAGCGTGCAGTTCTGCAAAAAGGCTTATCTTTCTCACCCACCCCAAGAGTTAATCCTCTAAATATCCTTACTGATGCCCTGAAATTTTGCCGGAATCTGCGGTGGCGAGCATTCTGGGAAACTCAACCTAAGCCTTCAACCCCCAACTCCGTTCATCCCCTTGCAAAATTTGTTCCACCGTCCCAACGTGAACCCAAACCACTTCCCTCAAATCATCCAGTAGAAATCTTCATTAAACGTTTCCTTACAAAAATATCTGACAATTCATTCCTCCAATCCTTGAATCCACCCAAAAATCTCTCGCGTCCCGAATCCCTTGCCTTAAAAAAATTAATTAATAACGATGAGATCATCATCACCAAGGCAGATAAGGGATCTACAGTTGTCGTTCTTGACAAGCAAAGCTATATAGCTGAAGGTCTACGGCAATTAAATGATTCTTCCTCCTATACCCCTCTTCCTCATGATCCAAATCCTGATTTTCAAAAAGAAATCAGCTCATTCCTCCAGGAATTCGGCCCAAGTGAAGGCCTATCCCCCTCTGACATCGCCATACTATCACCCCTTCATTTCAAAACTCCGCATTTTTACATGCTCCCGAAAGTGCACAAAATCAACAATCCCGGTCGCCCAATAGTCTCCAGCATCAATTCCCCTACTGAGCGCATATCAGCACTTGTTGACCATTACCTCAAACCCCTAGTCATATCTCTTCCCTCCTTCATCAAAGATTCTTACCACTTCCTCGACCTTCTCCACGCCGTCTCTATCCCCCCTAATGCTACTTTACTCATGGCCACTATAGACGTTACCTCCCTTTATACGTCCATCCCTCACGATGAAGGCATAAATTCATTGAAGTTTTATTTATCCCAACGCCCAAAACCACACTTTCCCTCCACAAATTTCATCATCCGCCTAGCCGAAATGGTTTTAACAAAAAATGCTTTCTCCTTTAATAATCAAATTTTTCTTCAAACTAAAGGCGCCGCCATGGGTACTCGCATGGCACCATCTTATGCCAACCTGTTCATGGGCCATCTCGAAACCACTTTCTTAAAAAATCAAACACATAAACCTCTCTTCTGGGCCCGCTACATTGACGACATATTCGTCCTCTGGCCTCACGGCCGTGATTCTTTATCTTCTTTCATTTCCACACTGAACTCTTCATTCTCAGTTTCCTTCACATCTTCCATTTCTGACTCCTTAATTACGTTCCTGGATATTAATATCCAAATTAAGGACAGTAAATTCATCACCTCCGTCCACAAAAAACCCACTAACCACGACCAATACCTCCATTTTAACAGCTGTCATCCTTCTCACACCAAACGCTCAATCCCTTATTCCCTTTCTATCCGCGGCCACCGGATCTGCAGCAATGCCCCCTCTCTAAAAGAATGTATCGAAACTCTCCATCACTCC
The DNA here is from genome assembly GCA_963573305.1 of Pyrrhosoma nymphula. Classification (NCBI taxonomy): domain Eukaryota; kingdom Metazoa; phylum Arthropoda; class Insecta; order Odonata; family Coenagrionidae; genus Pyrrhosoma; species Pyrrhosoma nymphula. The sequence goes on along the minus strand of OY754331.1, from coordinate 123,810,100 downwards.
CTCAGAGAACGAGAGTACCCAGAGAAGTTGCTTTTAAATAAAATCCTGTCTCCTACTGCAAAATATACCCCTCGGACCAAGACCCACCAACCTGACCAACTTAACCTTGTCACCACATTCTTCCCTGGTGCACACAGGATCAAAAACATATTGAAAGACCTGTATCCAATCTTAAAAAACAATACCTCTACTTCCCTCCTCCTACCTTCATGTCCCAAAGTTTCCTATAAGCGTCCCTCAAATCTGCGGGACATTTTAAAATCCACTAGACCCTCCCTGCAACCCACCGCCCCCCCTCCGCCACTTTCCTCAACATGCGGACGCCCGAGGTGCAAATGCTGCTCTCTCCTCCGCCCCTCCGCCACCCCCTCCCTCAAAAGATCTTCCTCTACGGCCAATTGTACCACCAGCAACATCATCTACCGCCTTTCCTGCAATTTCTGCCCTGCCTTCTATGTGGGAAAATGTACCACCCCCCTCAATATCCGTATGAACAATCACCGCCATGCCACCAAAACTCCACCTTTTCTTGATCCCATTCCCAAACATACCGCCTCCCACTCTCAAAATTTTGACGATTGTTTCTCCCTAGAGATCATAGAAGCCCTTCCTGAATCCGCCGGTAATGTTGACGTGAAAATTCGTGAATACGCCCATATTTGGGTGACAAGAGCATTCGAAAAGCCCGGGCTAAACCTAGCCCATTGAATTAAAAGCCCAATAGCCACCTCTCTCTCCCCACCACTATCCATTCGCACTTACCCCCCTTCCTTCCTCTCTGCCCTTTCCTTCCCAAGGGAACAGAGCGGACTCATCATTCCTCTACCGCTGACGATGGCGTCCTGACGTCGAAACGTACAAGTTTTCTTTTGTGAGTGTCCTTTTTGCGTGTTTCTGTGTTTGTTTAGTGTATCACTGTTTTATTTATGCATATGCATCGTCGCCGAGAGCGATTTTCTACCAAGACATTATATATATATACATATATATATATATATATATATATTAGCTTGTCACGCCTGTGACACCTTAGTTGATATTATATATATATATATAATTATTGGACACATTGGTTTAAGTGCTGTGTTGTTTTTTTTTGACCGTGGTATATTTTAATTAGTCCTGAAGATGGAATAATAAAATTCCGAAACGTTGGCAAAGAATAGCTGATTTTAATTTCATGATCTAAACTCAATATTATTTCCCTATACATTTCCCATCTCGCCCAGAAGAAGGGCCCAGGCACGTACGCACAAGGGGCCCTTCCGCCCTGAGCCGCCCCGTGGGAAAGCACCCCGGGTTGAGCGGGGCCAAGCCAAAGGTATTTTCATTCATTCTCCTTCACGAAGTCGACCCGGCCCCTGAGAGGTATTCTGCCGCGCGCACTGATTAAGTGCGCGTTCTAAGGGCCGATGGACCTGCCGATTCATTTGGTCACCGCATAACGCCCGACAAGTGGCGCCAGGGTCTTGCTGTGGCCATTAGGTGCAAATCGCTACTGACGGCTCAGTGAATGCAAGGTCGCTATACCCTTGTATAGCGACCTTCAGTCAATTCAGCCGATGGTGGAGCCGCGGCGGGATTGGTCACCGCACGGGGTTGTGGAATCAACTTGTTTGGGATTTGAACCCAATCACCTTTTTTCTGGGTTTTATTGGTCTTTTTTATCATATATTTTGGGGGTTTTGCTAGGTTTCAATGTACCTATCATTTGTTTTCTTGACTTTCGATCGATATATTTAAGGTAATTTTTTATTTTATATTAAACTTTTTACGCATGTGCTTGCATTTTTATAAGTTTTAATATGCCTGAACAATTGCTGCTCACTTTTTTGCAGAATTCCTTCAATAACTACACTTGAAGTTAAGGGATAGGAATGTTTAGGCTTTGATAGATTAATTTGAGAATGAATGATTTCATGTGGATGATTGCAATTAATGTTAATCTTTTACTTGCTGACAAAGAGAAAGTAAACAGAAAGTATATTGAGGGTGCTGAATCCAGATGTCATTTCCACTGGTTATGGAGATTAGGTTACCAAAAAGTTACCATGTATCCGTATCGATTATATTGAAAAGATATTCTTCTCGCTCAAAGTCCGCCGGACTATCTCTCAATCTAGGTACCCCGAGTGGATTGAGGGTAACTCATCACACAATGGCGACGCGTGGGTTTTGTTCGTATGAAATGCGGACTTCGACTTTGTTGGACCAAAGACTTCCCTTATCCATAAAGCATTGTAATTTATTATTGTTGCTGGAAACTTTGAAAATAAGAATTAAGGAACTGATTCTTGCGCCACAGAACATAAGATTTATTTTTTCCTCGGTCATGCTCTAAATTTAGATAGCCTGTAAGAATATTCCCTTAAAAACTGTATTAACCTTCTCCAAACTCTTTCCCCGCCTTCATTTCGTCGTCGCTCGGATGTGGGACACAAGCTTTCAAGGGAGCGCTGAAACATTGACCGATGAATGTGACCAGTCTCTTTTATTTCCTCCCCTTTCAAAGAACGTCGTTCATTCCCATAGCAGAGCGGGTGACAGTTCAAAAAATGGAAGACCGGTTCATTCCGTGGAAACCCATGCAATATGACGAGCCTAAAATGCAGAAATTCTGCAGAGAGAATTGATCCAGTGAGAAAAGTATATCCAATGTGTGCTTCAAGTAACTTTTAAGCGTCAAATAACTCTACTATACCTACGCATTTAGCCCTTATTAATCTAAAATTTTGGTTCTGAAAAGAAAATATTGCTTATTTATTCTTCAATAATTCAAGGTGATTTTAGCACCTAAACAAAGCATCAAAAAAAGGTCTATCAACCTCTTTCAATCAATAATTTAATTACTTAGTTTGGCTTTATTATATGGATTATATTTTCTCTTTAAAATACCGGGATAAGATGAAAGCGAGAAAGTTTAAAGTAATAAAGATCCTTGCGAATGAAATATTTCTATTTATATTTAGCACAATAACAAGTTAACCATAAACATCCCCTTTAAAATTTTACCAATCACTTTTGTCGCCTTAAACAAGGGTAACCTGTAATGTACACGACCTTACCATCGATCTTGGCACATTTTTAAACCTATGATTCGACAGGTTTGTGGCCGCGATTCACTTTTCGTCACCCCTATGACCTTGACTTTGCCCTTTCAAGGGTCACGGTTGCAATTTCGAACTCGAAAGTTCTTCCCTCGTGTTTCTTGTGCCCAAAAACCTAAAAATTGAAAGTTTCGCAAATAAATTCTGTCTTTTTTGTATTTCGAAAAATATAACAATGAAAGCCCATAAGGCAAAATTTGGATTTTTGGTTGGACCCTATTTTTGGGGTCAAAAGTTCATATTTATAAAATTTCGCTTACACTCAACAAAACTTACGACCTTTTTCTACCTAGGTACCAACTTTCATTCATGTGGCACGAAATAAAGTGTCTAAAATTATAAGTTAGAAATGACACACGATCAATGGGACACTCTGTATAGCTGTGAGGCCTTCCTGGAGTAGAGATGAAGGTGCAGTCCATTTTCTTAAGTTGCCGGTAGATTTGTTGACGCGACCAGCACCCTGCGGTGGATGCGTGACTTGAGCGCTCCCATATGTCCCCAGCTGCTACTCAAGTGCTCCACCGCTAGTGGATCACAATAAGATAACATATTCAAATGCATCATTGCATTTTTTTAAATATATGATTGGATAACTTTCTTCTTGGCACTGCTTTCGCTACAAGAGCGTTCGTAATTAACTAAACGCGTATAAACCTCAGTTGATGACGCATGTTTTCCTGTAGGTAAGAGGATCATAAAAGGTAAGAGAGTCAATATGCCTTCATCAGTGTTTCTCAGATTTTGTGAAAAAATTTCGGAGTTCATTGCCACCTCATTACCCCTGGATAAATGGTGAAATTTCATTGAATGTTGTCTATCGTCATTCAAATATTCAAGCAGCAATGATCAGGACTGATTGTGCATAGTTAGTGACTATCACTTCAATCCTGACTTTGCGTTCCGATTGCAGGTGTAAACCAATATCAGGTTGAACCCTATATGGATATTCGTTCAAAACACTTATTTTCAGAACAGTGCATTGTTCCAGAATATCTTCCCTCAATAGTTATGATATTGCATGTTGTTTAATGGTATGGCACAGATATAAAGGACCTATTTATCGGCTTGAATATAGCTAGTTCCATTGGTGATGAATTAGTGAACACTTTGTGCAGGTTTCGTGTAAAGTTGCTATTAGAGATAAACCAAGCTCTTACGGACTATCCTGACCGTACGGAGAAAATTGGTATTTACTTACTTTAAAGCCTGTTATAGAGCCCTTACGGTAGAAGTAACTGGAGTTTTGACGAATTAATGGCAACGCACATATTTGTTGGCGCACAATTCCACCAAACCCTCATGCCGTACCATTAATCCAGGTGCGCGTAGGTATCGCTTGAACGCTCTGTCTCTAAGAGGCAGTTGTATCTTGTTGGTGTAGCAAACGGAAAATTTATTTCCGCTTATAGGTAGAATTCTACGAATGCCAACTGGTAAATAACTTTTGTGAATGTCCCAGTGTAAGTCTATAATTAAAGTACTTACTAACTTATTAATTTTCCTGGCGTTCGTCAAATTCATAAAATTAAAGCAGTCAAGCCTGACTGTTTAAAACACTCTTGCTAATGATAATTTACGTATTACAACGATAATCGAAATGGGTCTCTGAAACCGATGATAAACGTAAAAACGTTTTATGCGTGTATTACAACGATAATCGAAATGGGTCTCTGAAACCGATGATAAACGTAAAAACGTTTTATGCTTGTATTACATCGACAATCGAAATGGGTCTCTGAAACCGATGATAAACGTAAAAACGTTTTATGCGTGTATTACAACGATAATCGAAATGGGTCTCTGAAACCGATGATAAACGTAAAAACGTTTTATGCGTGTATTACATCGATAATCGAAATGGGTCTCTGAAACCGATGATAAGCGTAAAAACGTTTTATGCGTTATTAATTGAATATATTTACTACCTGATGACTAAAGGAGTCACATATTTTTTCCGGAAGCACAAGGTGTGCTGACTTGGATAATCTGTTCGAGAAGGAATGTCCCGCAGCCTCCACGCCGTCAACTGATCGCCATCCGCCGCGTTCCCCGCCCTCGGAAGGCCCCGGCCCGGTCCCGGCCCCGGCGGATAACTTAACTCGTGGTCGAGAGAATGAATGCTTTGGAAGACGGGCGCCCCCGGGACTCGTGAGTTAGTGCGCCCGTCGCTCGGGAGAGGGCTGGACCGTTCGAAGGGAAGGCCGAGGAGAGAGACGAGCGTCGGATTCTTCTTTTGTTGGAGGCTTTGTGGTTAAGCGGCGGCTTAATCCGGTTTCAGGTCGACGGAGGATTTGCCGAGAGAACCCTTTACTGACCGACCCTCTCTTTCACGCTTCGACCCCCTCCCTCTGACCCATGCCAATGCGAGGAGCTTCCAATGGATGGGGGTTGTGTGCTACTACTACATGCTGTCTCCCTGCATGTATGTGCGTCTTACATTACTGCTTGACTGTGCCTTGTCATCCATCCCCAGGGTCAGTGTGACAGATTATGACTTAGGGTTGCACCGATTAAACGGCAAGTAATCGGTAATCGGCCATTTTGTCAATTAATCGGTTTCGGCGATTTGTCCGATTAATCGGCGTTAATAATCGACCTTTTTTGTAGTTAATATTGTAAATAAGGATACTTTTGTAATAAAGGTAAGGCTATAAATAAAAATCACAGATTTCTATTACATACCTAGTTATTAGTTTAATGAAAAAATTAAACTTAGCACTACACCTTCAAAGTATTCCATAAGCATATTTTAACAAATGAAAACAGTCTGTCTTTATAATTATTTTAATATTAATCCTTTTACAAGCACTTGAATATTTTAAGCATATTTTTTGTTACCTATTTTTTTAAACCTTTTCGCAAATTTAGCTGATTCGGCTAGCAATTGCTTTTAAAACGTTTTTCATATGTATTTATGAAACTTAAAAAGAATTTTTAGTCTCAATTAGTGCATTAAAACAATAGTTAATTACTAATAATTTAAAAAATAATATCATCTTATTTGCACTTTTATAATGCACCTTAAGGTTAACTGTCCTTAGCACAGGTGGCGTAAATATTGTTCATGAGTTTTAGCGTTACTGAAGCGTTGCCTCGCAAAGGTGACTGTACTTTGCTTTTACTTAATTATTTTAGAATTTTTTAAAAATTTGTTTGGAAAGTTGATATAATTTTTGAAAGTCAGGATGTACACATTTTAAAAAGTTGTTATAAATCCACTGTATAAACGTGAATTTCCCTTTTTCCCCGAGGACAGTGAATGAGTTACCCATTGAATCACCGGCTATAAAATCCTATGTGGTCAGTGCCAAACCCATGAAAATTCCTATGCATACATTATTTGCCGGAATACCCTACGATCGTCATCATAGTTTTCGACCACAGTAAAATCCATTGATTAAAGCTGGTCATTGAGGGTTTGGTCAGGAATAAGTAGACGCCGTTGCCCTTAATGCCCTTAGTACAGACGGGACGGGAAGAGAGCCGGACAATGCTGCTACAATCGATGATAGAAGTCCGTGAGCTGGTGATGGTGCCGCCAGTGCGGACGGCGCCGAAACTCCCTGCTCTCATAACCAAGTTAGCCCCCTTTTTACTTTGAATGTATCTCTTGGCCTCTCTCTCTCTCTCTCTCTCTCTCTCTCGAGAGAGAGAGAGAGAGAGAGAGAGAGAGAGAGAGAGAGAGAAAGAGGGAATATTGTTTGGCGGCAATTCGTTTTCTTCGCTGCCGTATCTTAATTTTAAATTACTTATTGTATTAATTAATTACTGTATTCAAGAATTAATGCTTAAAAAAACATTTGAAGTCTGAGATTATTTCACCATATATTAAAAAAAATAATTACCTTGGGTTTCAAGTCATCTAAGGAAGATTGTTGGCATATTTTACCTCCTGACAAATGAGCCTAGTGATACCTAACTATACCTGCCATGTACAGTTTACAAAGGGATTCGTCGCGCTCTTTTGGTTAGCTCGTTAACAGTTGATAGGGGCCGATTCCATTTGGCGGTGGCTATGTTTTGAGGGCAACTGTGAGATATCTGGATTATCTGATCCTGCCTCGCTAATAAATCTCCATTCATTACCTTTACCTTATCCTTAACGATATCGGTGTTGGTATTCGTTTCTACCATTCATAGACTCCATAGGTGCCTTACACCTCGTTATCGGCAAATATCGATTCAAATAATGTAATAAAAATATTCACCAATTAGCCAGGAAAACAGGTAACCTGAAAGGATAATGTTGATTAATTTTAACAAGCGATCGCTTCAACTTCACTAAACATTTCTATCATGGAAAATGATGATTTAATTCTTGTTTTCACTATTCTGAATAACAAAATGGGAATCATGCCTTTTTCGTATTGATTAATAATTTGTTGAGTTGTACATTTGTTGTCCTCTAGTGTAACGTTAGCAGTAAATTTGGCTTTAGCAAAAATTTAAGTCCTTATTATGATCAATAAGCTCGGTTAAATCACCCTTATTCCTATATGATTATTATAGAATCGCTTTATATATATATATACACTTATTATAGAATCTCGATATACGCTTATTATAGAATCTTAAAAAGATATTTTGTTGTTCCATTTCCGACATTTATATCGTAGTTGGCATAATCGGTGTGATGATGTGATGTTCTTTAAATAGAGGAAATGAATTATGATGAATTATATGAAGAGGTACGTATTTCCAAACATTTTCAACGTAGCTACGAGAGGGGACATCGCGATGGTTTGCGCGCCTCGTCGAGGCATCGGTCCAAGATGGGAGTATGCCACATCGCAGGAAAATAAAAAGTGTATTTTATACTCTAAATCAATTATTTCTGCGCTAATTGAAAACTGTTAGCCAACATTGTTAGTGACTCTCCTCGCTTGGAAATGGAAGTCTTCCTCGAAGTTGCCGCGAACGAAGAAAGGAATTATCGCTACGAAAGAAGTTTCAAGTCAACTGGAGGGTAATTTTTTCAGGCGCCGGAACGTGAACGGAATGGAGATGTTAGTGGGAGGTGTGGTAGTTGAAGGTGGGAGGAGTTACGGGGGGGGAGGGGTTTTTCCGAGGCGTTTGGGTGGGGTAGGAGGATCCAGAAGACCATAAGGGGGAGATGGTGGGGGTTTGGAGCGGAAGGGATTGCGTTGCGGTCGGGAGTCTTGGCGTTTATGGATGGGGTCGGTCGGGTTCCGCGGGGCGAGGAAGGTCTCGGATAGAAGGGTATTAGTCCGGACGAGGGTGGGAGGGGAATCCTTTTGTCCTGGAATGAGTGATTATGAGGCTAAAACTCTTTTATCTCCAACGGGAGATGTTAAATCAAAGAGAGAGAAGGGAGGGTGAGAGGGTCGGAAGCCAATTGGGTCTGTGAGGATGAGGGTAGGTGGGGAGGGAGGGGGTGAGAGAGTTGAATAGTTGGTTGGAAGATCCGAGGTTTAAAATATCGACGCCACATCTCCCCGAAGGAAGCGCAGGGTCGGAGCGTGAAGGAGTTGACGTGCACGAACAGCATTTTGGAGAATTATCATCGTTCTGTTTTGAATCCTACTGATTCTTCGCCTGCTGTCAACCCATTCCCCGTGTTAGTCCGAATCACGTGGTGGGAGAAGTTCTCGAATCGATATTCGGTCTGTTTCGAGTGGAATTTTTTTCTCCAGCAGGGCATATTTTATATCCGCCATCTTACATTTCATATACGTCATCCAGAAAGCTTATTTGTTTTCTTCCGCTCATCCTTCCTTCCTCCTTATCGTTCCATTTTACTGTTTCATCTCCTCCTTACTCTGCCTCGATTAATAATTTCACCCTGGCAGCCTCTCTTCTTGGCCAGCATTTCCTCGTCACTTTCCGTCCATGCGCCTTATCCATCATCCTCCTCCTTGCCGACATCTCAAATGCCTCCAATCCATCCTCTTTCCTCCGAGTCCACGTTTCTGTCTGGTGCAATGCTACTTACCATAACAGACTTTGCATCGCCCTTTTCTAAATATCCAGATATTAGTTTTCGGTCTCTAGGCCTCCCCTATTTTGGCAGCAGCCTGTCACTATGACAACTCCTGTTCCCGCTCCATCTCCGAATTTAAGTATCGCCGGATTGCTCGGCTGGAATTAGAAATTCTTCGCGGGTGCTGATGGCCCTGTCGGTGAGGGGCGGCTTATAAATTCTAAATGACTCTAGAAGTCAAAACGGAATCACCACGTCTACTCAATTTCATTGGAGAACGCCAACTACGCCATCGTCATTCTCCTCCAGTTATCCTGGCTACCTCGTCCATTTTCCTTCCAGCTATTTCCCTCCAAGTAACAAAGTAGTTCTACCTGCTCTCTGGAGGTGTTAGTTGGCAGCTGAGCGATGAGCAGATATAAAATGCCAAAACTTACTCTTGGTGACCTTTTCAGACCTCCCGCGATGTCGCCTTTATCATTCGCTCCGCGGCTAGCCTAGAACCTTCCCTCCGTCCACCACTCCCTCCGACATTTTCAATCCCTTTTTCATCATCCTAGTTATTCTTTCACATCCCATACTCGCAATCCTTCTTCCCTTGTCAAGTGAACACGTTTCATTTTTTTACGAAGACAGCTCACTCTTACCACTCGTCATTACTCAGGAAACCCTTTGAAGCGACATGAACTCGGGAACTCGTTTTCTTCTTCGTTTTGCCAGTCATCACTCTAGAGGAAAGAACTCTCACCCAATCTTCTTTATTATTATTCTCCTTAGTCACTCAGGCGAATTATTCCTCCGTCTCCAAACGAACGAGTTAAAACTCCCCCTCATCCTTAATTACCCCATAGAAGCACACTTTTTCCGAGCCCTTGCACAAATTCCGCCCACCAGCAAAAGCACCCTCTTTCACCCTCAGCAAATAACTCCCGTTCATTTGCTTTTCTCTCCTCAATTCCAACTCTCTCCTTTTATCGCCATAAGTCTCCGCTCGAGAGCTTCCAAATGCACATATTTAATATTTCTCCTTCGACGAGACCAAGAAATATGTGTGCAAGTCGAGAGAGTTCAAAAAAGTACATATTTCGAATGTTGACTGCGCGATAATTAAAAGTAAGACGTCGATTTCCTTCGCCATCCCTCCATCAATACTCATCTGATTACGGCTTACACTTTTATTTGCATTTCCATATATCCCAAGATTAATAGTTACGAAGTTCAAGCGAACGAAGCTTGGGTTAACAGAATTAACTACTGCGTCGGTAACTTTCCCATTACTAGCAAACTGAAAGTTTGTTTCTGTTGATTCTTCTCACAAACATCTGGGAGGAGAGTGTTTACCCTAAAATTTAACTTCAAAATCGACCCCTAGGGGCTTGGTCTTTTGTGGACCTTTTGCTTTTGAATATCCATTTATTATTGGGGGTCGGAATTTCTTGGAGGGAGGTGGGTTTTCGCTGCAGAGGTCCAGGATGGGAAGAGGAATGTCATTGAAGCGTTTGGGGAAGAATTGGGGAGGGGGTTGGCTCGTGACTTCCGGGTCAAGTGACCGAGAACTTACTGGCGATATCTACGCGATAGAAATAGAAAACAAATTTATTGTTCTAGGACAGGACCTATGGAACATGCAATCGATACAGAAAAAAACAAGCTCTGTGATATTTTAAAAAATCTACAAGTCACCTTGCTTTAACAACACGGAAACAAAAAAAAACTATTCCAGATACCATTGCAACAGAAACATAATATGAAATCAAATACAATGACAGATTTCACATCTAAAATTATCAATTCAAGTCAATTTAATATGTACAAACATACAAGAACCTTTTAATGAATTTCACTTACATTCTTTGAAAGAACAAAAATCAATCAATGTGAGAACGATTGAGGTCTACACTCAATCACCATAACATTCATCAATCAGCTATGCAAACATTTTTAATTTGAATTGGTTGAAATTTTTAGCATTCAATATATAGTCAGGAATATCATTCCATACCCTTATACATGAATTAATAGTAGATAATTGGTACACAGTTGTTCTACATTTAGGAACTTTAAATCGTTTTCTGACTCGATCAGGTCTATTTAATACATCACTAAGGTTCGCAATTACATTTTCATAGAGATAATCCGGTGCTTTACAAGATAAAATTTTATACATGAAAACTGATAGTTGGTATACCCTTCTATGCTTTAATTTTAACCAGTTTAACTTAACATAATACGGGGTCACATGGTCATAAATATTAACATTGTATGTATATCTTATACCAGAATTTAACATAGTTTGTAATTTATTTAGTAATTCACCTGTTAAGTCCGAAAAATACAAGTGAGCAATAATCAATGTGTGGAATAAACAAAGAATTGACAAGCTTCATTCGGTACTCCAGTGGAATTAAAGATTTGAATTGTTTAATCTGCGCGAGTGTTTTGTACATCTTGTTTGAGACAGATGATACATGTTCATTCCAGGTAAGTGTGTTATTAATATGTACACCTAAGTTTGTTACTTCTTTTGAGTATTCAATTTCAGTACTTCCAACTTTAATTTTCGGGAATACATCATAATTTAGTTTGCTGACAAACTGAGCAGTGCCGATTATAATAGATTTAGTTTTATTAGGATTTATTTTCAACAAATTTGCATTGGCCCAGTTGCAAATGCTGCAAACGTCTTCATTCATTTTTGTAATAGCCCTACCGATGCGAGATGGGTGACAGTCGAGATAAATTTGCAAGTCATCTGCGTAGAATTGATATTTAGAATGAACAATTGAAAGGAGTAGATCACGCATAAATATGGAGAAAAGAAGAGGGCCGAGAATTGAGCCCTGCGGCACACCACAAGGGACTATTGACAAACTAGAAAGTTGATCTCCATCTCCTTTTATGGCTTGAGTTCTCTGAGATAAATTTGAACGAAACCATTGCACTGCTGGGAGAGAAAATCCCAGTCGGCGCATTTTGATTAGTAGAAGATCGTGATCGACACAATCAAAGGCCTTGGTAAAGTCAAAAAGCCCAAGGATGGTAATTTTTTTAGTGTC